>CM046031.1:44855510-45181335 GCA_025215565.1 Flaveria ramosissima | reverse complement strand
GGTTTCTGATATTTGGTTGGCAAAGTATGGAGGGGAGCATCTGTATTGGGGAATTGGACACTGAGCTGTTTCCCCCATCCCTGAAAACTCACTTCCCATGTTATAAGCCTGTAGGATTCCCTGGTGTATGCTGAGAACCATGATTTGTTCCATAGTGAGATTTCTCTGGTTCACCATCGAATAATCCTTCACGCCCATACAGCTCTGAGATGTATTTGGCCTGTTTGCCATTTTGAGCTCAACAGTTGTGATCTGTCTGTAGGCAAACTCATCAGGATGATTACCTTCAAGTAACAGACTGAGCTCATTCTGTTTGAAGTTCTCAAGCTTCTTGTAGACTAACCCCTTCTTGATCACTCTGTTTTCTAACATCTTGGGGAGGGGCTGGTTTAGTCTCATAAGCTTTCTTGAAGGTCTTCTACAATCTCCCAGGGTGATACTACAAGGACCACTGTGATTCTTCATCTACGATCCTTTTATCTGGCCCTTGTATCGTGCAGGAATGTCCTTCTTCACAATTCTGTGAGCCACCCTAGGGTCAGGCCACATCCTCACCTTTTCTTCTGATATTGAAATGTGTTGGCGAGGGTGTACAGTCTCAGAGCTTCTTTCTTCATACTTATTATTGATGAGGAGGCAGCATAAGTTTTATCTATACTTTAGCATCTCCTCATCATGAAGCCTTTGCAGTTGCTCTTCTTCAATCTTTACTCTCACAGTTTCCATCTGTGAGGTGGGAGTGATGGGCATAGATTTGGCTTTAGGCAAAGTTAGGACTGCAGAAAGAGGCAGCCTATCTTCTCCTCATCATCCTCTTCTTCTTCTTCTTCTAGCCTCAACATCCTTCTCTTCTTCTTCTTGGATGCATCATCGGCTGTTGGTTTTGAGGGTAAAGGAGTTGGTTTAATGGGTTGTGGTAGTGGTGATTTTGAAGTGGTGGGTTTTGCAGGTTGTTCTAGCATTTCTTGTAATGAGTGAGGCTTTGGAGTATTTTGCTAGTTCATTCTTTTTCCAGCACCTGCTTCATTTAAGCTTCAATCACTAATCCCTTTGTATATGCTTCAGACGTACAGATTGGTGGTTATAGCCAAGATACTGTCCCTGGTCCATGACTTAATCTCTATCAATGATCTTCCAAGATACTTAGCAATAAATCTGATCATGATCTCCAGTCTTTCTCTTTTGCACATCATAGCTTGCCCATCTTGAGTTAATTTCTTCAACTTCAAGTCTTCTAATCTCTGAGTCAAGCTGTGCAGTGTCGAACCCTTGTCTGTATAGTTGGTCAATAATGGAGTCCATAGATTTGCTATGTGTAGCATCCGCCATTTTGACCATCTCATCAAGCTGGAGTTCTTTTTCTTTTCTTTCTATCCCTCTTCTTGTATGTGATGTGAAAGTCTTTGTGACTTTCACTCACTTGATCAGTGTCAGCTCCCTTCACATACTCTTTCTCCTTCTCAGTCTCTTTCTCAACAACCTCTTCTTCTCCTGGTCTCTCTCTATCAATATGCGCTTCCCTTTGTCTTTCACTGACTGACTCTCCCCCTTTTTGGTTGCATTGGTTGCAAGGGTTTGAGTAGTAGAAAGCCTTGTGCTCATAATCTCCTCCACCAGTGGCTGTATGATTGAGGGAATTTTATCATCCAAGGTTTTGATCACAATGTCGGTGATCATTGGGGTGATGAGAGGTAGGGATTTTGGAATATAGCAGCTGTTTGCTCAGAGGGGTTCTGTCCCTGAGAAACAGTGCCAGAAGTAGAGGCTGGTGGATTGAATGTTTGTAGTGGCTGAGTGTTTAGGAGACCTTCAGGTGAAGGTGCCATCTGTGGGTGTATGTTGGTATCAGATGGACTTGCTTCTTGAGAGAATTGGTCAAGTAGTCTTTGTAGTCTACTGACTCTTCCTCAAGAATTGTGTTCTGGGCTAGAACATCATAAAAGAAGCCCAGGTCATCATCAGCAGATGCTGAATCACCTGACCTCTTGCAGTAGTAGCAAGATGTACATGCTCTGGGTGTAGACCAGATGTAGCATGTGCCCCTTTTTCTTGGAACTGGGGACTTCCAGCCTCAGGACGATGTCCTTCATCAGCTGTTGCCTCTGATGAGGTCTTAGCCATGTTACCAGCCTCAGTCTGATCATGTGCTGATGCAGAAGAGGTGGCAGCCTCATCAGATATTCTTGTCTCCGTATCTACACTAGGAGACTGAACATTTAAACCCCTGTGCTGTGGGTTGTCAGAAGCATGTTGATCCTCTTCCTCAATATCTGTGGTTTTCCCTTTAGATAGTTGTCTGGGAGGAGGAGAGGCATGCAGCTGAGTCAGCACATTTGCAATTATAAGTGTTGGACTTTGGGGGGCATTTTCATTTGGAGGGGGTATTATGCACCTGGGGAGAATGGTGAGTTTCAATGGCAATCTCCTCAATGAGGAGGATTCCAGATTTGTGGGTACCCCTTCATTGGTTGCTTCAGGTTCCTTTTGAGAGGAATCCTGAGCGGCTGTGGCTGGGTGAGTCTCTGATACTACTGGGGGGTTAACACCAGTGAGTATATCCTGTCTTGTGGTACAGGAGCATCTTCAGGTGACTCATCTTCCTGAATAGCTGTTTTGGTTCGTTTTGTTTTTGGTTTGGTGGGGACTTTGGATTTTGTGGTGGTGGCTGTGGGTTCCAGCTGCGTGGGTTTGCGCAGCTTGGCAGCCATTTTGAGTGATTGGTCAGAGTTGTGCCGGGTATACTTCAGCAATACAGCCATAGCAGGGACTCCCAGGCCAACAAGTCCCTCAGCTTGAAGCTGGTTTTCAATTATGGCCATTATAAACCGAGGATATAGTATCCAACGGTTAGAAAGTTGTTTTTGGGCCATATCCTTGAGCTCTAAGAATAAATTTCAGAAAAATTTAAAGGTTGTTGCTCAAGGATAGAGTACAATACCTGTTGCCACCTTGTGGACATTTGATCCCATGATGAAGTCTTTGGAGCCAGGCAGACATTTACCATATGAAAGATAAGCCGTTCAGCATCCTGGAAATGTTTCTTCAATATGGTAGAGGCACTCTGATTGCCTTCGTATCCATGGTGGGCAAAGGATAGATCAGTGGTGCCCTTTGGATAGCTGGTCGGGAAAGTGGCATCATCCAGGTTGAGGGTTTGGCGAAGAATCTCTGGATTGATGACCACCTTTTGGCTATGGACGAACGAATGAAGTGACTCTGTGTCATTCTCCTCAGAGACAAGAGTGACGTTCGTCCAGAATTGGCTAAGGGATTCGGCATATATGTGGGGTTTATCAGGAAGGCTGTTTGGTAAGGTGACTGGACCATTAAATCAATGGCGTTGTGAAACTTGGTCCAGAATGGTGATTTAGTAAGGTGAGCGACACAGTTGTGTCGAGGTTTTAGTTGCATGGTCGCCATGGATGAAGAGAGGGTACAGAGTTTTGAACGTTAGGTTTGAGAGTGAAGGTGAGAAAAACTCTGGTGAGATAAGGGATTTATAGGGTAGGGTTATGAACCGACTGAAGGTTTTGGTGAGTCATCATTTGCTGAAACTGATGACGTGGCATTAACTTTTGAGGTTGAAATGACTGACCGTATTGGTGTGATCATCAGTTGTTATAAAACAACTGAAGACTTGGTTTTAACTGTCAGACATTGAAAAAGCTGAAGTCTTTGATTTAGTTTTCAGTAGTTATATAACTACTGAGGACAAGTCCGACTTCAGGTGGGTGTGAAACAACTGAGGACATGGTGTTTGTCATCAGTTGATGTAAACAGCTGAAGTCTTAGCGGTAGTCTTCAGTAGTTGTAAACTACTGAAGACATAGCTGTGGCTTCAGTTGTTTAGAAACAGCAGTTGGAAAAACAACTGAAGAGGAATTGCTCATCAGCTGTTGTCGTCAATTCTTAGCTTTTCAGCTGTTTCAGTCTGACCTCCACATAAAAGTTTCATTGGTCATCAGTACTTATCTGCATTTCTGACATCAGCAGTTGTAGTTACATCAGCTGTTGTGATTTCATCAGCTGTTATAACTACATCAGCTGTTTAACATAAAAGTGAATTAGTACTATATTGACATGGTTACCAATGATCATCAGTATTTATTACTGAGATTATCGGTAGTTGTCACTTTTCTAGTGCTGCAGCATACCAAGCCTTAACACCAGGTTGTGGAAAGTTGAACTATCCAAAGGCTTAGTAAAAATGTCTGCAAGCTCATCAGCACTAGGAACAAATTTGGATCAATCAGACCTTTTTCAAAACAATCTCTAATAAAGTGATGTCTGATTTCAATATGTTTAGTCCTAGAGTGCTGGACAGGATTCTTGACAATACAAAGAGCTGAAGAACTGTCCATTAACAATGGAGTCTTTGTCTCAGTTATGCCATAATCCAATAATTGGTTTTGAAGCCATAATACCTGAGATGTACAACTTGCAGCAGCAATGTACTCGGCTTCAGCAGTTGATGTAGCAACTGAAGTTTGTTTCTTACTCTGCCAAGAAATCAAACAGTTGCCTAGGATTGGCATCCACCAGAAGTTGATTTCCTGGTCAATTTACACCCTGCATAGTCACTGTCAGAAAAAGCAACTAATTTACCAGAATGTCTAGTAGAATACCATAAACCTAGAGATGGAGTGCCTTGCAAATATCTAAAGATCCTCTTGACTGCAATCAAATGAGACTCCTTAGGTGCAGCCTGAAATCTAGCACAAACACATGTAGCAAACATAATATCTGGTCTAGAAGCTGTTAGGTACATCAAGGACCCAATCATACATCTGTAAAGTGTTTCATCAACCACTTTACCTTTCTGATCTGTATCCAGTTGTGTGGTGTTGCACATGGGAGTAGAACAGGGTTTATAATTTTGCAAATCAAATTTTTCCAAAAGATTTTTTGTATATTTGGACTGATGAATGAAAATTCCATCAGCCTTTTGTTTGATTTGCAAACCCAGAAAAAATTGTAATTCCCCCATTGCACTCATTTCAAACTTTTGTTGCATCAGCTTTGTAAAGTCATCACACAACTGTGGATCAGAGGATGCAAAAAAATATCATCTACATAAATTTGAACAAGTAGATTATGCTGCCCTGCTTTCTTAATGAATAAAGTTTTATCTATGGTGCCTCTAGTAAAATTATTTTTAAGAAGAAAGTTTGATAATGTCTCATACCAGGCCCTAGGAGCTTGTTTCAACCCATAAAGAGCCTTATCAAGCTTATACACCCAATTAGGATGTTTGTTGTCCTCAAAACCTGGTGGTTGACATACATAAACCTCTTCTTTAATTTTCCCATAGAGAATGCACTTTTGACATCCATTTGAAAAACTTTAAGATTTTGATAAGCAGCATAAGCTAAAAACAATCGAATTGCTTCCAGTCTGGCTACAGGAGCAAAGGTTTCATCATAATCAATACCTTCTTCTTGTGCAAACCCCTGAACCACCAGTCTGGCCTTGTTCTTGAACAATAAGCCCATTTTCATCAGTCTTATTCCTAAACACCCATTTAGTGCCTATTGCACACTTACCTGGAGGTAGAGGAACAAGTTCCCACACTTGTTGTTTCTTGAACTGAAGAAGCTCAAGCTGCATGGCATCAACCCATCCATTGTCTTTTAATGCAATGTGATAATTCTTTGGCTCTTGCTGACTAATGAAGAGAGCATAGAAGCAGAAATTTGACAATTGACTTCTTGTTGATACACCAGCAGTGATATCACCAATGATTTGAGACATAGGGTGATTCTTCAGATCTTGATACACAATGAGATCAGTGCAGGTGTTTGTAGCAGGCTCAGCAGCAACAGATGGTGATGGTGAAGAATTTCCTTGAAACCAATCAGTTGATGGTAGTTCAAAGGAAGTTGAAGTTGTAGAAATCTCATCAGCATCTCATCAGCATTTGTGTGATGTGCTGCTGGAGTGCGAGGAACATCAGGTTCTCTGATGATCAGGCAGTTGATCAGTAATTCTGAAGAGGTGAGTACTGCTATCATCATCAAGCATTACCACCAGGTGGAGAAATGTTGACATGAGCAACAGCAGGAGTTTGATGAGGAGCATATGCAGTATGTCAAATCAAATATCTACAGGATTTGTGGAATCTGTCCTTTGGAGATTCATTAAAACTTAACATGTAGAGTCTCTTCACCATCTTTGTTCTAATTGAAGACTCTGTATGCTTGCAAGTGATGATAACCAACAAATATATCCTGCTACCTAGAATCAAATTCTGGAGTGATCCCGTGTGTTGAAGGAAACAAGGACATCGAAAAGGAAGGCAAGAAAGAAAATGAAATTAGAGGGGCCAAATGAGGAGAACTTCATAGGGAGTTTTCATCAACCTCTTATTCACTAGGATTAGGCTCTATGGACATAAAAGCAGTATTGATAGCTCAGCCCAAAAAAGTCATTGGCAATCCAGAGTCAGCCAACATGGACCGGCCAGCTTCAATAAGGGGTCTGTTCCTTCCTCCAAACCATTTTGTTCAGGAGTTCTTGGAATGCTAAAATGCCTCTTGATTCCCTTTGAGAGGTAGAACTCATCAAGTGTGTTCTAAACTTCAGTTCATTATCACTTCTAACACACTTGACTGAGAGGGAATACTGCTTCTCAACATACAACACAAAGTGATTAACTTCTGATGCTTCATCTTTGAATGAAAAAAGAAAAGTCATACAAATTGGAGTAATCATCCACAATTACTAGACAGTATTTCTTTTGGCATATCTATCACTTCACAGGACCAAAGAGATCCATGTGAAGAAGTTGTAAGCAGGCTGTGGACTTAGGTTCTTCTATGGAAGGAAATGAAACTTTGTGCTGTTTTCCTTTTAGACAAGCAGTGCAGTCATCTTCACATTTGAACTCCTTCATAGGCAATCCCCTTACTAAACCATGGTTAATCAGCTGATTTATGTTTTTGAGATTAACATGACCCAGCCTTCTGTGCCATAGTGTAGATTCTTGAGGGGAAGCCTTGGAAAATAGGCAAGGATGGCCTTTGAGATCTATTTTCTTAGAAAGATCTAAGGCATACACTCTTCCTGTCCTGTTGGCCTTAAGGAGAGTGTGTTTATCCAACACCTTGTCAATCAAACTCAGAACTTTGGATGACAGAATCCGGCAGTTCTGACTTGTGAAAAGAGCAACATGGCCTTTGTCACACATTTGACTAACACTCAAGAGGTTGTACTTGAGATTTTCCACATGGTTAACATCATCAAACTTTATTTCCCCATTGGAAACAAAGCCTTGCCGATGATGTAACCCTTTGCATCATTGCCAAAGATACAAATCCCTTCTTTCCTTGAGAGTAGTCATTAAGAAGTGATCTGTTTCCTGTCATATGCATGGATCCTCCACTGTCTACATACCAGATGCCTCTGTGGCATGTTGAAGAACCCTGCAGAACAAAGCAAATTAGTTAGATTTTGAGACCCAAACCTTTTTGGTTTGGGCCTATTCACATCAACAGATGGTGGACTAACAAGTTTGCTAGAAATAACAGCTTGAGAAGAAGAAGATGATGGAAAAGAGGAATCCTTTGGCTTGGACCTCCTTTTCTGTGGATTCAACATGGGAGCATCTAATTGGTTGACTCTTCCCAATAGATGTTGAACCATCATAACCAGCTGTGTCTGATTTTGTGATAGAGCTTTCAGCTCTTCTGACACATTAGGACTGGAGTTTGATAAGTTCTTATGTTGCACCTTCTTCTTTGAGCAGCCTCAGCTGTTACCTGTTTAACCCCCTTCCTTTTTGGATTTCTTTTTGGACTTAGGGATTACAGGATTTGATGTTGCGGTACAAATGTGGCTTTAAACTCATTTTTCATTTTACCATTTTCTCTTTAATTTCATCTTTATGTTTGAGTTTGGATCCTCTTTTGTACCAACAATCATCAGTGAGATGATTAAACAAACCACATACTTCACATGGTTTCTTTTTCATCTTTTGTTGATCATCAACTAAAGAGGATGAAACTACTGAAGACTTGCTCTTCAGTACTTTGGAAGCACTATTTGCTTTCTTGGCTTCCTCTTTAGTAGTCTTCAAACTCTTTCTACTGACAGTTTTCTTCTTTTCAGTGCTGTCAGTAGTTGGAGCTTGAACTTCAGGAGTTAAATCTTGCTCTCCAGTCCTTTCAGGACTTTCTGACATAACTCCTGAGTTGACCAACTCTTTGATCATGTGAGTGTCAGCAATTAAACTATCAATATTAGCTGATAAGTTCTGAGAGGACTTATTGCTGACTTCAACTTTTGATGATGCTTTATCAGAAAGTGAATCACATGATGAGGTGGATTGGTTATTGCTTTCTCCATCAGATTTCACCTCTACTCTTGGAGCAAAATCTGTAGGAGGAGCAGTGTGATTATAACCAATGCCAAACTTCACATTGGAAGCTGATTGCTTACTAAGAAGCATCTCAAAACCTTTGCATGATTTCACCCATCGATCACACTCTACTTGGGTGACTGCAAGGGTTTCTTTAAGATTTTTCTGGTCCTCCAGAATAACCTCTAGCTTAGCCTTTTCATCATTTAACTGGCATTTAAGCTTATAAATCTCATCATTTTTACTATTAAGAACAGACTCATACTCAGCTTGTCTTTTGGAAATAGTTTTCTCAAACTCAAGTTTTTCATTTATTAATGCTACATTTGCCTCTCTAATAGAGACAAAGGCAGCAATGCAAGGTTCAGAACATAACTTGGCTTTGGCCTCTGAAGATACCTGAGTTACCTGTGAAGATGATGCAGTTGAGCAGGAACCCTCAGTTGATTCCAGAGCCATAAGTGCCAGATTTCCAAAAGGACTATCACCACCATGTTGATCAGCACTTGTGAACAATTGTTCATGACCAGACATGTCATCTGGCAAGCTACTCCAATCAACAACTTCTGGGGTGAAGAAGCTATGTTGTTGAGGTTGAGGAGGTTGATGAGATGGTTGAGGTTCTGGAAGTGCATGAGGTTGTGGTACCATAGGAGCTTGAACTTGACTGGTTTGTGGCATGTAATAACACGGGTAAGGATAAGGCATTTGACCCTGAGGAACAAAGTATGCAGGAGATTGTAGTTGAGACTGATGACCAGAATTGACAGGATGTTGCCCTTTGTTTTGTTGACTATTGCTAGGAAAAGTCACAAAAGGTGCAGAGGAATTAGATCCAGATGATCTACATTCTCTAGCAAAGTGTCCAAGCCTTTGGCATCTGTGACACCTCAACTTACTCTTGTCAAAACCAACTTTGGTTTTGCCAGAGAGTCCTGGGAACTTTCTTCCAGTTCTTTTGTAGAACTTCTGAGATCTGATATTTATCAAGGCCATTTGGCTCAAAATATCCATCTCTTCTAAGTCATCATCAGCAATCCCCTTGAGATCATCCATGATGAAGCATAGATTGTCATTATTACACCCAGAAAATTGACTATCAACACTCACAAATGCTGAATCAGAAATATTTGAAGAGAAATCAATATGCTCATCATATTGGCATTCAGATGAAGCATATTCTGACTCATGACTGACCAGAGCAGTATTGCCTGGTACAAAGTCCTTAGTGAGCTTACCAGATGAAGACAGTTTTCTCTTTTGTTCTATCTCTCTCTCAAATGTGAGCAATTTCCCATGAAGTTGGGTGAGAGATAGTTTGTCCAAATTTGCACTGGAGCGTAGGACAATGGTATATGTATCCCATCTCTCAGGCAGTGATCTGAGAAATCTGTTATTCATCTGAACATTAGTATACTCATGTTTGACCATTTTCAATTCAGAGATCAAACAAGAGAACCGCTCAAACTGTTGAGTCAGTGTCTCACCCTTCCTATGAGAAAATGTCTCATATTGTTGGGCAAGGATCTCTCTATTATTTGCCAAGACCTCATCTGTTCCTCCAAATTGTTCTTTCAAGGCATTCCAGAGGTCATGGGCAGATTCATAGTGCATTAACCCAGAATAAATTTCATTTGGTAGCGCCATGGCTAGAATTCCATGAGCTTTTGCATCTATCTCAAATAATTTCTTATCTTCATCTGAGTATTGATCCTTCCTCTTCGGAACCATTTGATTGGTTTCCGGGTTATTCACCATAGGCTTATGTGGACCATGTACCACTGATGTCCAACAACCTGAACTGTTAACAGACAGGTGATGGAGCATACGACCTTGCCATATGTTATACTCATTCCTAACCAGCATTGGAGGCTTGGTTGAGGAACCAGTATTGTGAGGATCATTGGAAGGAGTAGTCATTTTGAAACCAAAAACAATTTTATTCAAGCAAAAATTTTGACACACCACAACAAACTCAATGAAACCGAGAATAAGTCTCAGGATGAATGATTAAAAACACAGAAAATTCAATCTCTATAACAGTTTCTTGCAAAAGGATACTAATTCACTCAAACTTGGATCTTGAAGAGCAGTTTCAATGATCAATTGTTAGATCGATCAATGATTAACCGGCTCTGATACCATTTGACAGGATCAAATGATCACAAGTTTGAAGTATAAGAGTGTAATGCAGCGGAATGAAGAGATGAATTAGTCAAGTTATAGCAAGAGAGTGTTATTTGTAACAAATGCGAGAGAATATTTTCTGTGATTTGGAATGTTTCAATAATGCTCAATATTATTGCTCAATCATTCATTATTACAATAAGGTTGGCACTCCTTATATAGAGTGCAATCACTGCTGTAATCACGGGGTGGTGATTACTAGCAGATCTAGTACAAAAATAACTACTTCTTAACAAACTACTGAAATTGAAAAAGAAAACTACTGATGCTACAACGACTGAAGAACAAACTCTTCAGTCGTTTTACAAAACTACTGAAAATAGAAAATATAAAACTACTGAAAGCAAACCGTCACAACTACTGAAGAAGTCCTCTTCAGCTGTTGTGACAACATCTGATACTTTGTCTTCAGCACTTGTCTTCAGACTTTGTCTTCAGCACTTGTGTCTTCAGACTTTGTCTTCAGCACCTGTGTCTTCAGACTTTGTCTTCAGCACTTGTGTCTTCAGACTTTGTCTTCAGCACTTGTGTCTTCAGACTTTGTCTTCAGCACTTGTGTCTTCAGACTTTGTCTTCAGCACTTGTGTCTTCAGACTTTGTCTTCAGTTGTTGTCTTCAGCTGTTGTGGACTTCAGTAGTTGTTGTGACGTCTGTGGGACTTAAAGGTTTTTCTGATCCGGCTCATTGGTTCTTTTGGTCCAACAGGACACATTAGTCAAAGGAAGATGAATCATTTGATTCAGAAGGATTTAGTGAGAGGAGTAAATGTCAAGAACTTCCAACTTCCTGACTTTTGTGTAGCTTGCAAGAAAGGCAAACAGACAAAGAAGTCTCATAAGGAAAAGAAAGTTCATTCAATAGAACTTCCTCTTGAACTTCTTCACATGGATCTGTTTGGTCCAATCAGTACTAGGAGCATTGCAGGCGACTTGTACTGTTTTGTGGTCACTGATGACTACTCAAGGTTCACTTGGGTAATGTTTCTGAAATCAAAATCAGAAACATTTGAGTCATTCAAGGAATTAGTAACCACACTGGAATCTCTCTACAAGCTAAAAGTTAGACAAGTACGCTCAGACAACGGGACAGAATTCAAGAATCAATGGATGGAGGCATACTGCAAGGAAAAGGGAATTATGCATCAATTCACTTCTGCCTACACGCCTCAGATGAATAGTGTTGCTGAGAGGAAGAACAGAAGCTTGATAGAGACTGCACGAACTATGCTGGCTGACTCGAAACTGCCTATCCAATTCTGGAATGAGGCAGTGGCAAATGCATGTTATACACTGAATCGAGTCCTAATAGTCAAGCGCCACGGAAAGACATGTTATGAGCTACTACAAAGACGCAAACCGAATTTGGAGTATCTTGAACCTTTTGGCGCGCCGTGTACACTTCTGAAGAAGACACAAGAAGGCAAATTCAGCGAGAAGGCAGATGAAGGGATTTTTCTAGGATACAACATACCGAACAAGCGAGTTTACAATAACTCAACGGGTCTTGTAGAAGTGTGGTGTAATATCGACGTTCAGAGGTATACCACACCACCTACTGGCAAAGGACCTGCATACTTCTTCGATTATGATGGATTCTTCAAGTCCTTCAACATCCCTCTCTCTCCCTCGGATGATGAGTTAGCTACTAGGATGATGTATGATATTCTGAATACACCATCTAGCACACAGGGAGAATCATCTACTCAGTCAGGGGGAGTAGTCGATGACAGTGACTCCTCCTCTGAAGATGAAACTGAAGCAGATGACCAGAACAGTCAGGAGGAACAGGTTCCAGTCCCTGAAAGTCCACAAGCATCTACAAGTGATGCACCTTCGACTTCGGAACCTCAAACTCCAACTACCTCAGATGCAGAACCAAATGTTCACTATCTCGGTTCTGAGGTGGCTGTTCCTACTACTCCAGGATCACGACTAAACGTCTATCATCCCCTTGACAACGTTATTAGGGATGTCAGATCAGGAGTTCAAACCCGAAATCAGCTATAATCAGCTGATTACGCCTCAGTTATGGAGAAGGGTTACATTCATGATGGTGCTTATCGATGTTTTTTCTCGCAGGTTGAGCCAAAATATGTCAGTGAGGCACTAAATGATTTGGCGTGGGTGAGTGCCATGCAAGAAGAACTTCTGCAGTTCAAGAAGTTAGGTGTATGGACTCTGGTTGATAGACCTAAAGATGCTAAAGTCATTGGCACCAAATGGGTCTTGAAATGCAAGAAGGATGACCAAGGAGTCATTATCAGGAACAAAGCTCGACTGGTGGTTCAAGGTTTTCGCCAAGTCGAGGGGATTGACTATAATGAGGTGTTTGCACCCGTGGCAAGGATGGAAGCTATTCGTATCTTCCTTGCCTATGCATCGTACATGAAGATTAAAGTCTACCAATTAGATGTGAAGAGTGCATTCTTCATGGGGAAATCAGGGAAACAGTCTATGTAAGTCAACCCGAGGGATTTGAAGATCCTTATCATCGGGATAGAGTTTACAAGCTCGACAAAGCTTTATATGGGCTTCATCAAGCACCTCGAGCTTGGTATGAGAAACTCTCGACTCATCTTGTGAAACACGGATTTCGCAGGGGAGTCATTGACTGTACACTGTTTATTAAAGAAAAGGATGGCGACCTACTGCTTGTACAGATATATGTTGATGACATAATCTTCGGGTCAAAGAACGAAGAGTTATGCAAAGAGTTTGAAGCAGTGATGAAGAAAGAGTTTGAGATGAGTGCTATGGGGGAGATGAAGTTCTTTCTCGGGTTACAGGTGGATCAAACACCTAATGGGATCTTTCTACATCAGACCAAGTATGTAGGAGACATTCTCAGTCGCTTTGACATGGAAAATGCTTCTGCTGCTGGGACTCCACTTGCTACGAATCATGATATAGCACCTGATGAGAATGGAGATCTTGTAGATGCCACTATGTACCAAGGAATGATTGGATCCCTCATGTATCTCACTGCCTCAAGACCTGATATTATGTATGCTACATGTCTATGTTCTAGATATCAGGCTAAACCAAAGGTCAACCATCTGATCGGGGTCAAGAGGATTTTTCGTTATCTGAAGGGTACACCCACACTTGGATTGTGGTATCCTCATGATGATGACTTTGAGCTTACCGCGTATAGTGACTCGGATTACGGGGGCTGCAAGATGAACTACAAGTCTATATCAGCGGGGTGTCAATTCTTTGGGAGAAGATTAGTTACCTGGCAGTGTAAGAAGCAGACATCGGTTGCATTGTCAACCTGTGAAGCCGAATATGTTGCTGCTGCAAGTTGCTGTTCACAAATCATCTGGATTCAACAGCAAATGCGGGATTACGGTTTAAAATTCTCATCTACTCCTATTTTTGTTGATAACTCTGCTGCAATTGCAGTAACTAAAAATCCGGTTCAACATCCTAAGACCAAACATATCGGTATTAAATACCATTTCATAAGAGATTGCTTTGAAAAGAACTTAATTGATGTGGTTAAAATTAATACTGATTTTCAACGCGCTGCCTCTATACTAAAGCTTTAATAAACCACGTTTTCAATATTTGCTAGAGGTCAACGGCGTTAAAAAGAAAAGTGAGGTAATTCCTGATGATGATAATGTGTAGTCCGATGTAGTTTAGTTAAAGTTAATTTTATTTTATTTTATTTATTTGTTTTATTTTTATCTGTTATATTTAAACTCATGTTATTTTGCTGTTTATTAAAATCCTAAAATAATTAAACCAGAAATGATTTTAGTATTTTAGGGGGAGAATATGTCAGCAAGTTAACATTAAAAAAAAAAAAAAAAAAAGAGGGAGAAGGAGTAACTAGCTGAAATAAGGTAGATTGTGTCTGTGATACCGATTCAATACCTTTGGAAAATGATAGTACACAGGAACAAATCAAGAGGGACTTTAAAAGTTTAAGTTTTGAAAAGATGCAAAAGTTCAAAGTATAAGTCTGTGTAGTCTAAGCAATATAAAAAAAGGGAAAATGATAGAAAACTGGCAACTCCTAAGGTGACACAAAGAAAGTAGACTTAGAGGCTGCTAGACCACAAATGATATGTTGGTAGATTCAACACAATAGACAATTAGACCTGATTGGTGATCTCAAGATCAAACTAAGTTGTTCAACTGACTGTGGGCTTCCATCTTATCACTGGTTAACACAATCAAATATATTCCAATAAGGGGTAATGAGCAATTAAACGCCACAAATGTGTGCGGATGACCATAATTAGAGCAAAGCAAGAAAAAAATGAAAGACAAATGCAATAAAGCTAATGACTTATGTTGTTGGTGCATTTTGTGTAAAATAAAATAAGCTGCTCTAACAAGGAGATAGGTTGTGTGCCTCTCTGCTGTGCGATGGCACTGACCTGAGGATAAGCATAACCTAGATATTCTAGAATTCATTGTTGTTTGCCGCCTCTCTGCTGTGCGATGGCACTGACCTGAGGACAGGCTTCTCTTTGAAAGCTCTAAGAATAGTCTCTTCTTGTAATAATACCCGTAGACCGCTCAAAAGCTTCTGAGGAATGTTGATTACCATATAAGTGTGGGATCCACAAATGTTAGTTGAAATAATTAAACCTAAATCAGTCACCAGTCTGTGTCAAAGTCTGTGTATGGATTTAAGTGGACAAACATACTGACAATCATAGTGGCTACATTCTCAAAAGTTCAAATCAATGTGAAAATCTAAGAGTTTCAGTATGATTTCCTTAAGTTGCTAACGACTCTGGATGAACACCGAGAATTTTAGCATCAAAAGTTTTAATAACTAGTCCCAAATGATTTGACTTACCTGTATGATTCCAAAATTGAATTGATCCAGATATGATCAATCTAAGTTGAAGCTGTCTACTCCCGAACCAAATCCCGTAGATATCAATCTCTGGATTTATCTCTCACAAAAAGCCAAAATTATGTTTGTTTATGTAATTAGTTTAAGTTTTAAATTAGTTAGTCGTTTTAATTTTAATTTTAGTCGTGTGTCGGGCTACATCAGGAAAATCAGAAGGAATCAACTCACTAAAAGGGTCATGTCTGAGATGACCATATGTGCTTTGAAAGTTTAAAATAGTCACGTCTGAGGTGACAAAGTGTTTTTAAAAGGATCACGTCTGAGGTGATCAAAATGTTTTCAAGATAAAAATGGTCACGTCTGAGGTGATCAAAATGTTTTCCAGATAAATGATCATGTCTGAGATGATCAAAGGCTCAAACGTTAATGTCAATAAATTAAAAGGGTTTAAAAGTAAATTGGTAAAGATGGCAGAAAAATTAAGTGTGACCCATTCGCACGATTGGACCATGAGAATGGACCAACCATGCGAATGGCTTCCACTCGCACGAATGGCTCATCAGAATAAGCCCATTCGACCGATTGGAAGAGGGCGAATGAGTCAGTCGACCGATTGAACCTCATTCGGTCAACTGAACATGCGAATGAAAGGCACGACTGAGCCAGTCGACCGACTGAATCTCAGTCGGTAAATTACATACGACTGGTTGGGCCAATCGTACGATTGAGCCTGAGTCGCCCGAATGAACTGGGCGACTGAGGCCAGTCGGCCAACTGAGCCCAGCTTCAGTATTTAAAGGGCTCTGTCGATCGCATTTCACTTATCACTTCCAAATCGCCCTAAATCGCACTCCCTACCGTTACGCTGCCAAAATTTTATAAGACCGTGTTTTCTCATCGCTTTTGATTCACTGACATTCGCCATTGATTATACAGGTAGATTGAAGTCTTATTTCACCGAAATCAGAAGGATTGGAACCCTAATTTTGATTATTCGACTATGAAACTTGAACCGAGACAAGAAAGCCCTAATAACCTATTAAAACTAAGCAAAACGTTAAAATTAAGTCAAATAGGTTATTAGTAACGAGAATGCGAGTCTACTGAACCGGTTAATTGGGTTAAAAGACTTAGTTATTGAAGTTTCGAACGATTGGTGACTGAACAACTGAGACAGGCGACTGGTCGTCTGGATGAACTTCAATCGCACGATTGAATCTTGCGATTGGGTCATTCGGCCGAATGAACCATACGATTGAGCTCAGTCGGCCGACTGAACCATTCGTAGACTCAGTCAGCAGACTGAACCCAATCGCATGTCACATTGACCAGAATGAGTCCAGTCGCATGAAAGAACAGACGACTGACTTCAGTCGCATGATTCATTCGCACGAATGAATCAGAATGATTTTCAACTTTACACTTAGAACAGAATTTTTCGTGTCTTATGTACTAATTGTTCTGTGTCTTGTGTGTTTTAGGAAAATGGCAGAAAGGTGGTCCATAAATCCAAAGCACAACATCTGTGCTCATTTGGATCACACCACCAGGAACGGGGCCGAGTTTACTGACATTATAGCCTTTCTGAGACGGTCCCGGATTCATAAGGCTATCTCCACGCCTTGCACGCCATATAGATCACTTCATCAGGCTTTCTGGGAGAATGCCTCAGTGGACCGCTCCCGTGAGCCGTACTGCATTAGGAGCTCCATATTGGGCCATGATATTGAGATCTCTGCTGCCGACATCCAGAGAGTACTAGAGTTTGGGGACGACACTGATCATCCTACTAGACTACATCCGTTGACAGTGAGAGGATGCTTCTTGAGGATAAAGTACGCTGGGGACATCAACTCAGGTGTGCTCAACAAGAGCAACCTGAGCCCCCAGTACAAGTACTTAGCACACGTGATCCTCAAGTGTGTTGCATCGAGGAGGGGTGGGTTTGACGACCTCTCAGACCAGATCCAAAATGCCTACGTGGCACTGGTTCTGAACCACCCTTTTAGTTTTTCCAGCATGATATTCTCCTACTTGGTGGAGAACTTGGAGGCCAAGGGTAAAGAGGGGTTTTGTATGTACCCCAGATTCTTACAGCTCGTCTTCAACGAGAAGCTGCCACAGTTGCCCAAAGAGAGTCATGACGCAGTGGCCTTGGAGATTATGGATGATACTACTCTGGGAAGGATGAGAGTTTACAGGGGGAAGCAGGTAAAGCCCCAAGTGAAGAGACTGATTGGCCACCTGGCCAACGAGAGGTATGTGGCGCCTGGCAGACGCAAATGGCGTCATGATGACAGCGACTCCGATGATGAGAGGTTGCTCCAACCAGATATGGATTCTGATGATGATGATAGCGGCGACGCCGGGGATGATATGCCTGCTCCACCAAGAGGCACTGATTCTGATGTTATTCCCCCGGGGTCTGCCACTGCCGGAGAGGTTGCTGAGACGGCCGGTTTCCATCAGGAGTTCGTAGTTGGTGATCAAGAAGAGGAGGAGTCGGATGAGGAGCCCCTCACTAGGATTGTGGGAAGCAAAGTTGTTCCCACAGAACACGGGCTTAAGGTGGTTGGTGAACACCCTCGGGACTCCTCAGAGAGAGAGACTGACCCGAGCTATGTTCCGGGTTCAGTGGGCAGAGCTGCAGGGGGAGCATCCACTTCCACCGGGACTAGGAGGAAGAGGATGGCTCAACCCCACGGACTGAAGAAGAAGAAGCGTCGCCTGACCTTCTTACCACTGCTGCCACTACTTCCACCACCACAGCCACCACTACCACCTCCACTGACATACCACCCATCACCACAGCCACCACATCCACTACAGCTACCACAGCCACCACCTTACCTACCACCACTGTATCCTTCCCATCCACCACCATACCATTCACACCTACCTCACCAGCACCTGCTTACCAACCCATATTCACCACTGCTACTACCACCACCACCTCACATCATGCCGACCTTCAGCCCAGCCATCACATGTATATGGATCTACTCTACCTCACATCGGGGTAGAGGAGCAACTGTCGGCGCTTAACCGTATGGTGATGCGCCTGCTAGCTGCAGATGAGGAGAAGGCGGCGCAGATTCGCCAGCTGACCGACCTGACTGCTGCCCAGTCTCAGCAGATGGCAGAGCAGGCTCGGGTGATAGATCAGCAGACCCAGCTAATCGATGCTCAGAGAGTCGAGATGTCCCAACTCCAGGACCAGCAGGCCCAGTCAGCCAAACGTATAGAGGAGTTGGAGACTACCAACAAGACGATATGCTGAGGTTAAAGGGGTCAAAGGATGAGCCCTTGAAGATAAAGGAGGGTGATGGGGATGATGGAGATGGTGATGATGAAGATGATGATGATGATGAGGAAGATGATGAGGATGAGGAAGAGACTGAGGAAGAAAGGACAGAAGGTAGAGATGATGATGACGAAGCAGAAGGAGGGGATGCGGCTGCATCGGCCTCTGCTTCTGGTCAAGAGCGAAGATCGAAGCATCGACAGGACCAGTCATCTACCACTTCTGCTCCTCCGAGCGACATGCCCATGATTCAAGACAAAAGTACAGATTAGATGTCTTATGTATTTATTTATTTTGTATTTGAATCATGTAATGAAAAACAAGTGTGTTGAATGTTTATATATTAAGTTGATATAATTCTGTTTGATTACTTACTAATGGTTTATGTGTTGAATGTTTAAATCAAACAGATCCAAACTTTCAAAGGGATGAGTTTGACATTGCTCCCCTTCAACAGGTCAAGACTCAACTAACCATGATTCTTGATCTGCAAGGGATTGTAAGAAGGTCTGTGAGTTATACCCCTGAAGAAGGGGAAATAATTCATGACCTATCTAACGAGCAACTGGCAGAGATGTTCAGACTCAATCCTGATGAAATTGTCAAGGATGCTCCAACAATTGATTCAACCAGTGATGAAGAACTAAATGACGTTGATGAAGTTGAGGTTGAAGATATTACTGCAGAAGAGTACCCTCAGTACGCTGACAACGAGGGTAATGTGGTCCCCAATCTGGGTGAGTCCCTGGTCAGTGATACGTTTGAGGTACTAGACAAGATGGAGCAGGAAACCGAAAAGACTGAAGGAACAGCCCAAGCCTCCAATGATGACGTAGACATTCGAAAGGCTGAGTGGGCTGCCTGTTTTGAAGAAGTGAGAGCCCAGCGTGCTGCACCAAAGAAAGATGCCTACACCAAGCTCTACAGAGTCAAGAAACACCATAAGGTGTCAGGCAGGATTATTGCATGGGCTTATTTTGATGACCTTAACGCGTATGCAGTTAAGAGGGAACAGGGCATAGAGTACTTCAGGTTTCCACATGATCTGAAGACTCTACCTGGTTTTGAGCTCAACCAGCTGGCTAAGCTAAAGCTGCTGTATGCTGACCCAAGAAAGATGTCAGGTTGGTTCGAGGCTGCCCTGAAGAAGGAGTACCACACCAGATGGGTTAACTTCAGACCACAACAGCCTACTAGGTATATAAGAAGGTCTGAGGTTGATGCCATTACTGGCAAACCCAAGATTGTGTTGAAGTGGAGTCCTCCGCGCACTATGTCGAGAATCCCTCTCAGGGAAATGCCACAGGACTTCACTCCACACTTCAAATGGTGGTACTATGATTGGAGAACTGCTGAAGCTGTCATAGTTCTGAATAAAGAGGGCCAAATGGATACTATCAGGGTATTCGACCCAATGTGGCTAACCAACTTGTCTGCTAATGATGTCTATACATTATACAAGTGGCCACTGTTCTATGACACACAAAACATTGTACAAGCCCTCCAGTTCCAAAATGTTATACGACTTTGTTTTGCGTTTGAGATTCACGCAGGAGTCACCAAAGAGGAGAAGTACAAGAAGTATAAGGAGGTTATGCAGAAGACAAGAGATTAGATAGATCTAGGTCCAAGGGGGAGTTTGTTGATGCATGTATGTCCCTAGATCATGATTTGTAATGTAATGAATCTTGTCTGTCTGATTATGATGTAATTGTATTGATTAATGAAATGACATGAATTGTGTGTTACTTGTGATGTTTAATATTTCATTAATGAGTCGTGATTGAATTGATTGGGTTTATGATTATTTGAATGGTTACATATTATGTTATATTAATTAAAACATTCAAACTTAACTTAATGAAGTTCTCATGCGAATGGCCCATGCGAATGGACCACACGCATGAATAACTTCATACGATTGACTCAATCGCACGACTGAACCAGGAGACTGGATCAGTCGTATGATTGACACATAAGATTGACTCAATCGCACGACTGAACACTCAGTCGTGCGTATGAATCAACCGCATGGTTCAATCGCACGACTGAACCATACTTATGGCCCAGTCGCACGATTGAACAATACTAACCTATAAATAGACCCAATTCATGGAAAAACGTAAGCATTCATCTCATTACGATTCCAGACGTACCCTAGTCGTCCAGAGACCTTCCAAATCGTTCTCCAAGTTCACAGAACACATTAGATCGATTCCTAATCGATTTCTAACGTCGGATTTAATTCTTGATTGATTCTTCGTGTGTTCTCAACTGATTGGATCGCCAATCAAATAGGATTCCGCACTATTTGAGTTGGTTTAACACGCTAATCACTAGGTATTTCGTTCAAATACCAGGTCCTAACAATTTTAACCAGATTAAAGAGTGAATCTTGGTTCGAAACTCACATACGAAGCGAATACCACTAACAATTAGTTCAAAACACAATCACAAATCAAAATCGCCATTAATGTTACGGAAAAACCCTAAAAAAGAAACTGAACGATGTCGCGAAATTATGAAAGAAATTTCGCAACAATGACTTATATAGCCAACAGTTTCGCAGACAGCGAAACTATAAATTCGTCTGGCGAATTTAGCGAAAAAATAATTTCAGTTTCGCTTGCAGTTTCGCTTTGCGAATTTAGGAGATAACTGGTTAACAACTTATTAGCAAACCTAGCGAAATTGCAGTTTCGCTTTGCGAAATTGTTAGCGAAAAAATAATTTCGCACCCTTTTTTTATTATTATTATTTATTATTTTTTTATTATTTATTTATTTATTTATTATTTTTTTTAAGTTATAATACTCAAAGGAAGCACATCACATAATGAGATCTAAAATAATCAGAGATCACATTTTCTAAATATTTTAGAACATAATGATGTCAAAATCATCTACCAGTCATGAGATCATACTGAATACAAGATCTGATCACAATCTGCACAGAAACAACTGAAATTAGAACAAATCAATAACGATTGTTGATATAATTGTCCACTTAAACTCATGCCTTATCCTTTTTCGACCAACAGCTTATGATTCATTTAAGGTTCGATTAGATGCTTTAGAATGCTAAGACCCCACAATCATTTGGTAAAAACCCTCACCCAACCTCAGGATTTCTTGAATTATGAATCAATCTTCATAGAACAAGGTTTGTGCATTAGTGTGCAAATGATTATAAACAGAATATTTCATTCTGAGAGAAATTCATCGATAAGATGATTTGACATAATTATATCAAAATGGCGAGAGCTCCAGATCTATACTCACGTATAACAGAGGAGATAACCATTTGATCATGTGCTGATGAGAGCTCCAGGTCAGTACTATCGTACAGTAGAGGAGATCATCACTCCAGGTCAGTACTCACGTACAGCAGAGGAGATAAGCACAGACACAAGACATCTTAACACTAAATATACCAGCAGAGGGTGATAACATAACAAAGCAAAATGAACGAAAGATTCATTCTCAATCCAATTTTTGTCGTGACTTATTTTGTACAATCCAAAATGATTGAGTAAATCCAGACATTCTTAAGCATGAAGTTTAATTTAATCATAAAGCTGCTGTCTACTTCATTCATCAGGCTGAGTCTATCAAGCATATCGTTAAAAAATCTGATTCATTTTTTTTAATAATGTGAAACAGAATCCAGTAACAGTTACTATCATTTCTCATGGAAGTACCGGTCATGTAAATAAAATGCTTAGAGAATATACAATCATTTCTCATCATGTTAAATTCCGATCTCAGAATAATGATATTACTCCCCCAAATTTTTATTTTCATATTTCTATTTTTATAAATTAATGTTATTTGTTTTTTTTTTTAATATCAAAGAAATAGAAAATGAAAATTTAAAAAGATATTAACCCAAGCATAGAAATCAATTCATAAAAACGAGGTTTATCAAATGTTTTTGTGAAAAGATCCGCTTTTTGATTTTTTGTATCAATGGGTATAATATTAATGAAACCCTTCTCTTGAGCATCACGAATCGCATGAATTCGTGTTTCAATATGCTTTGTGCGGGAATGATGAATGAGATTTTTAGCAATTCCAATGGCAGCCTCATTGTCACAGAATAAAGGTGTATGAAGGAAATTAATTCCATAATCAATCATTTGGTGTTGGATCCAGAGAACTTGAGAGCAGCAGCTGGATGCAGCAATATATTCAGCTTCTCCTGTAGAAAGAGAAACAGTAGTTTGTTTCTTGCTCTGCCAGGATACCAGACAATTTTCCAAATATTGACATCCTCCAGACACAGATTTTCTGTTTAAACTGCAACCATTGGAATCACTATCAGAGTAAGCATGTAAATCAAAATTTCCACCATATGGATACCACAATCCAAGACGAGACGATCCTTTGAGATAACGAAATATTCGTTTGACAGCTTTCTCATGAGATTCCTTTGGAGCCGACTGATATCTAGCACAGTAACCAACAGCAAAAGTGATATCAGGACGACTTGCAGTAAGATACATGAGAGAGCCAATCATAGACCTAAAAAGATGAGGATCAACTGGTTTCCCATTTTCATCCGGAGTTAGACAGGTCTGAGCCGTAAAGGGAGTCATCTCAGTAGAAGCATCATCCATCTTAAATTTCTTCAGAATATCTTTAATATACTTCTCTTGATGAATAAGAATTCCTTATTGCTGTTGTTCAACTTGCAATCCAAGAAAGAAACACATTTCACCCATCATACTCATTTCAAACCTTTGGCTCATCACTTCTTCAAACTCTCTACACAATTGAGAGTTTGTAGATCCAAAAATAATATCATCGACATACACTTGAACAAAGATCATTTCACCATTCACCTCTCTTTTAAATAAGGTCATATCAATGGTACCACGAGAGTAACCATTGCTTAGAAGATATTGCGTAAGAGTCTCATACCAGATTCTGGGTGCTTGATGAAGACCATACAAAGATTTATCAAGCTTATATACTTTATCAGGAAAATCAAGATCTTCAAAGCCTGGTGGTTGACATACATATATCTCCTCATCAATGTCTCCGTAGAGAAAAGCACACTTCACATCCATCTGGTAAACTTTGAATTGTTTATGAGCAGCATGAGCAAGAAATATTCTGATTGTTTCAAGACGAGCAACGGAGCAAAGACTTTTGTATAATCAATTCCTTCTTGTTGAGCAAAGCCTTGCACTACAAGTCTAGATTTGTTTCGCACCACCACACCCCGATCATCTGGTTTGTTCTTAAATACCCATTTTGTACCAATTGGATATTTGTTGGGAGGTAAATCAACTAAGGTCCAAACCTTAAGCTTTCTGAACTGTTGAAGTTCCAATTGCATAGACTCTACCCAACAAGGATCTTGTAGAGCAGCATGAACATTTTTTGGAACAATTTGAGAAATGAAGCATGAGAAAAGACAAACATTAATCAGACCAGATTGACTTCGCGTGCGAACACCATCAGAAACAGATCCAATCACATTATCAAGCGGATGATCTTTCAAAGTTTTATAATCACTTGAAGAAGGAAAGATAGTTGAAGAAGTATCAGCCATTGCCGGAGAAAGATTAGATGAAGGTGAATCAATGACAGGTGTTGAATCAGGTAAATAGGAGATGTAGGAGATAAAGAATCAGATAATGGAGCTTGATCAGGCATTAGAGACGAAGAGCTGACATCAGTTGAAACAGCATCATTTACTAGCGGGATTGATGGAACAGACAATGGAGATGATGGAATAATATTCGTTTGAGTACTTGGAATTGATGTATCATCATCGAAAACTGGCAAATTAAATGAATTGAACACAGTATTGGAGTCAAAGAACCATGCAGGTTCAGATTTCACTTCAGAAGGATTGGATTCTTGCCAATCAACATAGAATGACTCTTGAACAATACGTGTTCTCTTGTTATAAACTCGGTACGCCTTTTGTGAAGAAGAGTATCCAACAAAATAACACTCGTCAGAAACAGCACCAAATTTTGTCTTTTGAGATTGAGTATTCAGAAGAGTACAAGAACAGCCAAATGGTCGAAAGAAATCAATTAGTGGCTTCCTCTTATGAAAAAGTTCATAAGGAGTCTTCACTTTATCTTTCACAATTAGCACCCTGTTTAGAACATAAGATGCACAATTAACAGCTTCAGCCCAGAAAATAATGGGTAATGAGGATTCTATCAACATTGTACGAGCAGCTTCCACAAGAGTGCGATTCTTTCTTTCTGCAATACCGTTCTGCTGGGGTGTTCTTGCAGCACTAAATTGTCTCACAATCCCTTTTTGAGCACAAAATGAATCAAGAATCTGATTTTTAAATTCAGTACCGTTGTCACTTCTTAAGCCCATAACTCTTCTCTTACTGACTGATTCAATAGAAATGATTAATTTCTGCAATTCCTCTGCAACTTCACTTTTGTGTGCAAGAAACCTCACCCATGAATAACGTGAGAAATCATCTGTAACAACAAGACAAAAAGATTTTTTAGCAATTGATTTAACACTAATTGGCCCAAATAAATCAGTATGTAACAACTCAAGAGGACTTGATATGCTATTTAAAAGTTTGGGCTTATGAGGTTTCTTATGTTGTTTCCCTTTGGCACATGCCATGCATTTTTCAGTAACAGAAAAATCTTTTAAAGGAAGTCCTCTAACAAGATTGTTCTTTACTAATTTATTAATTATCTTAAAATTGACATGGCCTAAGCGACGATGCCACAACAGTGACTCAGAGGTTGATGCTTTTGAGAGAAGACAAGTTGCAGTAGCCTTTGACTCATTTGAATTCATATCAAGAAGATATGTATCATGTTTCCTTGGAGCACGCATGAGAATTAAATCCTCCGGAATAGCTATCTCTGATTTTAAAAATAAACATTCGTCAGATTTAAATAGAACAGGAATGTCTTTATCACAAATTTGAGAGACACTCAGAAGATTAAAAGCCATTTCAGGAACATGGTTGACTTTTTCTAGAGTGAGAGAACCATTGGTAACTTCTCCTTGTCCAATCATTTTTTCACCCTTCTTATTTCCAACAAATGCCACATATCCTCCATCTATAATCCGATAATTGGTCAACAAATCCTTTAATCCCGTCATATGCTTGGAACATCCGCTATCAACATGCCACAGACTGTGTACAATCTTTGAAGAGGATCCCTGAAATGAATTAACAAATCATTTAGCCAAGAGCAATAGGGACCCAAGATTGAACAACTTTGGTTTTTAAAGAAGCTGATTTTTTACAAAAGAAATTACTAACCAATTTTGTCAATTTATTCCCAAAACAATTCCTATTAGAGGATCTTTGAATCAAAGGGTAATTTTTGACAAGATGATCCTCTTCACCACACCTGAAACAATGATGTTTGAATCTAGGTCGATGATGTGATGAGGTAAAAATAAGATCAATAATAATCTCCTCATCACATTCAGACAAACTAGAATCAACATCACTGAATGTCTCATACATCTCATGATGTTTTTGTTTATTTGAATCAGAATTCTTCTTTACAAAATCAGAACGTGATTCTTCTGACAAATCAGTAAAACTTGTAGCATTGGTACCAATGTCAGATAAAGATAAACTGCATTTTTCTGATGATGTCATATTTAATGGTATGAAAGATGGAATAGGTTGAGAAAAGAACTTTTCGAAAGAATTAATTTTAAGTTGCTCAGTTGTTTTAGGAGAAACATCAGATTCATTGCATTCATTACCAGAACAAAAATCATCACTATCATGATTTGAAGTACAAGATGAAATAGAACTATCAAGAGAACATGAGACATTCAAGTCTGTTACATTTGAACTAGAAACAAACACTGAATTTAAACTAGACTTATTATCTAAAACAGACTGCTGATTTTCAGGTGTACTAGAACTAGTGCATCCAAGCCCACTAGTTGGTCCATAGTCGTAGTCTTCACGAATGTACTTAGAGTTATTCCCGACTAAACCTGCAGACATACTGTCAGTATCTGATTTGATTAAATCATTAGAAGGATGAGGAACAGGCATAGGAGAATAACAGTATGTACTAGGAGGAGGATAAACCTGTACATTTTCATAACCCAAACCTGTTTTAATTCTTGCTCCCCGTTGAGATTTACAAAGATCATCATGTTTCATTCTAGAAATAGTCCATTTATCTAACTTTGACTGAAGTTTGCTTGCTTCAAATTCAGCAAGAGCAACCCGTTCAGTCAAAGTATTAACCTCTACATTTCTTTCCAAAACAATTCTTTTTAAATGATCAGTTTCTTTTAAAGCCTCATTTAATTTCACAAAATATTTGGATTCATTCATTTTAAGTTCATCATTAATTCGTTTTAAATCCTTTTCATTATCAATTAACAAACGATTAGCCTTATAAATCCCAAAAAGTCTAATTTTGCAAGCAGATGAGCACATATCCTGTATTACCTCATAAGGAAGTCCCATTACCATCCTTTCGGCAGCTAAAGCTTTATCGCACATGCATACTGGAGTACTTGATTTTCTTTCCTCAACAGTAGCGGCCGCATCATCCTTCTCTTTTCCTTTCTCAGCTTTTGAATTTCTTTCTTCATTTGAACCTGTAATTTCCTCTTTCTCCTCTCCATCTGCCTTCTCTTTTTTCTCCTTTACTGAAGATTCATTTTCTCCTTTGAATTCCTTGAACAGCACAAATCCATCTTTATCAACTTCCATCTCATCACTTTCCACAACCTCAGCAACTAACGCGTGATTTATTTCAGATCTTGTTTCTTCCACCTCCGCACTCCAGTCAAAGTTTGAGATCAAGGCTGACTCCTTTTTTGAATTTCCTTCTTCCTTTTCTTTCTCTGCTGTCAATCTTGGTACTCCAGTGTTACTAGGATCTGTGACAATTGGTAATGGACATTCACGTTTAAAATGTCCCAATTGTTTACAATTAAAGCACCTCAATTTTGACTTATCAAATCCTAGTTTCGAGGTTGATGATTGACCACCAAAGTTCTTTCTTCCTGTTCTTTCCATGAATCTCCGGGCTCTTAAAGTTAACATTGCCATTTGCCATTGAATGTCAGTTTCTTCTAGATCATCAGGATCAACCTGATACATATCCTCCATAGTCATTCCTTTACCTTTCAATTCTCTAGCAATAAGAGCTTCATAGCTCTGAACAAACATTCCAAAAAGAGTCATTGTTTCAGATGGAATTGAAGTTTCAGCATTCACCATAGAATTTCCCAATTCTTTTCCAACATGATTACTACCACTCGAGAAATTACTTGTATTGCTCCCTCCTTGAATTGGATTTTGAATGTGAGAGTTTGCAGCGGATGACAACAAAGCAGCATTTTGAGAAAAACCAGATGTGGGCATCATAGTCTGGTTAAATTCTCTTCTTTTCATATCCAACTCAAAAGATTTCAACTTGTTAATGATATCCATCAGCTTATAATCTGTAAAACCTCTTTCTTGTTTGAGCATCCTCACTTGAAGACTCCACTGTGGTGGAAGAGAATTGAGAAGCCTATTAACTTGTTCACTGTTGGAGAGTCTTTTATCATACTTCTTCAGAGTGCTTGAGACGGTTAAGAAACGATTTGTAAGATCTGTCAAACTTTCATTCTTGTATCCTACAAACGAATTGAACTCCTTTTCAGCTTGAATACTCTTGTCTTTCACCAGATCTGCATTCCCATCATAGAATTCACAGAGAGCATCATAAAGAGATTTAGCATTTTTATGCTCTGCAAAACGATTGTAGATGTCTGGAGCCAAGCAGAGAGTTAGAGCACCAAAAGCTTTTTGATCACGATCAATCAGTTTCAGATCTCTTTCAGTATAAGAATATGGGTCTTTGTTCTGAGAAACGACATCACCAACCGTAACCGTAGGTATATGAGGACCTGAAATAATCGATTCCCATTGATTATGATCTGTGTAGAAAAAGAAAGCTTTGAGACATCTCTTCCAATCTTCAAAATTATCTCCATTAATGAGTCTTGGAGGTCTATTAGGAGCAACACTTTCAAGATCCGCAAGTGTAAGAGTAGTTAATTTCGACATGATAGTTTCGGCAGAAAAATTGATAATTTCGCTGACAAATTCGCTGAAAGAGGTGACTTGGTTAACAGTTTCGCTGAAACAATACTATCGCAGACACTTTCGCAAAAACAGACACTTTCGCTTGCAATTTCAGCAGCACTTTTGCTTGAACAGAGACAACAATTGCTTAGTTTCGCTGCTAACTTCGCAGGAAACAAGCTTGAACTTTCGTTCAGAAATAGATTCGGCAGCAATTTCGCTTTATGATTGGTCAAAAACACTAATGAACTTTCATTCAAGGGAGTACTTTCGCTGAAACTCTAGAAAACAACTTCTGATCCAAAATAACTCATAATTTCGCTGAATGAAGATGACAGTTTCGCTGTAAGAACAGTAGTTTCGCTGGTCGATCTCAAAACCCTTTTTCACCTCAAAATCAATCTGAAATCATCCAAAACTCAATGAATTTGAGATCTGATGATTGTAGAATCTTCCTCAATCAAGAAAAAGCATAATTCAATCAATTTCATGCCAAAAACAGCTGATAATCCAATGAAAATTGATTGAAACTAGATATTGACCAAAACCACAAAAACTCAACAAATCAAGAGCACTAAGGCTCTGATACCATATTGTTGGTCCATGTGATCGATGAACAGTACATTGATATGATAATTTGATCAATATCAAACACACAATCCAAACAACAACAATTGAGAATGAATAAGATGAATCAAGACATAATTGGTACTCAAATGAACAATCTCACTCAATAACAACAAGCACAATTGTATTTCAATGAAGTAACTGCTTAGAAATGGTAGCTTGCAACAGAATTCCACGATTAGGGTTTTGCAAGCTTACCATACAAAGTGAAATGACAATAGTATATATAGCAGTCATAGTTTCGCTGAAAGTTTCGCTACCAGCGAAACTGTCATGCCGAAACTATAGTTTCGCCCGGCAGAACACAAGTTCGCCGGGTAAACCAAAACAGCAAACTGTGAGCGAATGTATAGATTCGCTCACAGTTTCGCTGGACTGCCAAAACTGCTAATTACTAACAAAATACAAAATGAAACTAACAAAAGTCCTATTACAATGTAAAGTAAACATCTATACTAAAGTGAGTCCAACCTAACATGATCTTCAATGAGCTAATCGTGCGACTGAAGGCTGATGTTTTTGCAAAATCGAAGATTTTGACACTTTGACACAAAATACGATTTTTCTAGGAACCCTAATCTACCGTATAGTGAAAAATTGAAACTTTAATGCTAGAAAACGTCGAAAACACCTTTAGAAGCAAAGTTGTGACTCTTTTGATTAAAACGTAGGTTTTTGACACCAAACCTAATTGAATCAAACACACAATCAAGAGGCAAGGCTCTGATACCACTTGTTAGTGACCGTGTACGTACGGAGTACTAACTGATTCTGCGTTTAAACCAAATCAAATAGTGCGGAATCCTATTTGATTGGCGATCCAATCAGTGAGAACGATAACCCAATTGATATAAGATTGAACTAAACGCTAAGAACAAGTAGGAATCGATCAGGAACGAACTATGAACTTGGACAGGCTGTGTGGGACGCTCTGGACGGCTAGGGTTTATGTGTATTCGAAATATCTCTTCAAGTGTTATGTTTTTTCCAAGAATTAAGTGGTATTTATAGGTTAGTGGTTTTCATTCGTACAACTGAACCATTAGCATGGTTCGGTCGTGCGACTGAATCATGCGATTGAGTCATACGCACGATTGAAGGTTCACTCGTGCGACTGGGTCAATCTTATGTCTTAACCATACGACTGATCCAGTCTCCTGGTTCATTCGTGCGACTGGTCCATAAGCATGATATATTCATGTGTATGGTCCATAAGTATGGTCCATTAGCATGAATAATCACCCGACTAGGTTGAACATAATACTCAATCATTATTGACTTAGAATTGTGTACAACAACCTCAAACCTATATAAGAAGTTCATACATATGAGTCAAAGATAAATAAACATCAAATCATATATCATATTTCATTACTTCGTCAAATTACACATATGTAAGACATGAAAGACTTTTACATTTAAGCACATAATCTAGGAACACATGTATCTACACATAATGTTTGACATTTTTGTTTGCTAAATAAGAATTAAGAAAATAATATGATAATTATTATAATTCATATATATCAATAAAAATTGCGATACAATAGAGCGGTAGAGCTATAAACAAATACAAAAATAAGAATAATTTAAATTATGTAAGTGGAAGTTCAGCAATGGGGATGAAAATTAAAATGGGCATTATGATTGCCATCACTAAAACCGGATGGATCATATTTGAAAATTTGCCTTGGACGAACTAGAGAAAATAGGTAATCTTTTTATTGTCAACGAATATAGATTGTTAGTGGTTAATTTATAGTTTTAATGAAGACCATTCATAACGGCTATATAAATAACTGTTGTGTGTGTGTGTGTCTAGAGTAATTTTAAATAAAATGGATAATTTTAAGATTATGTTATAAAAAATAAATTTAATTTATAAAAGCAAGAGAAAATAATAATGAAAAGTAAGGATTAGTATAAGATGTTAGGAAGAATAAACAAAATTATAAACATTAGTTGTATAAGTAAAAGTTAGTTAACATAATGTAGATACATGTGTACCTAGTTTCTAAGCTGAATGTAATATGTCTTTATTGTCTTACACATATGTAGTTGAATAGGTACTTAATGAAATACAATGTGTGGTTGTGCTTATAATGTTTATTATTTCATTGATTAATAGTTTTGACGCTTATTGAACTGACTATATAGGTTTGTGGTTGTTTGAATGAATCTTATTAATGTAATAATTAATAAATACATTCAAACTTAGTAATATGAAGTTCTCATGCGAATGGCCCATGCGAATGGACAATACGCATGAACAACTTCATGCGAATGACTCAGTCGCACGACTGAACCAGGAGACTGGATTAGTCGCACGAGTGTAACATGAGATTGACTCAGTCGCACAACTGAACACTCAGTCGTGCGAATGAACCAACTGCATGGCTCAATCGCACGACTGAACCATGCTGATGGTTCAGTCGCCCGAATGAGAAACCCTAACCTATAAATACCACTTAATTCGTGGAAAAACGGAAGAATTGAGAACACTTCGACTACAGACGTACCCTAGCCGTCCAGAGACCTCTAAGAACCTGTTCCAAGTTCATAGATCGCACTAGATCGATTTCATATCGTTCTTAACGTTTAGATTCAATCCATAATTGATTCTACGTGCGTTCTCACTGATTGGATCGCCAATCAAATAGGATTCCGCACTATTTGATTCGGTATACACGTTAATCAGTTAGTATTTCGTTCAATACACGATCCTAACAAGTGGTATCAGAGCTTTGGCTCTTGATTTACGTGTGATTCAATCGTTTTTGATACAACAATTGTTTTTTTTCACTAAAAACACAATCTTTTCGTGTCAAACGGTGTCTTAGACGTCTCCTGTTCGTAAAGTTTAGTTTTTCCGGCATACGGCAATTAGGGTTAGTGAAAATTCGTGTTTTTGCGGCCAAAACACCTTAAACCTACGAATTTTCGAAATCCAGCAGCTTCAATCGCACGATTGACTCAATCGCACGACTTAATACATTCGCATCCCTCATATGCACGATTGGACTTATTCGTACCTCCATTCGTACGACTGAGCAGTCTATTCGCATTGTTCAACCGCACTTGTTCATTCGCCCGACTGATTCATTCGCATTAGTTCAGTCGCACGATTGAACCATTCACATTGTTTAATCGCACGAATAGCCCAATCGCACACCTTCATTCGCACAAGTGAAATAGTTTGTTCCAAGGACTAAAGTTAATCGCAATGGAGGACCAATACTCAGCATTCACAGCAGGGAGAGATTCAAAGATTCAAAACCTACTGCTTCTGGAGACTGAAGTAGGGAATCACAACAAACCCCCTAAGCTAATCACGTTAGATGAATTCTCACACTGGAAGCAACGTTTTGAGATCTACTTAAATGGAGTAAATCCCAATATGTGGGAAGTAATTGAGACGGGGTATAGTATGCCAGTAGGTGCTGATGGAGTCAAACTTACACTAGGTGGCATGACTGATGGATAAAAGGTCAAGTACAATGATGAAAAGAGAGTTTATGCTCTGCTTACTCAGTCAATTCCTAAGGACATCTTCCATCAATTTTCTGAGAACAAGCAAGCAAAGAAGCTGTGGGATGAATTGGAAAAACGGTATGACGGGAATGCGTCATTAAAAGCTATAAAGGCCAAAGAATTGAAGAAGGAGTTCGAAAACTTCTCGTCAATGGGTAATGAGAGCTTGGATGACGTCATCGATCGATTCTACCACTTGATGAGTGAGCTGCACACTCATGGAGTTACAACAACCATGGAGGACAAGGTGTCAAACTTTGCAGATGGGTTGCCAGAGAAGTGGGCTTCTTTTGTCTCCAATCTCAGACAGAATGGTATGCTAACGAAGTTAGATATAAATGATTTCATTCTAAAGCTGAGAGAGGAAGCATAAGGATGAAATACAGAGCCCAAAAGTCTTCTTATACTCAGAATCCGGCATTGTACAACGCGACTCCACAAGCCAAAACATCTGGAGCACCACTTCATACAGCCTTTGTGTCAAGTTCAGCTGGTCCTTCTCAAGCCTTTACTTTAGAGTTAGAAATGTCAGGGTCATCTGGTACCCAATACATTGCACCTGAAGCAAATACTACAAAACTGAAGACCGAGAATCTCGGTAATGTGACAGTAGAAGTAGCAAGAGAGCACATGGATCTCTTAGCAGCTGTAGTCCACTCCTATGATGGACTAGTTGCTGGGAGAATTGGAAATTGCCATCTGGCAGACGAGGACTACGAGCAGGTAGATGAGACAGAGCTGGAAAGGATGGATATAAAGTAGGCCTTAGCAAGTGCTGTCCGGAGAGCTAAGAAGTTTGTCAAGAAGACCGGACAAAACTTTGTTGCAACTAAGGACACTACCTTTGGTTTCGACAAGAACAAGGTGAACTGTTTCAACTGTGGAGAAAAGGGGCACTTCAAACGAGAGTGTGTGAAGCCCAAGAAAACTGGAAACGGGAATCCATTCTCGTCCTTCAATCGTCAAGATAAGCCAACTAGTAGTACTACTTCATCAAGCAAGGATCCTAAAGCCTTGACTGCCCATGATGACGAGGGACAGGACTGGAGCTTTCGGTTTGTCTCTCCGGGAGAATCCAACATTGCTAGTGTTGAGGATTTAGATGATGATTCAGCTAGTGAAGGAGATATTGCAGTGGAACTCGCGATGTCAAACATTGAAGAGACTGCAACTGAGGTAAATTACATGCCTGAAGAAGGGACAACTACAACAACGTCAGAATCACCAGAACCAGAAACACCAGACTCTGCCTTGATGGCTGATTCATCAAAACCTTCTCAGGTAAGTACTACTGACCAACTTTTCAATAATCATGCTTGTTCTGATTGTAATAAATTTAGGGAGAGCATTGACTTGAAGTTTGCTAGGTTATTAGATCATAATGATAGCTTAGTAAAGGACTTGCAACTGTGCACTGAAGCTAACAGAGTTCTAAAACAAAATGAACACAGTTACAAAGAAAAGATAGACCTATTAAACAAACAGCTTAGGGAAACAGAAGTAGTAGCTTTTAACCAAGCTAATGACATTAGGTAATCTTAACTCCCTAGAAGACACTAAGAAACAAAAAGCAGTTTTAGAGGTAGAAGTTAATTCATTAAAGCAAAAACTGCATAGTTGGACAAGTTCATCTCATATTGTCCAACACTTAGTGAGAGAGCATAATAATGGGGAGGGTTTGGGATATAAAGTGGTTCTACCACCACCTGAGACCTTGATGAACACTAAAAGTAAACCAATCAATAACAATCCAATCAAGGATCATGTGGTGTCCACTCCTCTTGTAAGTGATCCAGATTCCACATGTACATCAAATGAATCTGGAACTAAACAAAAGGAGGCCACATCAAAGGCAAAAGGTAAAATGCCTTGTATTAATCTGGAAAAAGAGATTGAAAAGGTTAATATAAAGTCTGGGTCAAACACAGTCAAATCTGAACCTAAAAAGACCATTACTGTTAACCAATCACGTGTCTCATGTCAAAGTCCAGGTAAACAAAATGGAAAGGATGTTAAAAATGTTAAAACAATTAAATTTGTTAAACAAGATAAAACATCTAAAGAAGTAGAGTCAAAACCCAAACAGCACAATGTCACTCGGGTGTCACACTCGTCTCCACAACAACAGTTAAATCATAAAGTTGATAGCAGATCATGCTACAACTGTGGAGAGTGTGGACACATTGCTTCTTACTGTCCTTACTATCAGACACCTAGGAAGAAAGTTGAACTTCAGGAACCAAACCCTAGATCTTTTAAGAGGAGCTCAATGACTCCACCTAGAAGAGCTAGTGAACCTAAAGTTCAACCCATTAGCCTGTCGTCTGTTTATCACAAACAGGCCTTACACAAAGCTGGTTTGTGGAAAGAAAAATCAACCTCGATGTCTGATAATGAAGACAAGAAGACACCTGAGCTTCCCTCACCATCTAAAGGTCAATGAGTTGAATTTATGATGTGTGATGCCTCTGGAAAACCCAAGCCAGTAAAGGCTTGGGTTCCTAACCTGAACTAATGTTTTCAATTGAATGTGCAGGGTGTTCGCTATAGTGCTGAAACCAACACGTGGATTGTCGATAGCGGAGCATCCAGGCACATGACTGGGAACAGGGACTCTTATCAAACGTCAAACAAATAAAAGGATGCCATGTTTCATTTGCTGGTAACAAAGGAGGGTATATCACAGCTCAAGGGGAAGTGGGAAATCAGAAAGTGAAGTTTGATAAAGTAAACTACGTTAAACAACTTCAAAACAACTTACTTTCTGTATCCCAAATATGTGACAAAGGATTTAAGGTAATATTCGACAACAAGAAGTGCCATGTCCTGAAAAAGGACTATGTGATCCCGGAGGACCAAGTCTTAATGTCTGCCTCAAGATATAATGACCTTACGTCTTGGATCTTTCAAAGGCCTCCACAACGGATCATCAAGTTCAGTGCTTCTTGTCAAAGGCTACTGAGAAGGACTCCATCTCCTGGCATCGGAGAATGGGACACATTAATCCACGGAAGATGAATCACTTGATCCAGAATGATCTAGTGAGAGGAGTTAACGTCAAAAACTTCCAACTTCCGGATTTCTGTGTGGCGTGCAAGAAAGGCAAACAGACGAAGAAGTCTCATAAGGAAAAGAAAGTTCATTCCATCGAGCTTCCTCTTGAACTTCTTCACATGGATCTGTTTGGTCCAGTCAGTACAAGAAGCGTTGCAGGCGACTTGTACTGCTATGTGGTTACTGATGACTACTCAAGATTTTCTTGGGTAATGTTTCTAAAATCCAAATCAAAAACATTTGAGTCTTTTAAGGAATTAGTAACTACACTGGAGTCTCTCTACAAGCTGAAGGTAAGACAGGTACGCTCAGACAACAGAACCGAGTTTAAGAATCAGTGGATGGAGGCTTACTGCAAGGAAAAGGGAATTGTGCACCAGTTCACCTCTGCCTACACACCTCAGATGAATGGCGTTGCTGAGAGAAAGAATCGCATCTTGATAGAGACAGCACGGACAATGCTAGCGGGACATCGAAACTGCCTATCCAATTCTGGAATGAGGCAGTGGCAAATGCGTGTTACACGTTAAATCGAGTTCTGGTAGTTAAACGCCATGGCAAGACATGTTACAAGTTACTACAACGACGTAACCTAGTCTAGAGTATCTCGAACCGTTTGGCGCACCATGCACCCTACTGAAGAAGACTCAGGAAGAAAAATTCAGCGAGAAGGCTGCAAAAGGTATCTTTCTAGGATACAACATACTGAACAAGAGAGTTTACAACAACGCTACGGGTCTAGTAGAAGTGTGTGTAACGTGGACGTCCAAAGATACACCCGCCCCACCTGCTGGAAAAGGACCCACCTTCTTTTTCGACTATGATGTATTCTTCAAGTACTTCAACATACCTATCTCCACTTTTGACAAAAAGTTAGCAACCAAGATGATGTATGATGTCTTGAACTCACCATCACAAAAGTGACTCATCCTCAGAAGATGAGCTGTGGATAAAACCAGAACAATCAAGAGGAACATGTTCCAATTCCTGCAAGTCCACAAGCATCTAACATTGATGCCTCTGCTTCTTCGAAACCTCAAACTCCCTCTGCCTCAGATACAGAATAAAACGTTCATAATCTGACTCTGAGGTAGTTGTTCCCACCACTCCAAGATCACGCCTAAATGTATATTCATCCTCTGGACAATGTCATGGGGATGTCAGATCAGGAGTTCAGACAAGAAATCAGCTATATTCAGCTGATTATGCCTCGGTAATGGAAAAAGGATACCTTCATGACGGTGCTTATCGTTGTTTTGTGTCACAGTTTGAGCCAAAATACGTCAGTGAAGCCCTGAGATGAGGCATGGGTGAGTGCCATGCAAGAAGAACTTCTCAGTTCAAGAAGTTGTGTATGGACTCTGGTGGATAGACCTAAAGGTGCTAAGGTCATTGGCACCAAATGGGTCTTGAAATGCAAGAAAGATGACCAAGGCGTCATCATCAGGAACAAGGCTCGACTTGTAGTTCAAGGATTTCGACAAGTCGAGGGAAAGATCACAATGAATTGTTTTGCACCCGTGGAAAGAATGGAAGCCATTCGCATCTTCCTTGCCTATGCATCGTATATGAAGATTAAAGTTTATCAATTGGATGTGAAGAGTGCATTCCTTCATGGTGAAATCCGAGTGACAGTGTACGTCAGTCAACCCGAGGGATTTGAAGATCCATATCATCGGGACAGAGTTTTAAAACTCGACAAGGCTTTATACGGGCTTCATCAAGCCCCAAGGGCCTGGTATGAGAAACTTTCGACTCACCTTGTGAAACACGGTTTTCACAGAGGTGTTATTGATTGCACACTGTTTATCAAAGAGAAAGATGGTGATTTACGGCTGCTGTTCAAATCTATGTTGAGTGACATCATCTTCGGGTTAAAAGAACGAAGAATTATGTAAAGAGTTTGAAGCAGTAATGAAGGCTGAGTTTGAGATGAGTGCCATGGTGAGAGATGAAGTTCTTTCTCGGGTTACAGGGTGGATCAGACACCAAGGGAATATTTCTACATCAGACCAAGTATGTATTAGATATTCTCAGTCGGTTTGACATGGAGAATGCTTCTGCAGCTGGGACTCCCTTACTACAAACCATGATGTAGCACCCGATGAGACTGGTGTGATCTGGTCGATGCCCACCATGTACCGAGGAATGATTGGATCTCTCATGTACCCCTCACTGCCTCAAGACCTGATATCATGTATGTGACATGTCTATGTTCAAGATATCAGGCAAGGCCAAAGTTAACCATCTGATAGGGGTCAAAAGGATATTCCATTATCTAAAGGGTACTCCAACACTGGGTTTGTGGTATCCTCATGACGATGACTTCGAGCTTACGGCGTATAGTGACTCGGATTACGGTGGCTGCAAGATGAACTACAAGTCTACATCAGCGGATGTCATTTTTTGGGAGGAGATTAGTGACCTGGCAGTGTAAGAAGCAGACCTCGGTTGCTTTGTCAACCTGCGAAGCCGAATACGTTGCTGCCGCAAGTTGATGTTCACAAATCATATAGATATAACAGCAAATGCGGGAATACGGTTTGAATTTCTCTTCTACTCCTATTTTTGTTGATAATTCTGCTGCCATTGCAGTAACTAAAAAAATCCGGTACAAACATCCTAAGACCAAACACATCGGCATAAAATATCACTTTATACGTGACTGCTTTGAAAAAAACTAATCGATGTGGTTAAATAAATACTGATTTTCAACGCGCTGACCTCTATACAAAGGCTTTTGATAAACCACGTTTCTATATTTGTTAGAGGTCACGGCGTTAAGAAAGAAAAGTGATGTAATTCTAGAATATGACCAAGTTTAGTCCGATGCTTTTAGTCTAATTTTTTATTTATATTTTTATTTTCTTTATTTTATTTTATTTTATGTTAAATTAAATGATGTTATTTCTTCGCCTATTGTAATATTTTTTTATTTTAGATACTGTGTACCTAGTTTCTTCTGAGCTGAATGTAATATGTCTTTATTGTCTTACACATATGTATTTGAATGGGTACTTAATGTGGTTGTGCTTATAATGTTTATTATTTCATTGATTAGTAGTTTAACGCTTATTGAGCTGACTATATAGGTTTGTGGTTGTTTGAATGAATCTTAATAATGTAATGATTAATAAATACATTCAAAACTTAGTAATATGAAGTTCTCATGCGAAGGCCCATGTGAATGGACCATACGCATGAACAACTTCATGTGAATGACTCAGTCACACGACTGAACCAGAAGACTGGATTAGTCGCACGAGTTGTAACATGATATTGACTTAGTCGCACGACTGAACACTCAGTCGTGCGAATGAACCAACCGCATGGCTCAATCGCACGACTGAACCATGCTAATGGTTCAGTCGCCCGAATGAGAAACCCTAACTTAGAAATACCACTTTAATTCGTGGAAAAACAGAAGAATTGAGAAACACTTCGACTACAGACGTACCCTAGCCATCCAAGACCTCTAGAACCTGTTCCAAGTTCATAGATCGCACTAGATCGATTCCACCCGGTTCTTAACGTTTAGATTCAATCCATAATTGATTCTACGTGCGTTCTCACTGATTGGATCGCCAATCAAATAGGATTCCGCACTATTTGATTTGGTATACACGTAATCAGTTAGTATTTTGTTCAATACACGATCTAACACATAAAATGAATTGTTAGTTGTATAATTAAAAATTAAGTGAAAATTAAATGCATAAGATAAATGTTAGTCACATAATTAAAGTTAAATTCATAAATAATAGGTTAGATGCATAAGTAAATGTTAGTTGACATTAAGGGAAATTTAGTTGCATAATTAAAAGTTAGATACATAAATCAAAGTTATTTTGTTAGTAGTCTAATGGTTATTAAGATATCCATAATAAGTGTACGTATACTTTATTTAGTTATCTTCTCAATAGAATATATTATAGATTATTAATGAAGTGCTTACCTTGAAATAAATGACTTTATGCTTTGTTAATCTTTTTATTAAAGTATAAGAGCCCTCATGCTAATAACGTGTTATAATATTATTATAATTAACACAAGATTGGTATTACAGCTTAAAAACTTTAAAGAGAATTTAAGATCAAAAAGAATAGAAATATATAACTTATAAAAGCATATACAAAAGGTACATTTTATCATCTACATTGAGTTAATATATGCTATAAAAATTAATCATTTTTTAGATAATATACTGTTGGGTAGATAAATAGTAAATAAATTTATCCACATACTTTTCCAAACGTTTTTAATTTTATCCTACGTTTTCACATCTTTTTTTCAAAACTGACTTGCCGCGTAGCAGAATAATTACACGTAATGTGCTTATTAATCCCTACGTTACAAACTATAGTTTTATCTTTATTTTTTGGGTTATAAAACCTCGCCGTATCACATGGGGTATAGTCTGGTTAATAATAAAAAGTTCAAAATGCTAAAAACTAAAGAACTCAATATATGATGGGTAAATATTAATTTAATATGTTGATTTTGAGATAAAATATTTGCCTCGCGTTATAGAATACAAATATAGTTTTAGATTAGATATAAAAAAATTTGACCATTGTTAGAAGCAGGTAATGACCAATTAAACGACTTAGTAAATTACTAAATTAGCATGCAAGAAAATTTACCTTTTATACAACCATTTAACTAATTAGTTATGTGTCGCCTTTCTATAAAAACACTTGAAAAAAATACGCGAAACTTGAATGTGACTGTCTTAGTTGTCTATTAGGCCATGTGTGCCGGGACAAAGTGGACTATAGATGATATTCGAGAGTCTCGGGCCGTGCATACGTTGCCTAGTAGATAAATGACTTTTCGTTCAAACTTGTGAGAAGTGCACTCGGCCAATCAAACACAAGAGTAATGCAGCGATGGGATAAAATGTTCTTACCCGACGAAACGTTGTCTAACAAATCCAATAAGGTCCAGGAGTTGCATGGGATTACAATTGGCAACGCCTACATATATAACCTTAGTTATTATCGTGCTTAATCCTTGCACGAGTATGATGAAACGTGATCCTAATAGGAAATACATTAATGTCCTTTGGAAGGTCATTAATTATTAAATTAAAACAAGAAATACCAAAATTCCAATACTATGTTTTGTAGATGTCTTCTTCATAAAAACTCTAACATTTCATAGCTAGTATTTAAGAACCAAAGTTTGGATAGCACTAATTTCTTGAAATTTTGATCCTAAGTCTTAAGTCTCTTAGAATTGAGAGTAAATTATAAATTTTGTTCTTTAAGTATAAGTAGAATTATAAATTTGTTTTTAAACTTTGATAAGTACACACTGATCGTACTTTATTTGAAAACTTATAATGTTTTATGTCATTTCGACTAACAAAAGTTAACTTTTTCAATTAATGTTTGTAAAAGACCATTTTACTATTACCCTTAAAGGAGGAAATCTATAATTTTTATTAATCTTTTGTTTTTTCCTTTTGGTTTTAATTTTATTTACTTTACTATTCTTTATTTTTTTCTCTTTTAATCAATTTTATTTTATAAACTTATTTTTTAAAATGGTCACTTTGCCTTAACCCTAAAAATGACGAAATGTATATTATTAATATTTTATTTTCTTTCTTTATGTTTTTTTAATTTTATTTTCTTTAGTTTTATTTATTTTTAGCCACTTTTTTTTTAAAAAAAATCATAAATATTAGTAAAAATTTAGTTTTTTTTTTTTGGAAATATAATTTTATTTACAGATTTTTATTTTTTTAGATATTTCTTTTCATTTGTTCATTTTGTTCATTAGCTTTGTAATAAAACTAATAGAATTTAGACAACTCGATTTTTAACTTTTTTGGTACAAGATTTTTTTGGTCGATTCAAATTATTTGGTTTAGGGTTTATATTCAAACCGATTGGAGAAAGTAAGATTTTGGTTTATGATATGAAGTTTTTATTTTTCTTATTCAATCAAATGGATTGTTTTTAAATATTAATATAGTGTGATAGCTCGTAACTTTAATTTAAAATAAAATATATACTAAAAGGTTTATAAACAACTATTCAGAGTTTTTAAATTAACAAATCAATCAATATTTCTTTAATTAAATGTACTTTTATTTAGGGTTTTATTTAAACTGTTAATAATGATTTTTATCAATGTATTTCAAAACCAAACCACGTAAAATTTAAACGAAACCGAACCAAACAATTACTAAGGTTTTTGCTATGGTTTGGTTTTACGATTAATCTTATTGAACCTTTGATACTAAAAACACTTAAATACTCCATGTATTAATCAAAGCTTAAGTATACTTATAGCTCAACTTAGAACAATTACAACCAAGTAAATATAAAAAATTCACATACCAAATATACGCTCTCTAACAGGTATCTAATATAAACCATAAGCAAAACTATTTAACATAATTGAAAATTTTATACCAAAAAGGTAATTAAAAAACTACGGTAAAACAAAATCGATTACTAGTTTAAATTTAATAACATAAAAAAATATATTTTGATCTCTCCAATTTGTTCTTGTACGATTAGAAAGGTAAATAATTAAATTTTAAACACAAAAAATATATGACAAATTAAAAACCTATAGATAAAAGTATATTCAATAAAAAATGATTGAAATAATTAAGTAATAATTTTCAGATAAGTTTATAAAATAGAAAGTGATTAAAAAGATATAGTAAATAAATGTAAAATGTAAAAGATTTATGAAAATTATAGATTTCGTCCTTTAATGGGTAAGGGCAAAATGGTTTATTCAAACAAAACTAACAGAAAAAGTTAACTTTAGTTAGTAAGAACATAAAACGTGATAAATTTTCAAATAAAAGACGCTTAGTGTATTTATCAAAGTTTAAGGATAATTTATAATTTTAAACATATTTAAAGAACAAAATTTATAATTTACTTTAGGATTGAATGAACTATGTTTTTGAACTCCCTTACCCAAACAACCTTCTTGTGGAAGACTCACTTGGTGTTTCCATCCTAATATTTAATGTTACAACCCTAGAGGTTCAAAAGAATCCAAAATTGGTGTTTCCATCCTAATATTTAATGTTACAACCCTAGAGGTTCAAAAGAATCCAAAATTTAAGTTTCAAATGATTAAATATAAGCAGTGGATCACAATAACACACCCATAAACATGAATGATATAGTCAAGATAATGTTTCTTTGGTTGCAAACTCTTTCAAACTCTCAACATCCACTCTCACAAAACATCTAGCATTCATGTTCATACTTTTGAGCCATGGACTAACTAATAGATCATCAAAATCTGTAAAAGTTTTTATACACAGCAAGTACATTAGTTTAAAAGATGAATTCAATAAACTAAACCATGGATTACTCACATAATACACAATAGATGCTAATAAACTTCAACATAATGTGTTTCATATTAACACAAATAAATGCTAACAACACAACAAAGAGAAATAAATAACCAGTCTCAAGTATGGTTGAGAATCGGTGATGGACTGATTTCAATGAAATTAGGTGGTGGTGACAACAATGAACGTTCACAGTCATGGTGTCGGCAAAGAAAATAAATACAGGAGGATGAGAAAGCTAGTGCAAACAGAACACAAGGGAACGAATTTGCCATTTATGGTGACTACGAACAATTTATATAGAGTATAAGCACATAGTAGGTGCACAAACATTGATTCAGTTCCAAACCCATCTTGATCCATTACCTTACTAGTAAAACATTACAACGAACCAAACACGATGGACTTGATATTCAACAACAGACGATAGAGTGAAGAAAGGTTGATGCCCTTTATCTGCGTTTTCATTATTATCCTTTAGGCAGTTGTGCACATCCATTGTTGATACAAAAAGTTGGTAAAATGTAAAATCGGAGGGGTAAAATAGTACAACACAGCTTACAAATATGATATAATGAACAATTGCATACAGAGTTGGTTTTTCATATACAAACCTAAAGAGTAAACAAAATGCCACTTCTTGACTTGTATGGCTTGAAGTATAATGCCTGCTTCAGTGTATAATTGTGCGTCGCTAAACCAAACTCTGCACACACGATGTACCAAAGTAAGCCCGACCTGGGTCGAAATATTCTACAAACTTGAGCTTAAGACCAAATATTTCACATTTTAATCAACTGTACTTGATTTTAGCTTGCAATCAATAATCATCTTGCAAATATATCAAAAACAAAAAAAAAAATAAACGCTTCTCGAGTCAAGCTTTCAAAAACCAATCAAGATCCTCAAACTTTCAAAGTAATGAATTTAAGGTAATTTATAGTTCTGTACATGTTACCATGTCAAGATGATGACATGGCAGTAACTTGACCTTTTGTTCCAACATGATGCTGACATGGCACCTTGAAACTAGTTTACAAGAATTATGGAAATTGTTTTTCTTTATTACTATATTTCTATATTATCCAATATCGATCATTCTTTACAAACCAGAGTGTTCTTGTGGCATTTTTAAGATGGAAAGTAAAAGCACATACCGTATATTGGGTATCTTTTTCGGGCCTAGTCAGCTAAAAGGCCATCATCTTCATTCTCCTCAAGTGAGGATGATGCATCATTATTTCTACTATTGACACTTGCATTATGTCCATCTGAAGAAGCATTATTTGTCATGCTGTGGCTGTCGAGATGAGAGAAATTTAATGGTTTCTTGCAGATGCATGAAGAAGGGTATTCGTGGAAATCAGCACGCCCAGGTTTCATATCATCTGGTTCACCCATAAATCCCCTCTGGGCTGATTTGACTTTGCTAGAGAAAGTGGCCCATGGCATCTTCTCTCGTTGCAAGAATAAAGCACTAAGCTTTCTGGCATTTGGGCGAATGGTTCTTTTATGACCTGTGTACCTCCTTTAAACCCCACATTCAAACAAACAAGCAAGACATACATAGTACCATTAGTTAGCTGGATGTGTTTCAAACACGATATACGTTCAACAATAATAATCTAATATTAAAATCAATACGATTTAGGAGGTTATGTGCATTAAAAATAGAATTGGGCAACTTTAAGCCCAATAGACTTGTTCCTCTTTTAGGTAACTGATTTAAGTTAACATGTTTAACCTATATGATAAAAATCACAACCAAAATCACAGGAATTAATTTCCACCTCGATGAAAAATGTAAAAACTATTTCTCAAATATGAAACAATACAATTCAAAAGATTAGAACTCTTGCAAGTTAATACCATCAGTTTATTTGTAACGATGATAATGGAAAATATAAATCACCTTATAAATGAAGAAATGCTGCAACTTCACGAAAGCACAAGAAAGTAGTAGAAATCAAACTTATATATTACATGCATACACTTAGCATTTACTTGTCACTTGTATATTACACCTCTATTCTCCCTTTTGAGATGACCGTGAACTAATCAACCATTTCCCTACTCACAAAGTTTAATAACCATTTACCTATTTGCTAATAGTGATGACCAATGCAAACTATGTTTACCGAATTTCTCTATTTCATCAGCTGCGCACATAAGGGTATTTTTAATACTCCATCCACTCCATCATTTCACTAGGCTCATAGGTCAAGAATCTTGTTTGAACTTTGCATATTTATCAAACATCTTAGAACCTTCCAATAAGACACAACTACACAAGACTAGGAACCCATAGACCAAACCAATAGCATCAATTTAGTTGCAGTATTAATGGTATTCTCATGGGAGGGGATGGAGTAAATGATTAATTGACAATTTGACATTTTCCTTGCACAATAGAATGCATTTATCTTGGGACGAATAACATAATAGGTGTAGCATAATTTCAATAATATATATATATATATATATAAGATTTAGCAAGATGATTTCAGCATATACCTTCGACCAGCAAGAATTTTTGCCATGTTCCCATTGTTGTTTGTCACGAAGACATCACTCTCATCACATACAATGTAATCTATTGCTGCAAGACGAGACGAAAAGGGAAGAAAAGGCTGGAGTTCTTTACTAGCCAGCATTTCCTTTGTGTAGAAATTCGGAAAAAGTTCCCTAAGAGGCTGTAATGTTTCTTCTCCACCATAAATTTCACCGGATGCAACGTAAATATATGTGTCATTATCAAAACCAAGTGCACGCAGCATCAGTCCCACCTCATGAGGTGTAAGGGGACACTTCCCTCGTTTCCGCTGCTCTCCATCAGGAAGTATTTCCTAAATTTAAAAGACATTATATACATACATATATATAGGGGCGGGTTGAATACATAACCAATTTAAAATAGAACCACATAAGCACTTGTACATAGTGTTCATTAGATGTAGTACAAGAGATAAAGATAAGCAGATATGTGGTTACATAAGCCTTATGTAAAACAGTAAAAACAATAGGTACATGTGTTTATGTGGTTATTGTGATTCTATGCTTGATTGCTAACAAAAATTTAAGAAAAAATCTCACAGGCAAATTCGTCCATCTTTTCCTGATTTCACCAAGCTCGTATCTCTCTTTATCGCCGCCGCCATAGTAACAACCAGAAAATGCAAGCATGTCAGGTTCAAACCTATCATAGAACGAGCAGTAGATCAACTAAATACATGACTGAAAAAGGTAAGGTTTAAATTACATGTGATCAATTTGAAAGGAGCCAACTTTGTAAATGTTCTTTTTCTTATAAAATGAAACCTTTTCCAAAACTTAAGAACAAAATAAATTTAATATTCTTAAACCACCTATCTTTTTACAGATTTTCTTGATTCTAGTTATTAAGTGATGGATTTTGAATTCTTTCTACACTTTCAATTAAAATCCTTTTGTTGGAGGATGTTTTGAAGGTGACAACTATAATCTTAATTGATTGATTGTCCACATATGTTGAGTAATAATAATGTTTTAAAAATCCTTGTGAGTCTTCAAGGCACTTGGGCACACCTCTCATGCACCTTTGACAGTATAGATTCTTAGGTTCAGGAGAATTACAAGCAAAATGATATAAAAGATATATATCAGCAACAAAAGGACAAACCTTAAGTGAACAGCAATGTAGCGATTTGCCATGCTCCTCATATTCATCACCAACTTATGACCAAGTTCATGTAGTGGTTTTGTAAAACGAAAAGCATGATAATTGACCCGACATCTTAACCTTTGTAGCTCTTCACTTAGGTCATTGGCAAGCCTGTAATCAAACTTTGTCAGCTGAACAACCTGCATGATTTTATCATCAAAAATCAAAAACATGTCTTTTTTTCAGCATAACAAAGAACCAGGATGCATTGAATACACTACTTGGTAGTTCGATTAGATCAGGAGTTTTCATTTTTGGAAGAAAAGGGCTTCAATAGTTGTAATTGAAAGAGTGTAGATTGCATTTTAAAACCACTCATAAGATACACCAATTTGTATTGTCTTTCATCTCAAGCAGGTCAATGGGCAAATTAACTATAGGAGGGACGGGTCAAACGTGTTGAAACTTGAAAGCTGCCCAACCTCAAAGTTTAATGCAAACCACCCCGGTTAAAGCTTCAAATATTATTTAACAGCTGTTTTTTGTACTTGAGAATAAAATATTAACTATTTACTTAGAAATAAGTATTAAAAAGTCTTTGCCAGCCAGACCCGTTATGACTTGTACTAAATATGGCCAGTTTTAACCCATTACTCATACCACCCGACCTCTAAATAGAAAATTCAATATCAAAAGGTTTGAAATTCAATAAATGTGGCAAAGCTTTCTCACATGCCGCCTCAAGAGTGTGGGCAGAACTTCATCAAGGTAATACTGAGGTTCTGATTTCCGTGGGACCCGCATGGTATAGGGGGGTTTCTCAAGCGCACGCATATATTTGTCCGGGACCCTTTTTACTACAGGAATATCCTTTGCGAGGAAAGAGATAAACCAATCCACATCAAAAATGTTGGCAAAGTCACTGAAAAGTTAATGAATATCAGATAAAGATGGGAACATCACGCCACCCACGACATTTTTAACTAAATCTTAACTCACCTATCGTCTTTCCAAAATGAATAATGGTCCAACTCGGGAATGACCAAAGTAGCATTTAATATGCGTGCAACAACAACAGCATCAGTTATCTGTAGAGAAAAGGTTGCAAATAAACCGATGATTTTTTGCATTCAGATTATTGTGACTTGAAGTTGCAATAAACAGATTATGCTTATGAACATCAAATTATTTGAGTTTTTTCAGGAACAAAACTGACTATCAAACATTAAAATAAAACTGGCTGGTTACCCACCCTTTTTAAGTTTTAACCTAATTGAGAGGCTACTACTTATCGTCTGATCTTTTTCAACAAGATTGCCTTCGGTTATTTTATCTGATTTTCTTAATCGGAATCTGGCAAACACTCAGACAACAAATTTTCTGATTATCACTTCTTGAAACAGAAAAGTTCTACAAACATTACCTTTGCAGTCCGCTTTATTACGGTTAATTATCTGATTCTAATTCTAATTATTCGATACAATGGAATCACTTTCAACAGCATCCAACATCCCAAGAAATTATAAAAGAAAAAAAGAATGCTTACACCGGTTCTTTGTTGGTTCAGCCCTCCACTAGCAGCAATGAGCAGATAGCCATTTGATAGTTGCTCATGAACAGGAGCTGTGTAGGGAAAAAAATTAGTGTGTTGACCTCTAAGCAATAGATATTTAAATCAGATTTAACATTAAGAATCTTAGAAAATTTGAAGCGTGATAGTAATCCAAAGGCAATGAATGATTACATAATAACATAGGCTCTTCCCGGAGCGATAATTATCTTAAAAATAAAACTTTAAACAGTGTTGAACTCAAAATAGTTTGTTTCAAATGTAAATAACATTTTAAATTGGGATCATAATTTAGTTGATATAATAGCCCAAAAGTCTAATAAGCAAAACCCATAGAACTTTAAGAGCATGTAAAGTCAAATAAAAATTTAGACTTGACAATAAAGCACACATCGGAATTGTATGACACTAACATAGCATAAAAATTAAGAAATATGTCAAATAAAGTCTGCCTCAGTTCCCATGTAAAAGAACTTACGTGCATAATGAGGGCCTCTTTCACTGCATCCGTAATAGAACTTTGAGGACTTGGATTTCCAGATGTCAATTGGTTCATGACTGAATCCACCCTAAAATTTAAAAGTTAGCAATGCTATGAAGTCATGATTTCTGAACTTAAAAATGTGATTCTTAAATGTTACTTGCAGAAAGACGAATTAATTAAGACCGACTTGCTATTTAAAAATTAGTTTGATCCTCCTAAATGGAGACATTAGAAGACAGCAATGTACCATATAATAAGATAGAAAAGGAACAACAATCTGTGACTAATTTAAGGGCCACTAGCTACTATGTTGTATGCGGTATGCCTATTATCAAATGTATAGACAATACATAAGACTACCTCATGCTTAAAAGCTGTATCTAATAAAGATCAACTCATCACAAAACATAAGGAAAAAGTTCTCGTATAATTAGAAATCCAAGAAAATAGTACAAATCGAAGAAAAGAGCAGCTAAATATGAAGGAAAAAAAATGTAACACATTCATGTAAATACATATGAGAAAGAACAACAATCAACACCATCTAAATGCAATAAAGTCTTGACAGAATCTTTACCATAAATTCTGCAAGTGAACAAGCTTAACTATGCCAGATACCAAAAGGTTTGCCCTTGACCCTACATTACAGCTTGTTTTCTAAGAGTCAAAGCGATAAATCAATGCAGATAGAAAGATACAAGACACACGCCTATACAATCTTGCTCCAATTTCACACCAACATACAAAAAAACCCTCAAAATTCTACTAAACATAAAACCTATTAAATCCCTCCATTACATAAGCACGTATATATTGATCCACAAAAAACAAACATATAATAAGATGAAATCACATAATCTAATGTCATTGTTTGCGAGATGTAACGAAAATGCAGAAGAGATTTACCATTTTCTTGTACCAGAACCGATGTTTAACGAGTTTTTGCGAGTACCACTCAAGATTCGACGCCACATGACCTGTAAAGAGCGAGATAAGACCTAAAGCAAACAAGATCACACCACAAACCATCGCCCATGGGATCCGTCGCCTCTGTCCTTTGCCCATGGCCGCCGTGTCCGCCAGCGGCCATAACCAACACCGATGCCTGTGCTGCTGATTATACTTGACCTTCTTACGATGATGATGATTATTATTATTATTATTATTAGCCAAAGCCAATGCACCTCTGCTATACCTCCAACCCTTTGATTCCCTCATTTCTACGGTGACTTTTGTTGTTATGACTACATACAATTAGAATATGCTCCCTCAATTTCATATTACATTCAAGTGAGAAACTCTGTATCTGTTGTTGTTGGGATCGTGCGGAAGGGTGATTACGTACAAAAACCCTAATTTTGGGTGAATGAGGGTTTTTGTATGCGATTTCTTTGCAATCAACTACAGCAGGTTGGATTTTGGAATGAGAAAACAGTGTGAATTGAGAGAAGAAATGTGGTAGAAGAAGAAGATGAATGAATTGAATTGAATGGGGATGAAGAAGGTGGTTGGGAGGGGCATAGAAACATAGAATAGATGCAGCAAATTTCTGATGGCGATCAGATTCTCTTCCTCACAAAGACGAATAAACATCATTTTCTAAATTATTATTATTATTATTATTATATTATTTCATATTATTTTATTATTTAATATTAATTGGATTTTAATAATTTAATCACCCCAAATAATGTATTTCTCATTTTCTTTTAAACCGACGTAAAAGTTGTGTATATTAAATCTGGTCAAAGGTTATTTATATAACTAGTTGAATTCACTCTTACGCGTTGCGCGAGTATTTTAAAGTCAATAATCACAGGTACAACCCTAGTTCCAACCTTTGGCTCAAATCTGGCTTCTCGTTGTGGCTGCAAAGCAAACGTGGTTGCCACGCCAAGACAACGATATTTTTTCTTGAAATCATCACAGCCATCCTATTATAACCCTAAACCGTAAAAATCAAACCAAACCACGAAACCAACAACTCATCACATCTGCTTTTTAAACATGTAGGTTCATATAAGTGGACGACGTAATACTGCTTTGCCTCAGACCCACTCACGGTCTCAGGCTACAAACCAATTACACATGGTTGCCACGCCAGGACAACAACATGTTTTTGGTTGAACCATCATTGCCAATGAACCTCCTGACATAACCGATAATATGCAATCTCACAAATTGAAGCCAACACGAAACAGCACAACGACAAACATAGCATTGGCTTAAACCTGGTCACCGCCTCTAGCTGCAGACCATCTACCAATGGTTGCCACGCAAGGACAACAACATGTTTTTGGTTCGAACATCACAACCAACAAACAACCTAAAATAAAGCAACAATGTGTGATCCAACGAATCAAAGCCACCAATATCATGCGTATTCGTGAACACATGGAAAACCCAAATCAACATCAAACATTAGAAGTCTCTAAGAATCAAAAACCGAAAACCCTAAATGAAGAACCAGAACCGAATTACAGATTACGTACGGATCATTGTCACCCACAGAGTGATAACTACTATGCATGCAGGGCATCAGGAGTGGTTAAAGAAATAGCAAGTACAACAACGACAACGTAGACCGAGAATCGACGGCAACAGTCAGCCAACCATCGCCGCCTAGGGTTTGACAAATCAGAGCAGAGATGACCGTAGGCAACTCCGGAAGCAATGACGGCATCGAACCAAAGTCGGCCAACCATCGCCCCCTTCAAAACGACAGCCACCATTGGAACCCTAGAACCAAAGTCAAAAGAGGCCAACGCTTGGTAGTCTGAAAGCAGGCAGAGAACCGCGGGCGACCGCGTGAATGCTACCATCTCAAAAGCCCGAAATCAAGTCAGATGAGAGGCTAAATCGACAAAACACCAGCGCAACCAGCGACCGTGAGCACCCACGCAACTTGTGCCATCTCGGCCTTTCACTTTCCACTATGTGAGGCCGGAAAGAGCAAACCAGTGACGGCCTTCTCTCTATGAAAATGGGTGTAAAGAAGCACCCACATCTATATATGCAGAAAGCATTCAGAAGACCTGTAACTCCAGGATAATCAAACTTAAATCAAATCATGAAAAATTAGATCAAAATATGATAATCACAATCAAAACCCCTTTGATCTCTATTGATTGCTAATAATATTGTTTACAAGTAAATCCCTCAATCTATTGGTCATGCAACCATTAACCAACACTAATGATAATTAATCTATTTATAGTCAAGACTAATATTCACTAATTGCACTTAACCCCCTAGACTTAGGCTAATTAATACAAAATTACATATTAAGCATAAAAATGACTAAAATCAAGATAAAATATATTTTGTTCACACAAAATATATTTATTACAATAAAACTCCTAGTCATTTAAATCTTCAACGTCTAGTCTCGATTCCTCGTCTCGAACGTGTTGGGTTTGACTTTTGTTGACTTTGACCGTGACGTTGACTTTTGTTGACTTTCACTGTGTTGACAATATAGACTATCTTTTACAGCTCCAATAATACTCTCCCTAGTCTATCCTTATCAACGTCTTCAAACGAAATCAGCATCAAGAAGTCAACAGTAGAAAGATCTTCAATTTGAATCTTTCTGAATCTGATGAGAATGATTTTTCATCTCATAAGCTCCCCCTATTTATATGCTCCCTGTTTTCGAGTGCAAGCTTTACAAGGATATTGGAACAGGTTTCCCAAATCTCTAATCTTGAGTGCTTCGCAAGATGTAGGAGGAGGATTCCTAGCTCGGTATCTTCTGCAAACTTGAGGAACAGGTTCTCTGATCAGGTACACTGCTCAAATGATGATCGGCCATCACTTATAGTAAAAATCTAAAACACATTCACAAACACAATCTCGACATTTCTAATTAGATCATTTCATTTTAACAAAAAAACCCGTGTTTATCTGTGTTTGAAAACAAGCGAACCCGTGTTCGTTTGTGCTCAATTTCTATGAAATGCATGAAAAATAATAAAATGTAATCAGCATAATATGGAAGACCTAAAGAAATTTTGAAATGAAAATGTAAAAATAATTTCTTTATTATATATATTTATTATAACATATTTTTTTATCTATTATATTTTTTTGTTTTTTCTTTTTGTTTTTTTTAAACCGAGAACTGAATCGATCATGAGATCATATCCTCAAGATATACTTTAGCACAAAGATGGATTTAATCATCGACAAGCAATGAGATCACACTAATAACTGAATCTAATCACAGTCTTTGAATGAATTTTGAAATTCTCAAACAGATCAATAACGATTGCTGATATGTTTGTCCACTTAAACTCATACCCTATCTTTTTCAACAAGCAGTAGATGATTCATTAAGGTTCAATTAAATGCTTTAGAATGCTAGGACCCCACAACCATTTGGCAAAAACCCTCAACCAACCTCAGGATTTCTTGAATTTTGTAACGATCTTTACAGAGTAAGGCTTGTGCATTAGTGTGCATTATTGAATATTGCATTCTGTGATGAATTTATCGTTTAGATGATTTGACACAACTTAGACCAAAATGGTGAGAGCTCCAGGTCTATACTCACGTATAACAAAGGAGATGACCATTTAATCATGTGCCGATGAGAGCTCCAGGTCAGTACTATCGTACAGCAGAGGAGATCATCACTCCATGTCAGTACTTCCGTACAGCAGAGGAGGTTAGCACAAACACAAGACACATAAATACACTAGACATGGCTCAAAGATATGGCTTATATGATTTGTTACTATCATTTCTCATTATAAAAACGCAAGTCATGCAAAAACAAGCATTTCAAGAATATATACAATCATTTCTCAATCATCTAGAATCAAGTTCCCAGTTCTCTTTTCATTTTTATTTACTTATACTCTCTCCCTAAATTTTTATTTTTTCAAACCTTTTTTTATTTATTTTTATTTATTTTTAATTTTTTTATAAAACTGTACAAAAATAAAAATTTATCAAAGAAGATCTTCCAAACTACACTGATTATCAAGATAAGAAATGAATTGTCAAGAAATATTCAGTGATTGTGAAGTGAGAACTGTGATTGTGCATATAAAAATCTAGATTATGGATAAAATACCATGACCTTAACCTGTTTGTTCCGCCTCAAATTGAATTAGGAACAATCTCTGTCAGTAAACCGGATTACTAACAGTCCTCCTGAATTGTTCCTGCATTCATTAACAAATTAGTTTGAAAGGGGAACCCAGACCATCGTAGTCCTGGAAGTTCCTTTTTCATCAATATAAGAAACCTGCTTCTGCACACAACCATTTAAACAATCGGGAATATCTGTATCCTTCTTTTTAATTTGCCAAATTTGTTTCGGTTCAATTAATTTGGATTTGAATGAATTAAATTTGGAAATCATTTTCTGTTTAAGACCGGAAGGAAAAGAATTTGATTTTAGACCTTTGGTCATTTTCATCTTTGAATCATGTGAAACCGGCTTCACACGAAAAGGTTTAGATGGAGGGTTTTTCATCCAACCATTCAAAGATGTGTGTTTTTTTACCTCTTGATCCAGAGAAGCAACCCGTGTTGCCTTTACCGTCTGGAACATTCTTTGTAGACTTACATTTAGAGAAGCAATTCGTTTTGCCTTTACCATTCGAAGCAAGTCTTTGAGGGCACTTTTTTACCACATGACCTTCTTTTCCACACTCAAAACAAGCCTTGAATGACTTTTGATTCTTTGTTGTCCCGTGTTGTGCAGGTGCTGAGAAGGATTGCTTTGAGCTTGTAGTAGATTCTTGCTTGTTTTGGCATTTGCTATGCTGAACAGGGAATGAGATCTTCATTGGTTGACTGGCTTGTTTTGCAGTTGGAGAAGAGATCCGTATTGGTCTTGATTCAGCTTTTAGAAGCTTTTGAGACTTGACAATTTCAGGTGATATCTTGATCTTTGAGAAACCAACACGATCCTCTGTGTTGGATCCATCATCTGAGCTTGACCAGTCTCGTATACACAAATCTGCTTCCAATGGATCTTGATTGACAGGAATAGGATGTGTTGTTGTTGTTGGAACTTGATGATTAGGTGATTCCTGATTTATCTCTTCTTTCACAACCCTGACAGGCTCAAAGGTAGGAATTTCACCTGCTTTAAACTTATCAAAGAAGTTAGAAGAAACAGTAGATACAGAATTACAAACAAACGGAACTGAACAATCATTATCTGGACTATCAGCATTCAGTTTATTGTATCTTATACCAATTGTGGAATCATAATCATCTTGCACCTCTTTAAGATTTACACCACTCAAACTTGCATGCAAACTATTAGTAGGTTGTTCAAACAAATCATTTTTAGGATGAGGTCTGGGGATAGGTGAATAACATAAAGTAGAAGGAAGTGGAAATGAATTAAATACAGTTTCACCATCAGATTTATATCCAATCCCATGTTTTATCCTCGCCCCTTGTTGTTTAGCAATAAGCTCATTCTTTTCCATGTGTGAAATGGTGCATTTATCAAGCTTTGTCGTTTCAAATTGAGCTAAAACAGCCATTTCTCTTAAAATATTAATTTCAACGTTACGCTCCAAAATTGTTCTTCTTAAAAGATCATTTTCAACCAATGCTTCATTAAGTTTTCTTGAAAAATCAATTTCATTTTTTTTAATTCCTTATTGATTATTTGTAATTCTTTTTCATTTTCCAATAACAATCTGTTAGCCTTATAAATCCCAAATAATCGGATTTTGCATGACGAAGAACACATATCCTGAACAGTCTCATAAGGAAGACCCATGATAGTTCGTTCTACAGCTAAGCTCTTTTCACAGTTGCAAACCCTTGTGATTTCTTGTTGTTCCTCTTCTTTGACCTTCAGCATCTTGCCAGCCTCAGATTCTTTCTCTCTTTTATCAGCTTTTCCATCCTTATCATCATCGGTTCTCACAGACTCCAGTTTACTATCATTGTCGACTCATAGACTTCACGATTCTCTTCAACAGTTTCTCTGAATTTAGAGTTTAAATCCGAATCAGTTCTCAATAACTTTAACTTTTCAATCATCTCTGTTTTGTAATCAAGTATGCTTGTTACAGAAGAAACAAGATCAGTATTAAGTGCGTGGGTTTGATGTGGGAACACGGCTTGCTGAAATTCGTTTCTTTGGATATCCAGCTCGAGAGATTTTAGTCTGTTGATCATATCCATAAGTTTTGTGTTGACATAACCTCTTTCTTGCTTCAGTATTTTAACTTGATGATTCCATGCAGACGGCAGCGAGTCAAAAAGCTTTTGAATCTATTCATGATTAATGAGATCAGGAACATGCTTCTTTAGATTATTTGCCACTTTCAAAAATCGATCAATTAAATCTTACAATTTTTCTTTCTTTGTACCTGCAAAAGAGTCAAACCGGCTTTGTGCCGTTGTGAGATTATCTGATTTGAAATCTTCCGAAGATGACATTTTATTAGAAATTATGAACAATTAAGCGCCCCAAAAATATTTTTCCCAAAATTTTGAATAATTCTCCCCCGGGAGAAATATTAATTGTAAATGTCACGCTAGAAAATCTTAGCAACTGGGGTCAACCTGCCAGGTCAGCTTGTTTTTTTTTTTTATAAATCTTTCAAAATCGGTGAAAATTTCTTTATCGGAATGAAAAAAAATGATTCTTTCTTTGATTTTTAATGAGTCCAACTTTGTTATTTTCTATGTTTAATAAGCTCACATAATAACATGAACCCAATTAACAAGTAAATTGATTACCTAATCCAAACCCAATTATTAAACCAATTCGAGAAAAGTCTATTAACCAATTCTTTTATAAAACCCAGCCCAATTTGTTAATCTCTACTAGCCCAATTTATAAACCTACTCTTGAAAAACCCAACCCAAGAAAAGCCCACAACTAAACAAAAACCCTAAAACTAAAACTAAAACACACAAAAGAGAGAAAGTGATAGTGGATTGGGCAGCAAGAAGAGCACTGATGCAGGCAACCACTTCATACTTATCTCATCTAAGAAATTTGGCAGTAGTTGTTCAGGCTCAACGGTCCTAAGCATTTCCATGTCTTTCAGGAACCGAGATGTCTCATCAATCTCAACTGTCTTTTCCATGTTCAATAGTGCCTGTCGAGCTGCTTCACGTTCAAGGTCTCTTTTGTGTTTTGCTTCTGCAGCAGCTTCAGCCTCGACGCGCCTTTGAGCATTTTCTGCTGCTTTTGCTTCTGCTAGTAGTCTAGCTTTTTCTTTCCGTTTATGATTTTCAAGTTGTTCTTTCTCACGGCGCAATTTCTCCGGGTCAGCTTTTTCATCCTGGTTGAATGTCTTTTCTCGAGCTTTTAAAATTGTATCAGCAAATCGGTTTTTTAAGAGAGCAGCTCTGTATAGTGTATTACGTCCGTTCACGACGGTGATTGCGTCAGCTCCGGTGGAGTTATCGGCGGAAGCGGCGGTGGTGGAGCATTGAACGGTGATGTGATTGGGCAGAGCGCGGCGGTGGGAGGCGGAGTGCGGCTGTAGCGGTGGTGGTTAGAGTTCCGGCAGCTAGGGTTCCGGCGACTAGGGTTCCGACAATTTTTTTTTAATTAATTTCGCAGATTAATCTTTACTTTTGCATGTGTAATTTCGCCGGAAAAATTGCAGTTTCGCCAGAGTTTGATAGTTTCGCCGAAATTTGATGGTATCGCCAGAATAGGTTCGCCGGAGTTGCAGTTTCGCCGGAATAGTTTCGCCGGAATTATAGTTTTGCCGGAATTTTGCCGGAGTTTCGCCGGACGAAACTGTAATTTCGCCGGAAACTTTGAACTTTCGTTCAGAATGGATCTAGTTTCGCCGAATGAAGATGTTGAAGCTCAAGAACACCAAGAACACACACACTAATGTGTGTGAGATAAACATTTTCAGATATGAATTTTTCTTTCAATTTCTTGTATAAAATATGTTGTAGATCAGGAATTTATGTTATATATCTTCAAATATGTAGTAGATTGTTGTAGATCTGATGACTTGATTGTGATTGGGATGAAATTTGAATTTGCAGATCTACTTTCTCTCTCTGGAAACCAAGTTTCTCTCTCTAAAAATTGATGAACATCTTCAAAATCAGCAACAATTTCTTCAATTCTTCAATGCATTTGATCCAAAAAGGCTCTGATACCAAATTGTAACTCCAGGATATTCAAACTTGAATCAAATCATGAAAAATTAGATCAAAATATGATAATCACAATCAAAACCCCTTTGATATCTATTGATTGCTAATAATATTGTTTACAAGTAAATCCCTCAATCTATTGGTCATGCAACCATTAACCAACACTAATGATAATTAACCTATTTATAGTCTAGACTAATATTCACTAATTGCACTTAACCCCCTAGACTTAGGCTAATTAATACAAAATTACATATTAAGCATAAAAATGACTAAAATCAAGATAAAATATATTTTGTTCACACAAAATATATTTATTACTATAAAACTCCTAGTCATTTAAATCTTCAACGTCTCGTCTCAGTTCCTCGTCTCGAACGTGTTGGGTTTGACTTTTGTTGACTTTGACCGTGACGTTGACTTTTGTTGACTTTCACTGTGTTGATAATATAGATTATCTTTTACAGCTCCAACAAGACCATATTACAACTATTAGAAACTATTGTGGCCAAAACATATACTCCATAATCTAACTATTCCTCCACTTTGTTTTTTCATAGTATATACTGGGTTTTTCCATCGCGCGCTTTGCGATGGACAAATGAAAATGAATTGGAACATAATAATCATCATGTTTGGGTTTAGAACTGGTGTTTAGTTGTGATTGCTAACTGTAAAGGGTAGTCACGTCAAAGCAAGCAATACTACTTTGGTTTTATCATCACGACCCTCAGATTGCGGTGGGACTAAACATGGCAACAACAACATATAAAGAATGCTTCTCACGATAAATATAAAAAATTTACTTTTAACATCAAACTTGTAACTTTTTGATATGAAAATTGATACAAAGCATGCTTCATATATTAACCATAACATCTTTATATCAATGGTGCTTATTTAAATAATTGAGGAATTTTTGTCACAAATCATTCTCAAACTAATTGATAAATTCCTATGGAATTGGAAATACAAAATTATCTAGGCTACTTGTTTATCCTTTTAAAGTTTTTTTTATTGTTCTTGAGTATAAGAGTGTAAATTTTCTCCCTGGTTTAGTTATGGGCGAGCTTAAAACAGAAACCTTCTTCTAAATCATAACTTTTTCAGTTTATGTTCAAGTCTTCAAGTGCTTTTAGCTATAAGTCTTTAAGAATGTTAACACATGCTTTTTATAGTGTGATACTAAGGTTAAAAGTACACATATTCAGTGTGTATGTTAAGAAAAAGATTCATAATAGTTCAAACATGCAAAATGACCAAGATTTTCACTAATGTCTTTAGCCAAACAATCATGATTCTAGCTATTCTAATTGCAATAAAAAAAGATAAGATTACATGTTTATCATCTTTTGAGTGTGGTTTCATCATGTAAATTAAAGCACAAACTCACCTAACATGCAACCCTTTATCATAAGCATCATTGACTTTCACCAATTTTGCATTTAGTTGCAACACTTAACTATTCGTAGTTAGTTTCCTAAACAGACAACTTACGTGTTTGTACACTAACTTGTTTAATTATTATGAACCCATGTAAGAATATCACATGCCAATACTGTGAAGTCACTGGATCGGTAAACATCCGAGCATGTTCTTGACGGAAGGATAAACAACAGCAAAAAACTAAGAGACAATCAATAACACGAACTATCAAAAATTGGTTTCATTGATAAAACCTAACGATTACAAGCTCGTTACAACATAAGAATCAAGACTCTTGGCAAGGGAGATCGAGCATGACCTCCCCTCTCATCCGGCAGCCCTAGGCCCCGGGCAGACACCCTCCCCAAACCCTAATCTCTCTACAAATTGAAACTGGTATATATAGACTTCGGCCCATATTAGATGCGACTGGGCCCATTCGTGCGATTGGACCATGCGTATGGTTCAATCGTACGACTAGACCATGCGTATGGTTCAATCGTGCGACTGGACCATACTTATGGTTCAGTCTTACGAATGACCCAATCGCATCTCTCAGTCGCACGACTGGCCCATTAACAAGGCTCAGTCGCACGACTGAGTCTCATTCGCATATGCTCCTGCAAATGACCCAGTTTCATGTGTTTACAACATATCAGGTTTATTACATTAAGTCTAGACTATTCGACAAGCGACGGACACACTATATATGACTATATATGCTCCAACAAATTCCCCCTTGGACGTTGCTTGCGAATAGTAGATAACACCTCTTACAATCTTCAGTCAATCTTTGCTCTGGTTGTCAATAGAATCAAACGAAAACCATATTAGCCAACGTTGTCACTCTGTCAGGTTACTACCATATCCCTGAAAATGAATTTAGGCACAACAGCTTTCGTTTACTTTGCAGAACACCATCACAGCATCAAGATTCCCCATATGACTGATTTTTCCAGATAATGACATGAACAGTTTTCCATTGCTTCAATCTTCACACAGGCTAACCTGATTAACATTAACACCTGCAGAAATTCCCCCTCACATTCAGCATATCCCAATATATAAACGTTGTGCTCTCTTGGCGTCTTCATACGGTGTATTGGGTAAAAGTTTGAAGGTTCCAATCCACAGCTGACAATATCAAACAAATCAGCATGCATGTAGATTCTTCATCGGAAACCGGCTCACATCATCACTTTCTGATTGCGTCTTCAATTTCTCTATACATGGATTCCCCCTAAGAATGAGAATCCTCTCTGTGCGGATAAATATAACTTGATTGGCCCATAAATAGTCAGATGCTCCTGACTACCCCACAAAATCAGCACTGACTGCTGACATCTTCTCTTCTCTCTTTCGTGTTCCAACTTCATTCACCTATTCTGGAAGTCCGACGAATAATGGGGTATACATCAAACTTATTTGACAAAAGAATCTCAGGGTGAATGTGCTTTGCTCATCCTCAAATCTGTGCAAAAGGTAGTTCCAGACTTTTTTGTTTTTTTTTTTTTTTTTTTTTTTGTTTTTTTGTTTTTTTGTTTTTTTTTTTTTTTTGGTCTGGAACACCGTTCATCCGTATGACATGGATGACAAATATCACATTCATGTGAATGGATGATACGAATGATATATTCGTGAGACTGGTCATAAGACTGGTCCAGTAGCATGATTGGTCATAAGACTGGTCCAGTAGCATGACTTGTCATAAGACTGGTCCAGTAGCATGACTGGTCATAAGACTGGTCCAGTAGCATGACTAGTCATAAGACTGGTCCAGTCGCATTCCAGTCGCATTCCAGTCGTACTCCAGTCGTACGAATGGTCCATTAGCATGGTCCAGTCGTACGAATGGTCCATTAGCATGGTCCAGTCGCACGAATGGTCCATTAGCATGGTCCAGTCGCACGAATGGTCCATTAGCATGGTCCAGTCGCACGAATGGTCCATTAGCATGGTCCAGTCGCACGAATGGTCCATTAGCATGGTCCAGTCGCACGAATGGTCCATTAGCATGGTCCAGTCGCACGAATGGTCCATTAGCATGGTCCAGTCGCATGAATGGTCCATTAGCATGGTCCAGTCGCACGAATGGGTCTGTACGCAGATTTTCAGATCTGCAGCCGCCAAAGCTACCCAAAACCCTAATCTGACGAATTTTACATGAACGGAAACAAGATAGGCATCATCAGATTCGCAAGGGTGATAGGAACGTGGTTTCGAGTTCGATTTTGACATAAAACCAACACACGTTACCAAATCTGAGCAAAACACGAAGAACACGAAGTGGGTTTAACGTCAAGATCTGAAATTTGATCCAGAAATCAAGAGCTCGGGTTGCTAGAATGATTGTTAGATCATTCCAGCAGTAACCGGCTCTGATACCAATTGTGAAGTCACTGGATCGGTAAACATCCGAGCATGTTCTTGACGGAAGGATAAACAACAGCAAAAAACCAAGAGACAATCAATAACACGAACTATCAAAAATTGGTTTCATTGATAAAACCTAACGATTACAAGCTCGTTACAACATAAGAATCAAGACTCTTGGCAAGGGGAGATCGAGCATGACCTCCCCTCTCATCCGGCAGCCCTAGGCCCCGGGCAGACACCCTCCCCAAACCCTTAATCTCTCTACAAATTGAAACTGGTATATATAGACTTCGGCCCATATTAGATGCGACTGGGCCCATTCGTGCGATTGGACCATGCGTATGGTTCAATCGTACGACTAGACCATGCGTATGGTTCAATCGTGCGACTGGACCATACTTATGGTTCAGTCTTACGAATGACCCAATCGCATCTCTCAGTCGCACGACTGGCCCATTAACAAGGCTCAGTCGCACGACTGAGTCTCATTCGCATATGCTCCTGCAAATGACCCAGTTTCATGTGTTTACAACATATCAGGTTTATTACATTAAGTCTAGACTATTCGACAAGCGACGGACACACTATATATGACTATATATGCTCCAACAAATACGATACCTATCTAGAAACTATACAAATCATAGTCAAATAAAGCTTTCAGTTTTCATGGTGGCCGAACCCTTCTTCCCCTTAAACCCTCCTCAATTTTTTTAGAATTTTTGCACCTATTTTTTAAAGATTTATCGTTCAATGTTGGCATGGGCGCCACCACTCCTCCACCATATGGTAATTTTTGTTTTCTCATTTTTTCTTAGATGGTTCGTTATTGATTTTCCCGATTTGAACTTGGTTTATCGATTCTTTAGGGGGATCAAGAGCCTATGATATATGTTTGTGTGATTATTTATCCGCTACATAAAATTCCTCTTACATGTTGCAATTTTATGCAAGATCTTGGTGTAGGAGATGTGTGGTTATATGGGTTTAGGGTTTTACCGTACCATGGTTTATGGGTTACGTTGGAGAGAGATGGATTTATAACACTAATGACTCCACTCATTTTCACCGCCATGAAACCATCACCACCACCTATGATAGCCACCGACATAAGGCCAACAAATTAACTTCTTATGGGTGGGTCATTTTGGTTGGGTGGTTTAATACCCACGGATCTTCAGATGGGTCGTAAGGAGATCCATGATGGAGGTTGAATCCATGCAAGTTAAACAAAGACACCTACGTTCACCACCACCCTAGTTATTTCCTTTTTTTATTGCTTCATGTTTACTGCAGTTTTAATTATTAATGTTTTCTAGTTGTACATCTAGCTTCTTAGGTAGTACTTTAGTTTTTTTTCTCTTTCATAGTTAGACGTGGGCTAGTAGAGAGTTCCATATGTAAGGAGTTTTAGTTGGCAATGAATGATGGTGATTATTATGTTAAACTTTCTTTCTGTTGTTTCTCTCTTGTGAGATACATTCCTATTGTTAGCATAAATTTGGCTTATTTGTGTGGTGTTCTTTGGATCCCATTCAATCTAAGGTGGTGAATTTGTATTCTTAGAGTTGTGTGGGCTAGCCTATCGAATTTGTAAGGCCCTGATCTCACGAAACCTCATAGTTGGTCATTCACAGCAAAAACATAAATTTAAAACATTCATTTAGATAAACATTGCAGCGGAAAAGTACATAAGTTTCAATCCATTAAGACATAATTAAAATAAAACATTAACATTGTCTTTAAAACATCAAATAGTCTTTAAAAGTATTCTTAATAATCTTCTTAATCAGGGATGCCACCTTCAGATGCCAAGTAGCTTCTAGAATCCATGCCCATATTCACTCAAGTCTAAGAGCTTACATGTCAACTAATATGCATACAAAAGTTAGCTTCGCTAATTGAATTCTAGGTTTAATTTATCAAATAACTTTTTAGTAAGATATATTTACTTTATCATTCCAAAGTATTCATCACATATCCGAACATTACTATACACAGATTGTCGCTTTATCGTCAATACTTTCAATTATTTGATCTCTATGTCTCTTCATTATCTTTCAATTCGTAGTCACTATCGGTGCCTATGATGAACACAGGGCTTTACCGAGATGCCAATCCAAGCCTTATTGTCGTAACTATACATGCCATTTATTATCATGCCAATCCAGGCCTTACTGACCTGCCTGTCCGGGCCTTTACTTTGCTGACATGCCAATCCATGCCTTACTGTCATCAGGGCACAACAAATGCAACCTTCCTCTATCATTTGCTTGCAAGGCTTTACTTTACAAAAGTACACGTTATGGGCCCAATAACATTTCTTTAGGTTTCACTTTCATCTTTAGGTTATACATAATATAACACAACATATAACAAGACATATCATGATTACCAAGGTCATATCACAATAAGAAAAGCACGATATAAATTCAATAGAAAACCTCATTTCCTATATAAGATAGTGTATAAAACTTTGTTTTAAAATAACTGGTCATTTAGTATGCATATCACCCCAAAACATTTAAAACATGTATGAAATAAGGGGATCTAGAACTCACCTGATGAGTAGATTGCTTTCAGTCTAAGAGGAATTCAGGTCAATAAATAAGTCGCACAATCAGCATGCAAATTACCACACGAATCTATCATTTAAAAAAAACAGTCAGTTTTGCAGCTAGTTTCGCTCGCAATTTCTCACGTAGTTTCGCATGAGATCTCTGCCCAACTTTCGTTGAAGTTTACTAGCGAAACAACTAGTTTCTCACGTAGTTTCTCATGCATTTTCGCATGATGAAACTGCAGTTTCGCTGGACGAGTTTTTTCAACTTGTTTTTCATCAAAAATCTTCATTTTATAATCAAAATCTGTACTTTTTACGTCCAAACATTTAGTTTATCATTTCTAAGGCTAGATCTAAGCTTTTTACACCATTTCATATGTAAAAGTGTGATCTTTTTTGAAATCTTTCTCAAAACTCTAAAATCTCAAAACTCAAGAATCAAACCCAGATCTACAGAGATGTTTAGATGGTGATTCTTACCCGGATTTCTTGCTCTTTTCTTGTTGATTTGATGCTCAAACACCAGATCTTCAATCCTTTAATCAACAAAACTCTAAATCTTCACGTTTCTTTACTTTCTCTCACTATTTTCTCTCTCTAAGTTGTTAGTGGCTTGGGTGTAACACCCTGAAAAGTTAAAACGAGTTATCAAGGATAATGGGCTTGATTATTGGGTATTAAATAAAGGAAGAAAGTGGGTTATGAGCTAAATTAGGCTTATGGGAAAGAGCCTAAGTGATTTAGGGCCCATAATCAGCCCTTTAACCCACCTAATCAGCCACCATCTTCCTCATTTGAACCCTAGCCACCCAAATTCGTAGAGAGAGAAAGTGAAGAAAACTCAAGATTTGGAGCTTCAAAGGTTAAGGGATTGAAGATTTGAACGATTGAGCATCAAACCATAAGAAAGGAGCAACAAATCCAGGTAAGAATCGGCCTCTAAACCCTTCTGTAGATCAAACCCGGATTCTAGGGTTTTGGGTTTTGAAAAGTTGCAAAGAATCGCATAAAAGTCACATTTTTACGTATGAAAACATGTATAAAGCTTAAATAGAGCCTCATGGTTGATAAACTAAGAGATTTGACGTAAAAAGTTGCGATTTTGGGTTAAAAACGGGCTGGTTCGTAATTTTTATGTGATCTGCGAAACTGTTTGTGCATCCAGTGAAATTGCATATTCAAGCTGCGAAACTGTGGGTTTTCTGCGAAACTATAGTTTCGCAGGTAATTTCGCAGCCATGGAATTCCAACGAAAGTTGGGCGAAACTGCCATGCGAAACTGCTTTTCTGGCAGCGAAATTAGCAGCGAATTTAGGCAGAAATTAACCCCTTTAAGTGTTAACTTATCTGCAGGCTGTGTAATATGATCCTAGCCTAGAAAGCTTAGTTTAGAAGTTACTCACGGTATCCAGGTGAGTTCTAGATCCCGTTATTTATAAGTTTTTCCATATTTTGGGGTTATTATGCATACTAAATATACGTTTTTAAATGACCAAGATTTTAAGAGGTTTTAACAAGAAGATCAATTTTTCTATAAGGAAATGTGTTATATAAATACTTAAAAATAAAAAAAATTCGCGCTGACCTGTCAGCCCGGCCCCAGCCAAGAGCGTTGCCCCTTGGACCTCACTAGGGGCTGCTGCCCCTGGGACCCCGCTGTCAGGGGCTGCCGCCCCCGAACCCCCGTTGTCCCGCGGAGGGTCGGTTATGTTTTATGATGACTAGTACTTGGCATGTTATGTACTTAATAAGTTAAGTATAATATATTAAAGTGGAAGATAATATTCATGAAAAGTGAACTTAATGAATGTTACCCCCAGGCCCATTTGATGATGAAAAGTCTTGCAAGCACTATGACCGACTTCACTTACGTGAGTCTGATGTATGATGATTGATCCGTATTCATGAGCGGGCTATGTGCCTTGCAGCGTGGATCAACTGTCGGGGGTTAGCTACCATGATGATGTGTACCGACCTGGATCGACATTCGTTGTCGATCAACATGGGGCTCTTGCTTTATGCAATCTCGTTTATGATGAAATGAAAGATAATGAAAGAATGAGAGATAATCAAAATGCTTATTATGATGCAAGAAATGTTATGTATTATGATGTATGCGTGGTCATTATATAAAGGATAAAGTTTATATTTTCTTATTTATCTAAAACTAGAACTCATTCAGCAAAGCTGACTTTTATGCATAATAGTTGGCAGGTAAATGTTGATGTTGGGGATGGTACCAGGGAGCTACTTGGAGAGCTATGGATGGCATTCCTATTTATGAAATCTTTATTTTAATTTAAGACAATGCACTATGTTTTTATTCCATTTAAAGATAAATGTATGAGTACAATATGATTTACAAATCTCAAATGAATGTCTATTTAATTCCACTGCAATGTTTTGGTTATAAAAATTGATTTTTTATGCTATGATTAGCCAACTGTGAGGTTTCCCGGGAACGGGGCCTTACAAGTTGGTATCAGAGCCAAAGTTTAAGAGAATTGGGTAAGTAGTTTTGAAAACCTAAACTTAAATTGAAAATGGGACCGAATGAAGGATGCCAATCCAAGTAGCTACGTGCCATAAGGTAAAAGTTTTCAAGTGAAACTGGGATTTTGTGTGTGTGCTATGTGTTTTATTTGCTTCTAGATTTGAATACTGACATGTGTTAGGATAGTGATTGCTTGGGACAGGAGGGTAAGGTAAGTAGTTAATCACACTTGGCCACTGTAATTAAGGACTTACCATACTTATAATGATCTGAGCAATTATCTTGAATAACCATTTTGGTGTTTGAATCTTATAGGAATTAGTTATGGCTGGTAGAAAATCAGGGAAGGCAACCCGAGGAGGTGCTCGTGGTGGGCGTACTACTGAGCCACGTGTCACCCGGAGCAAAGCTAAGGCTCCCGAGACTGTTCACGAGGAGTCAGACCTCCATAGTCACCCGGAGGGGGAGGGATCAGCCACCCTCAAATCCACTGTGAAGGATGCTATGGCTGACAAAGTCTACAATGTCATGCAAAATGTCTTACCCTTGGTGGTGACCAAGGTGATCAAAGCAGTCAAGGATGGAGAGAAAGCCGATAGAAGGGGAAGGAAAATAAGAAGAATTTTGGAAAGTCCACGGGGAGGATGGAGGAATCTGAAGAGGAGCCATCAAACCCTAAGGTGGTAGTCCATGATGGCGATAGTGATGAGGAGTCCGAGAGAGAGACTACTAGGGGGTGCAACTATGGGGCAATTCAAAGGTTCAAGCCCCCGACCTTTGACGTTAACGGCAATGCTACTACCGCTCACCGTTGGTCAGAGAGATGGAAGCCGTTCTAGGCATCAGTGAGTGTCGAGAAGATCAGAAAGTGAAGTTTTCCACTCATTCTTTCTTTGACTCAGCATTGTGTTAGTGGGCCATCATTGTCCAGGCTGAGGGAAAGCGATCAATAGCAAATGAAGTGGTCTGAGTTTGAAAGAGTTGGTTTGGAGGAGTATTGTCACCCACTGAGAGTTAGACAAGATTGAGAAGGAGTTCTTGTATTTGGGAGGCGGGCACATGACTCATCAAGAGATACACCTCCAAGTTCAACGAACTTGCAAGACTTCTGCCGACCTGGATGAAACCTGCATCCAAGAAGATCAAGAGATACATGTAGGGTTTGCCCGTGGACATCAGGAGGCACATGATTGCGGCCAGACCAGGCACATTTAGGTCTGTGGTGGATTTAGCTGGGAGACTGTATGATGAAAGAGATCCGATGCCTGTACAAAAGAAGGTGGGGAGATGGAGTGGGAACAAGAATGGAAATGGAAAGAGGGTCGGAGGTGACAACTTCAGGATTGGGGAAAAAAGGATGAGAGTTGAGGATCAGTCATGGAGGCGAGGAAATACAGGTGAAGGAGGTGCTTGTAGAAAATGTGGAAGGGGTCACTCAGGGGAGTGTAGAGTTGGGACTGGAAAATGTTTTAAATGTGGGGGCGAGGGCCACTATGCCAGGGACTGCAAGGCGGTAAAGTGTTACCAGTGTGGCGAGATGGGACATGTGGAAAGGGACTGCAAGAAAGGAAAATCAGGAGGATCAGGAACGGTTAAAGTTGGGGATAAGGGAAAGGGTGACGGTTCGAAGGCGAAGGCGAGGGCATTCAACATAACTCGTGAGGAGGCCAAGGCAAATCTAGAAGTAGTTTCAGGTATGTTTCTGGTGGACCATAAATATGCTTATGTGCTCTTTGATTCTGGTGCTAGTAGGAGTTTTGTGTCTGCTGCCTTTTGTCGTTTGTTGCATGATAAGGGTAGGAAGTTTGATGAGCCTTTCTATGTAGAAACAACCATTGGTAAGTCCACTAAGGTAACCGAGGTGGTTGAGGATTGCCTGATTGAGTTAGAAGATTGTAAGTTCCCTGCTAGGTTGCATGTTATGGCCTTAGGAGGTTTCGATGTGGTGTTAGGCATAGATTGGTTAGCTAGCTATAAAGCCAATATAGTATGTAGTAAGAAGATAATTCGTCTAACAGCGCCCGACGGTAGTTCGGTTACGGTTCGTGGGGATAAGGTGTGCTGTGTACTGAAGGTCGTGTCGATGATCACAACTGAAAAGTACTTGAGACGTGGGTGTAGCGCTTATTTGGCCTATGTAAAATATGTGGATGCACCAGAGCCACATTTATCAGACATGCCGGTAGTGCGCGAGTTTCCTAACGTCTTTCCTGAAGACCTGACTGGTGTGCCGCCTGACCGCGAAATCGAATTCCATATTGATTTGCTACCAGGAGCTACTTGGAGAGCTATGGATGACATTCCTATTTATGAAATCTTTATTGTAATTTAAGAGAATGCACTATGTTTTTATTCCATTTAAAGACAAATGCATGAGTACAATATGATTTACAAATCTCAAATGAATGTCTATTTAATTCCGCTACAATGTTTTGGTTATAAAAATTGATTTTTTATGCTATTATTAGCCAACTGTGAGGTTTCCCGGGAACGGAACCCGTCGCTAAATCACCGTATCGATTAGCTCCTTCGGAGATGGTAGAACTGAGGGACCAGTTGCAAGATTTATTGGATAAAGGCTTCATCCGACCGAGTATCTCTCCATAGGGTGCTCTGGTTCTTTCGTCAAGAAGAAAGATGGTAGTATGCGGATGTGCATCGACTATCGCGAGCTCAATAAGCTGACCATAAAGAATCGGTATCCGTTACCAAGGATCGACGACCTGTTCGATCAACTTCAGGGTGCCAGCTGGTTTTCGAGGATAGACCTACGGTCTGGTTACCACCAACTGAAGGTGAAAGAACAAGACATTCCAAAGACAGCGTTCCATACGCGTTATGGACTCTATGAATTTCTTGTCATGTCATTTGGTTTAACCAACGCGCCAGCTGCTTTTATGGACCTCATGAATCGGGTATGTCGACCGATGTTGGATAAATCGGTGATAGTGTTCATCGACGACATCTTGATTTATTCAAAAAGTGAAGAGGAACATGCCGATCATATTCGAGAATTATTAGAAACGCTCAGAAGTGAGAAGTTATATGCTAAGTTCTCTAAATGGGCATCTTGGCTTCGAGAAGTTCAATTTCTGGGTCATGTGGTTAATCCCGAGGGGATCAGGGTGGACCCTGCGAAGGTTGAAGCGGTGATGTAATGGGAACCTCCAAAGACGCCATCCGCGATTCACAGTTTCTTAGGCCTGGCAGGTTACTATAGGAGGTGTAGATACATGATGTTCCTAGTTTATGTACTTAAATGTAAAAGTCTTTCATGTCTTACATATGTGTAATATGATGATGAAATGAAATATGTTATATATCTTGATGTTTAATTGTCTTTGAATATTTCATATTATCAATGTCATACATATAAACATCATATATAGGTTTGAGGATTGTTGTACATAGTTCTTAGTCAATAATGATTAAGTAATGTGTTCAACTTAGTCGGGTGATTATTCATGTTAATGGACCATAATTATGGACCATACGCATGAATATATCATGCTTATGGACCAATCGCACGACTGAACCAGGAGACTGATTCAGTCGTATGATTGAGACATAAATTGACTGAGTCGCACGACTGAACCTTCAGTCGTGCATATGAATCAACCGCATGAGTCAGTCGCACGACTGAACCATGCTAATGGTTCAGTCGTACGAATGAAAACTACAAACCTATAAATACCACTTAATTCGTGGAAAAACAGAACACTTTGAGAGAGACTTCGAATATTCATAAACCCTAGCCGTCCAGAGCGTCCAAATAGCCAATCCAACTTCATAGTTCGATCTTGATCGATTCCTACTTGATTCTTAACGTTTAGTTCATTGTTATATCGATCGGGTTATCGTTCTCACTGATTGGATCGCCAATCAAATAGGATTCCGCACTATTTGATTTGGTTCACGCAGAATCCGTTAGTACTCCGTACGTACACGGTCCTAACAAGTGGTATCAGAGCTTTGGCTCGTGATTTTGCGTTGGATTCGATTAGTTTTGGTGTTAAAATCTACGTTTTTCAATCAAAAGAGTCACCGTTTTGCTTCAAAAGGCATTTTCGACGTTTGCATGCATTAAAGTCTCGGTTTTTCATTATACGGTAGATTAGGGTTTCTGGAAAACTCATATTTTGTGTCAAAGTGTCAAAATATTCGATTTTACAAACTCAACAGTCTTCAGTCGCCCAAGTGGTCCATTCGTACGATTGAACTCATTCGTATACTCCATTCGCACGACTGAACTTAGTCGCATCTCCCATCCGCACGACTGAACAACTCCAGTCGATTGATTCCAATCACCTTGTTCATACGCATGACTGAATCCAATCGCATGATTGAATTCATTCGCATCCTTCATTCGCACGAGTGACCTATACACATAGCCCATTCCCATGAGTGAAACTGTCATGTTCTAAGTTAACCAAGTTTAAAGCAATGGAAGACCAATTTGCTGCATTTACTGCCGGAAAGGACTCCCGCATCCAGAACCTTCTACTTCTGGAGAATGAGATTGGAAATCATAATAAACCGCCAAAGCTGTTAACATTAGATGAATATCCACAGTGGAAATAGCGGTTTGAAATCTATTTGAATGGAGTTGACCCAAATCTTTGGACATCCATTGAGACAGGTTATACGGTACCAGTCAGTGCTAATGGAGTCAAGTTGACTTTGGGAGGAATGAGTGAAGCTCAGAATATTCTATTCAATGCTGAAAAGAAAGTATATGCCTTGTTGACTCAGTCGATACCTAAGGACATCTTTCATTAGTTTTCTGAGAACAAGCAGACTAAAAAGTTATGGGAGGCATTGGAGAAGAGATATGATGGAAACGCAACTCTCAAAGCACTAAAGGCTAAAGCTCTCAAAAAGGAATTTGATAATTTCTCTTTGATAGGGAATGAGAGCTTGGATGATATTATTGACAGATTCTATCATCTGATGAATGAGTTGCACACTCATGGTGTGACAACATCTATGGAAGATAAAGTTTCAAGCTTTGCTGATGGTTTGCCTGATAAATAGGATTCATTTGTGTCTAATCTGAGACAAAACGACATTCTTGTGACGCTAGACATAAATGATTTCATCTTGAAATTAAGGGAGGAAGAACTACGAATGAAATACAAGTCAAAGAAAGGATCCTATGTGTATAATCCTTCGCTTTACAACTCAGTTCTGACTCCATCTGTTTCAGGAGCACCGTTACAAACAACGTTCGTGTCTAGTTCTTCTGCTCCTTCACAAAACATTCCTTCAGGAACCGAAACATCAAGGTCATCTGGAACCCAATACATAGTTTGTTGATGCATGTATGTCCCTAGATCATGAGCTGTAATGTAATAAATCTTGTCTGTCTGATTATGATGTATTTGTATTCATTAATGAAAGGATATGAATTGGTTATTACTTGTGATGTTTAATATTTCATTAATAAGTTGTTATTGAATTGATTGGGTTTATGAATATTTGAATGATTGCACATTATGTTATATTAATTAAAACATTCAAACTTAACTTAATGAAGTTCTCATGCGGATGGCCCATGCGAATGGACCACACGCATGGATAACTTCATATGATTGACTCAATCGCACGACTGAACCAGGAGACTGGATCAGTCGTATGATTGACACATAAGATTGACTCAATCGCACGACTGAACACTCAGTCGTGCGGATGAATCAACCGCATGGTTCAATCGCACGACTGAACCATACTTATGGCCCAGTCGCACGATTGAACAATACTAACCTATAAATAGACCCAATTCGTGGAAAAACGGAAGCAGTCATCCCATTACGATTCCAGACGTACCCTAGCCGTCCAAAAGCCTCCCAAATCGTTCTCCAAGTTCATAGAACACATCAGATCGGTTCCTAATGGATTTCTGACGTTGATTTCAATTCTTGATTGATTCATCGTGTGTTCTCACTGATTGGATCGCCAATCAAATAGGATTCCGCACTATTTGAGTTGGTTTAACACGCAATCACTCGGTATTTCGTTCAAATACCAGGTCCTAACAAGTGGTATCAGAGCTTTGTCTCTTGATTTCGTGTTGATTCAATCAAGATTGCATAAAAGTTTGTGTTTTTGCACGAAAAACGCAATCTTTAGCATCAAAAGTGATCTTGGACGTTCCCTGCTCATCGAAGTTCAGTTTCTACGGACTTAGACGATTTGGACTTGCAAAATTTCGAATTTTTACGGCTGAAACCCGTCAAACCTAGAAATTTTCGCAAAACAGCAGCTTCAGTCGCACGAGTGACCCATTCGCACGACTGGACTCCATTCGCAGTGCTCATTCGCACGACTGGACCTAGTCGCACCCTCATTCGGCCGACTGAACCGTTCGTTCGCATAGCTCATACGCACCAGATTCATTCGCACGACTGAACCATTCGCCCTGTTCAGTCGCACGGTTGAACCAATCGCAGAGTTCACACGCACGATAAGACCATTCGCATCCTTCAGTCGCATCAGTTAAAGTTTATTTGATTAGATTCTAAGTTTATTAGCCATGGAAGATCAGATGTCAGCCTTTACTGCTGGGAAGGACTCAAGAATTCAGAACCTGCTGTTGCTTGAGAGTGAGGTGGGTAATCACAATAAACCACCAAAGCTCTTGACTTTAGATGAGTTTCCACACTGGAAACAACGTTTTGAGATCTACCTCAATGGAGTAGATCCTAATCTGTGGGAAGCCATCGAGGTTGGTTATAGTACACCGGTGGGAGCAGATGGAGTTAAGCTAACGTTAAGTGGGATGACCGACGCACAGAAAGTAAAGTATAATGCAGAGAAAAGGGTTTATGCGTTGATAACTCAGTCGATCCCCAAAGACATATTCCACCAGTACTCAGAGAACAAGCAGTCCAAGAAACTGTGGGATGAGCTAGAGAAAAGATATGATGGGAATGCATCATTAAAGGCAATCAAGGCAAAGGAGTTAAAGAAGGAATTCGATAACTTCTCATCGATTGGTAACGAGAGTTTAGATGAAGTCATAGACAGATTCTACCACTTGATGAGCGAGTTGCATACACATGGAGTGGAAACGACTATGGAAGAGAAAGTAAGCAACTTCGCAGATGGATTGCCTGATAAGTGGGCTTCATTCGTGTCTAATCTTAGACAGAATGGAATGCTTGTAAAGATGGATATAAATGACTTCATTCTCAAGCTGCGTGAAGAAGCACTAAGGATGAAGTATAGAGCACAGAAGTCTTCGTATACACAAAACCCAGCTTTATACAATGCCACGCCTCAAGCTAAGACATCTGGAGCACCTCTCCAGACAGCATTTGTGTCTAGCTCGTCAGGTCCTTCACATGCTTCTCCTTCTGGATCAGACACGTCAGGGTCGTCATGTACCCACTATATTGGATCAGAAGCAAGTGCTACCAAATTGAAGACCGAGAACCTCGGTAATGTGACCGTAGAAGTAGCACAAGAGCATATGGATCTTCTAGCCGCAGTAGTTCATTCATATGATGGACTTGTGGCTGGGAAGATTGGAAACTGTCATCTGGCAGATGAAGACTACGAGCAGGTAGATGAAATGGAGCTTGAAAGAATGGATATAATGTGGGCCTTAGCTAGCGCTGTCCGAAGGGCGAAGAAGTTTGTTAAGAAGACAGGACAAAATTTGATAGCTACTAAGGACACCACATTTGGCTTTGACAAGAGCAAAGTGACCTGCTTCAACTGTGGAGAAAAAGGGCACTTCAAGAGGGAATGTGTCAAGCCAAAGAAGACGGGTAATGGGAACCCGTTCTCATCCTCTACTCGCCAAGACAAGCAAGCCTCCAGTTCTACTTCATCAAACAAGGACCCAAAAGCCTTGACTGCTCATGATGATGAAGGACAGGACTGGAGTTTTAGATTTGTCTCACCAGAATCTAACATTGCCAGTGTTGAAGATATTGATGATGATTCTGCGAGTGAAGGTGATTTAGCAGTTGAAATAGCGATGTCACACAGTGAAGAAACAACTGCAGCTGAGGTCAGTTACATACCAAAGGAGGAGACTTCCACGTCAGAAACAGAAAAATCAGAATCACCAGAACCAGAGACGTCTGATGCTGCGTTGATGGCTAACTCTTCTGAAACAACACAGGTAAGTACAACTGACCAAATGTTTAATAATCATGCTTGTTCTAACTGTGATATGTTTAGGAATAGCATTGATGAAAAATTTGCTAGGTTATTAGATCACAATGATAACTTAGTAAAGGATTTACAACTATGCACTGAGGCCAATAGAGTTCTAAAACAAAATGAGCATAGTTATAAAGAAAAGATAGACCTATTGACTAAACAACTTAGGGAAACCGAAGTAGTTGCCTTTAATCAAGCAAATGACATTAGGTACTATCTAAACTCCCTAGAGGACACTAAGAAGCAAAAGGCAGTTCTAGAAGTAGAAGTTAATTCCTTAAAACAGAAACTGCATAGTTGGACTAGTTCTTCACACATAGTTCAACACTTAGTGAGAGAAAGGAATAATGGGGAGGGATTAGGCTACAAAGTGGTTCCACCACCACCTGAAACCTTGATGAACACCAAGTCTAAACCAGTAAACAACAACCCAATCAAGGATCATGTGGTGACCACTCCTCTTGTTACTGATCCAGACACATCATGTTCATCTACTGAATCTGGACAGAAACAAAAGGAGGCCATTTCAAAGGCAAAGGGTAAATTGCCTTGTGTTAATCTGGAAAATGAATTTGAAAAAGTTAACTTAAAGTCAGGGTCAAACAGAGTCAAATCAGAACCCAAAAAGACTTCAAACGTTAATTTTTCACATGCTACAAGTCAAAAACCAGTTAACCAAAAAGTGGAACAAGTTAAACAGGTTAAAACAGTTAAATTTGTTAAACCAAAGAAAACATCAAACATGCAAGAGTCAAAACCTAAACTGATTGATGTTCCTAAAGTGTCACACATTTCTCCACAACGAAAGTCTACTCATAAAGTTGATAGCAGATCGTGCTACAACTGTGGAGAATGTGGACATATTGCTTCCTATTGTCCTTTCTATCAAACACCTAGGAAGAAGATTGATCTTCAGGACTCTAGACCTAGGTCTTCTAAGAGGAGTTCTCAAACTCCACCTAGAAGATCGAGTGAACCTAAAGTCCAATCTGTAAGTCAGACGACTGTTTATCATAAACAGGCATTGCACAAATCTGGCTTATGGAAAGAGAAGTCATCCTGTGTGTCTGATACTGATGACAAGAAGGAATCTGAGTTACCCTCACCTTCTAAAGGTCAATGGGTAGAGTTTATGATGTGTGATGCCTCTGGGAAACCCAAGATAGTAAAGGCTTGGGTTCCTAACCTAAACTAATACATTTACTTGATATGTGCAGGGTGTTCGGTATAGCGCTGAGACTAACACGTGGATTATAGACAGCGGAGCATCCAGGCACATGACAGGAAATAGAGCCCTTTTATCAAATGTCAAACAAATAAAAGGAGGGCATGTTTCCTTTGCAGGAAACAAGGGAGGATACATCACAGCACAGGGAGAAGTGGGAAATCAGAAAGTTAAGTTTGATAAGGTGAACTACGTTCAACAACTTCAGAATAACTTGCTTTCTGTTTCCCAAATCTGCGATAAAGGATTTAAAGTCATCTTCGACAACAAGAAGTGTTACGTGCTGAAGAAAGACTATATGATTCCAGAGGACCAAGTTCTGATGACTGCGTCAAGATATAAGGATCTTTATGTCTTGGATCTGTCAACAGCTGCTCCAACGGATCATGAGGTGCAGTGCTTTCTATCTAAAGCTACTGAGAAGGACTCAATCTCCTGGCATAGGAGAATGGGACACATTAGTCAAAGGAAGATGAATCACTTGATTCAGAAGGACTTAGTGAGAGGAGTAAATGTCAAGAACTTCCAACTTCCTGACTTTTGTGTAGCTTGCAAGAAAGGCAAACAGACAAAGAAGTCTCATAAGGAAAAGAAAGTTCATTCAATAGAACTTCCTCTTGAACTTCTTCACATGGATCTGTTTGGTCCAGTCAGTACAAGGAGCATTGCAGGCGATTTGTACTGTTTTGTGGTCACTGATGACTACTCAAGGTTCACTTGGGTAATGTTTCTGAAATCCAAATCAGAAACATTTGAGTCATTCAAGGAATTAGTCACCACTCTGGAATCTCTCTACAAGCTAAAGGTTAGACAAGTACGCTCAGACAACGGGACCGAATTCAAGAATCAATGGATGGAGGCATACTGCAAGGAAAAGGGAATTGTTCATCAATTCACTTCAGCATACACGCCTCAGATGAATGGTGTTGCTGAGAGGAAAAATAGAAGCTTGATAGAGACTGCACGGACTATGCTGGCTGACTCGAAACTGCCTATCCAATTCTGGAATGAGGCAGTAGCAAATGCATGTTATACACTGAATCGAGTCCTAATAGTCAAGCGCCACGGAAAGACATGTTATGAGCTACTACAAAGACGCAAACCGAATTTGGAGTATCTTGAACCTTTTGGCGCGCCGTGTACACTTCTGAAGAAGACGCAAGAAGGAAAATTCAGCGAGAAGGCAGATGAAGGAATCTTTCTAGGATACAACATACCGAATAAGCGAGTTTACAATAACTCAACGGGTCTTGTAGAAGTGTGGTGTAATGTCGACGTTCAGAGATATACCACGCCACCTACAGGCAAAGGACCTGCCTACTTCTTCGATTATGGGGGAGATGAAGTTCTTTCTCGGGTTACAGGTGGATCAAACACCTAATGGAATCTTTCTACATCAGACCAAGTATGTAGGAGACATTCTCAGTCGCTTTGACATGGAAAATGCTTCTGCTGCTGGGACTCCACTTGCTACGAATCATGATATAGCACCTGATGATAATGGAGATCTAGTAGATGCCACTATGTACCGAGGAATGATCGGATCCCTCATGTATCTCACTGCCTCAAGACCTGATATTATGTATGCTACATGTCTATGTTCAAGATATCAGGCTAAACCAAAGGTCAACCATCTGATCGGGGTCAAGAGGATTTTTCGTTATCTGAAGGGTACACCCACACTTGGATTGTGGTACCCTCATGATGATGACTTTGAGCTTACCGCGTATAGTGACTCGGATTACGGGGGCTGCAAGATGAACTACAAGTCTACATCAGCAGGGTGTCAATTCTTTGGGAGAAGATTAGTTACCTGGCAGTGTAAGAAGCAGACATCGGTTGCATTGTCAACCTGTGAAGCCGAATATGTTGCTGCTGCAAGTTGCTGTTCTCAAATCATCTGGATTCAACAGCAAATGCGGGATTACGGTTTAAAATTCTCATCTACTCCTATTTTCGTTGATAACTCTGCTGCAATTGCAGTAACTAAAAATCCGGTCCAACATCCTAAGACCAAACACATCGGTATTGAATACCATTTCATAAGAGATTGTTTTGAAAAGAACTTAATTGATGTGGTCAAAATTAATACTGATTTTCAACGCGCTGACCTCTATACTAAAGCCTTTGATAAACCACGTTTTCAATACTTATTAGAGGTCAACGGCGTTAAAAAGAAAAGTGAGGTAATTCCTGATGATGAAAATGTGTAGTCCGATGTAGTTTAGTTAAAGTTTATTTTATTTAATTTTATTTGTCTATTTATCTTATTTTATTTATACTCATGTTATTTTGCTGTTTATTAAAATCCTAAAATAATTAAACCAGAAATGATTTCAGTATTTTAGGGGGAGAATATGTCAGCAAGTTAACATTAAAAAAAAAAAAAAAAAAAAAAGAGGGAGAAGGAGTAGCTAGCTGAAATAAGGTAGATTGTGTCTGTGATACCGATTCAATACCTTTGGAAAATGATAGTACACAGGAACAAATCAAGAGGGACTTTAAAATTTAAGTCTTAGAAAGATGCAAAAGTTCAAAGTATAAATCTGTGTAATCTAAGCAATACCAAAAGGAAAGATGATAGAAAACTGGCAACTCCTAAGGTGACACAAAGAGAGTAGACTTAGAGGCTGCTAGACCATATATGATATGTTGGTAGATTCAACACAATAGAAAAATAGACTGGATTGGTGATTTCAAGATAAAACTAAGTTGTTCAACTGACTGTGGGCTTCCATCTTATCACTGGTTAACATAATCAACAATATTCCAATAAGGTGTAATGAGCAAGTAAACGCCACAAATGTGTGCGGATGACCATAACTAGAGCAAAGCAAGAAAAAAATGAAAGACAAATGCAATAAAGCTAATGACTTATGTTGTTGGTGCATTTTGTGCAAAATAAAATAATCTGCTCTAACAAGGAGATAGGTTGTGTGCCTCTCTGCTGTGCGATGGCACTGACCTGAGGATAAGCATAACCTAGATATTCTAGAATTCATTGTTGTTTGCCGCCTCTCTGCTGTGCGATGGCACTGACCTGAGGACAGGCTTCTCTTTGAAAGCTCTAAGAATAGTCTCTTCTTGTAATAATACCCGTAGACCGCTCAAAAGCTCCTGAGGAATGTTGATTACCATATAAGTGTGGGATCCACAAATGTTGGTTGAAATAATTAAACCTAAAGTAGTCACCAGTCTGTGTCAAAAGTCTGTGTATGGATTTAAGTGGACAAACATACTGACAATCATTGTGGCTACATTCTCAAAGGTTCAAATCAATGTGAAAATCTAAGAGTTTCAGTATGATTTCCTTAGTTTGCTAATGACTCTGGATGAACACCGAGAACTTGAGCATCAAAAGGTTTAATAACTAGTCCCACATGATTTGAATTGCCTGTATGATTCCAAAAAAAAAAATTGAATTGGTCCAGATATGAAAAATCGAAGTTGAAGCTATCTATTCCCGAACCAAATCCCGCAGATATCAATCTCTGGATTTATCTCTCACAAAAAGCCAAAAATATGTCTGTTTATGTAATTAGTTTAAATTCTTAAATTAGTTAGTCGTTTTAAGTTTTAATTTGAGTCAAGTGTCGGGCTACATCAGGAAAATCAGAAGGAATAAACTCACTAAAAGGGTCATGTCTGAGATGACCATATGTGCTTTGAAAGGTTATATCAGTCACGTCTGAGGTGACAAAGTGTTTTTTAAAAAGGGTCACGTCTGAGGTGACCAAAGTGGTTAAAAGGATCACGTCTGAGGTGATCAAAGTGGTTTCAAGATAAAAGGATCATGTCTGAGATGATCAAAAGCTCATAACGTTAATTTAATTAATATAAAAGAGTTTAAAGGTAAATTGGTAAAAATAGCAGAAAATTAACTAAGTATGACCCATTCGCACGAATGGACCATACGTATGGACTAACCATACGAATGAAGTCCATTCGCACGAATGAACTATGAGTATGGACCATCCAACCGAATGGATCATACGATTAGTCCAATCGGAGGCTTAAGTGCGAACGAGTGAGTCAGTCGCACGACTGAACTTCAGTCGGACGACTGGAGAAGGGCGACTGACCCAATCGCACGACTGAGTCCCACTCACACGACTGAAAGGTGCGTATGAACTCAATCGCACGGTTGGATCTAGGGTTGATATAAATAGAGGTGGAGTCGGTCGCAGAGACTCATCACCCTCAAATCGCCCCTAAATCGCACACCCTACCGTTACTCTGCCAAAATTTGATTTGCCTTAGTTTTCTCATTGATTGTGTGTTACTGACGTTCGCTAATCATCATACAGGTATTTTGAGATCTTCCTCCATCAAAACCAGAAGGATTGGAACCCTAATTGGATTGTTACGACTGTGAAAAGCGAACCGAGACATGCATAACCCTAATAACCTATTAAAACCAAGCAAAATGCTAAAATTAAGTAAAATAGGTTGTTAGTAAAGAGAATGCGACACTAGAGAACCGGTTAATTGAGTTATAGGACTTAGTTTGCGTAGATTCGAACGTTGGACGACTGAACACCTGAGACAGACGACTGGTCGTCCGGATGAACTTCAGTCGCACGACTGAAGGGAGCGATTCACTCAACCGCACGACTGAACCATGCGAATGAGACTCAGTCGCACGACTGGTGTAACCGCACAAGAGTACATGCGCATGAGTCCAGTCGCACACTCAGTCGTGCACATGAAGTCAATCGCACGTCTGAACCTCAATCGCACGATTCAGTCGCACGACTGTCTTCAGTCGTACAACCTCAATCGCATGACAGATAGTTGTCATTCAAAATCTAAGTGTTTCATTATACTCTTAGCCAACGGAACTAACGTTTATATTATTATGTGTTACAGATGGCGAGTCGATGGAACATGAGCACCAAGCACAACATATGTGCTCACCTGGATTTGACATCCAGGAACGCAGCTGACTTCACAGGCATTATTACATTTCTGCTGAGATCCAGGATCGCTCATGCTATATCTACTCCCTGCACACCATACAGATCAGTGCAGCAGGCCTTCTGGGAAGGCGCGTCGGTTGATAGATCCACTGAGCCTCATTGCATCAGAAGTTCGATTTTTGGTGAGGCTATCACTGTATCTGAGGAGGATCTGAGGATTGTTATAAAGTTTGGGGACGATGCTGAGTGTCCCACTCGTCTACACCCCCTCACTGTCAGAGGATGTTTCATGAGAGCCAAGTACTCTGGGGACATCAATGCCGGGGTACTCAACAAGAGTAACCTCTGTCCCCAGTTTAAGTACCTTGCGCACGTGCTGCTGAAGTGTATAGCATCCAGGAAGGGAGGTTTTGATGAGCTTTCCGACCAGATTCAGAACGCATATGCTGCATTGGTGCTGAACCACCCGTTCAGCTTCTCTAAGATGATATTCACCTACCTGGTGGAGAACCTCGAGGGGAAAGGGAAGGAAGGCTTCTGTATGTACCCCAAATTTCTACAGATGATCATTGACCAGAAGCTTCCCTCCCTGCCAAAGGAGAAGGAGGACGCTGTTGTTCTTGAGGTTATGGACGACACTACACTTGGCCGGATGAAGGTATACAGGGGGAAGCAGGTGAAGCCCCCTGTCAGGAGGTTGTTTGGGCATCTGGCCCGTGCTGATTATGTGGCGCCAGCCAAGAGAAAGTGGCGCCACGAGGACAGTGATTCGGATGTGGAGCATATTGCCATACCAGATACCGACTCTGATGATGATGATAGCGGCGACGCTGGGGATGATCTGCCTGCCCCATCTAGAGGCACTGATTCAGACGTTATTCCCCCGGGGTCAGCCACTGCCGGAGAGGTCGCAGAGATGGCCGGTTTCCATCAAGAGTTTGTGACTGGTGATATAGAGGAGGAGGAGTCAGATGAGGAGCCCCTCACCAGGACTGTGGGAAGTAAAGTAGTTCCCACAGACCACGGGCTTCGGGTGGTTGGTGAACACCCTAGGGACTCCTCAGAGAGAGACACTGACCCGAACTATGTTCCGGGGTCAGTAAGCAGAGCAGCAGGGGGAGCATCCACTTCCACCGGGACTAGGAGGAAGCGGATGGCTCAACCCCATGGATTGAAGAAGAAGAAGCGTCGCTTGACCTTCGTGACTACTACTTCCAGCACCACAGCCACCACTACCACCACTACTGACATACCACCCATCACCATAGCCACCACAGCCACTACTCCCACTACCACATCCACCACCTTACCTACCACCACTGTATCCTTCCCATCCATCACCAGACCATTCACCCCTACTTCACCAGCATCAGCCCACCGACCCATATTCACCACTGCCACTGCCACCACCACCACACATCATGCTGGACCTTCAGCCCAGCCTTCACATGCTTATGGATTCACTCTACCTCACATCGGGGTAGAGGAGCAGCTCTCAGCGCTAAACCGTATGGTGATGCGTCTGCTTGCTGCGGATGAGGAGAAGGCGGCGCAGATCCGCCAGCTGACCGACCTGACTGCTGCCCAGTCTCAGCAACTGGCAGAGCAGGCTCAGGTGATAGACCAGCAGAGAGTCGAGGTGTCCCAACTCCAAGACATGCAGGCTCAGTCCGTCAAACGTATAGAGGAGTTGGAGATGACCAACAAGACTATTATGCTGAGGTTGAAGGGGTCGAAGGATGAGCCCCTGAAGCTAAAGGAAGGTGACGGGGATGATGGAGATGACGATGATGAAGATGAGGATGATGATGAGGAAGATGATGATGATGAGGAGACTGAAGAAGACAGGACAGAAGGACATGATGATGATGACGAGGCAGAAGGAGGGGATGCGGCTGCATCGGCCTCTGCTTCAGGTCAAGAGCGGAGATCTAAGCATCGACAAGACCAGTCATCCACTACTTCTGCTCCTCCGAGCGACACGCCCCAGATTCAAGACAAAATTACTGAGTAGATGTTTTATGTATTTATTTTGTATTTGAATCATGTAATGGAAAACAAGTGTATTAAATGTTTATATATATTAAGTTAATATAAAGTTGTTTGATTAATTACTAATGGTTTATGTGTTGAATGTTTATCTCAAACAGATCCAAACTTTCAAAGGGATGAGTTTGACTTTGCTCCCCTTCAAATGGTCAAGACTCAATTAACCATGATTCTTGACCTACAAGGGATAGTGAGACGGTCTGTGAGTTATACCCCTGAAGAAGGGGAGATAATTCATGACCTGTCTGATGAGCAACTGGCAGAGATGTTCAGACTCAATCCCGATGAAATAGTGAAGGACGCTCCAACAGTTGATTCAACCAGTGATGAGGAACTGAATGACATTGATGAAGTTGAGGTTGAAGACATTACTGCAGAAGAGTATCCTCAGTATGCTGACGCCGAGGGAAATGTGGTCCCCAATCTGGGTGAATCCCTAGTCAGTGATACTTTTGAGGTACTAGACAAGATGGAGCAGGAAACAGAAAAGACTGAAGGAACAGCCCAAGCCTCCAATGCAGAAGTAGATATTCGCAAGGCTGAGTGGGCTGCCTGTTTTGAAGAAGTAAGAGCCCAGCGTGCTGCACCAAAGAGAGATGCCTACACCAAGCTCTACAGAGTCAAGAAACACCATAAGGTGTCAGGCAGGATTATCTCATGGGCTTATTTTGAAGACCTTAACGCTTATGCAGTTAAGAGGGAGCAGGGCATAGAGTACTTCAGGTTCCCACATGATCTGAAGACTCTACCTGGTTTTGAGCTCAACCAGTTGGCTAAGCTAAAGCTGCTGTATGCTGACCCGAGAAAGATGTCAGGCTGGTTTGAGGCTGCCCTGAGGAAAGAGTACCACACCAGGTGGGTCAACTTCAAACCTCAACAACCTACGAGGTATATCAGACGTTCTGAAGTTGATGCCATAACTGGTAAGCCCAAGATAGTGCTGAAGTGGAGTCCCCCAAGAACAATGTCGAGAATCCCTCTCAGGGAAATGCCACAGGACTTCACTCCCCACTTCAAATGGTGGTACTATGATTGGAGAACCGCTGAAGCTGTCATAGTGTTGAATAAAGAGGGACAAATGGATACTATCAGGGTATTCGACCCAATGTGGCTAACCAACTTGTCTGCTAATGATGTCTACACATTATACAAGTGGCCACTATTCTATGACACGCAAGATATTGTACAAGCTCTCCAATTCCAAAATGTCATAAGACTCTGCTTTGCGTTTGAGATACACGCAGGAGTCACTAAAGAGGAGAAGTACAAAAAGTATAAGGAGGTGATGCAGAAGACAAGAGAATAGATAGATCTAGGTCCAAGGTGGAGTTTGTTGATGCATGTATGTCCCTAGATCATGAGCTGTAATGTAATAAATCTTGTCTGTCTGATTATGATGTATTTGTATTCATTAATGAAAGGATATGAATTGGTTATTACTTGTGATGTTTAATATTTCATTAATAAGTTGTTATTGAATTGATTGGGTTTATGAATATTTGAATGATTGCACATTATGTTATATTAATTAAAACATTCAAACTTAACTTAATGAAGTTCTCATGCGGATGGCCCATGCGAATGGACCACACGCATGGATAACTTCATACGATTGACTCAATCGCACGACTGAACCAGGAGACTGGATCAGTCGTATGATTGACACATAAGATTGACTCAATCGCACGACTGAACACTCAGTCGTGCGGATGAATCAACCGCATGGTTCAATCGCACGACTGAACCATACTTATGGCCCAGTCGCACGATTGAACAATACTAACCTATAAATAGACCCAATTCGTGGAAAAACGGAAGCAGTCATCCCATTACGATTCCAGACGTACCCTAGCCGTCCAGAAGCCTCCCAAATCGTTCTCCAAGTTCATAGAACACATCAGATCGGTTCCTAATCGATTTCTGACGTTGATTTCAATTCTTGATTGATTCATCGTGTGTTCTCACTGATTGGATCGCCAATCAAATAGGATTCCGCACTATTTGAGTTGGTTTAACACGCAATCACTCGGTATTTCGTTCAAATACCAGGTCCTAACATAGTTCCTGAGGCAAATACTACAAAGTTGAAGACTGAGAATCTCGGTAATGTCACAGTGGAAGTTGCTAAGGAGCACATGGATCTTCTAGCGGCTGTTTTACAATCTTATGATGGTTTAGTTGCCAGTAAGATTGAAAATTGTCATCTTGCATATGAGGATTACGAGCAAGTTGATGAAAATGAGCTAGAAAGAATGGACATAATGTGGGCCTTGGCTAATGCAGTCAGAAGAGCAAAGAAGTTTGTCAAAAAAACAGGGCAAAATCTAGCTGCCACTAAAGATACGACTTTTGGTTTTGACAAAACCAAAGTCACATGTTTCAACTGTGGTGAAAAGGGCATTTTAAACGTGAATGTGTAAAGCCCAAGAAAACTGGAAATGGAAACCCATTTCCTACATTCAACCGCCAAGACAAAGACATGATTGGAACTACTTCTTCAAGTAAAGAGACAAAGGCTCTGACTGCTCAAGGTGATGAAGGGCAAGACTGGTCCTTCCGCTTTGTCTCTCCGGGTGAATCAAATATTGCCTTTGTCGATGCACTGGATGATGGATCTGCTAGTGAAGGTGAGATCATAGCTGAGCAAGCGATGTCAGATACCGAAGAAGCTATGAATGTTGTAAATCACTTGGTTGAGGAAGAGCTCAGAGCAACAAACTCAGAATCTCTAGTCAACGAAGAGTCTGATATAGCTTTGATGGCTGATTCGTTTGATTCCTCACAGGTAAGTTCTAAAGACCAATTATTTGAAAAACATGCTTGTACTGAATGTGACAAATTTAGGGAAAGCATTGATCTAAAATTTGCAAGGTTATTAGAACACAATGATAATTTAGTAAACGATTTACAACTCTGCACTGAGGCTAATCGTATTTTAAAACAAAATGAGTGCAGTTTCAAAGAAAAAATAGAACTTTTGGGAAAACAACTAAGGGAAACCGAGGTTGTTGCATTAAATCAAGAAAATGACATAAAGTTTTATTTACATTCTTTGGAAGAAAAGAAAAAGGAAAAAGCAGTTTTAGAAGTCGAAGTTGAATCTTTAAAACAAAAACTGCATAGTTTGGCTAGTTCTTCTCACATAGTTCAAAACTTAGTGAAAGAACAAAATAATGGGGAAGGTCTGGGTTATAAAGTAGTTCCGCCACCACATGAAATCCTTTTAAACACTAAATGTAGACCAATTAATAATAACCCAGTAAAGGATCATGTGGTGTCTACTCCTCTGGTCAGTGATCCAGATTCTATGGGTAAACCTGTGAAATCTGTCACTAATTAGAAGGATTCTGCTTTGGGATCGAAAGATAAGATACCTGTTGAGGATTTGGGTAATAAAATTGAAAAGGTTAAATTAGAGTCAGGTTCACAAATGTCTATTCCAGAACCTAAAAGGTCTAATCCAATGAACCTTAAACGTGTTAATCATCAACATCCTAATAAAATGAAAGTGAAAGATGTTCAAAATGTCAAAACCATTAAATTTGTTAAAGAAGGTGAAACATCTACAAAGGAAGAGAAACAATCCAACCAAACACATCTCACACCCTTACCAAACTCAACACCACATAAAAATTTTCCTCAATCTATAGAAGGGAGATCATGCCACAGTTGTGGAAAACGAGGACATATCTCTCCTAATTGTCCTTATTATCAGAAGCCCAAAAAGAAAATTGAACTTTATGATGCAAAACCAAGTTTTTCTAAAATGAGATCTAATACTCCACCTAAGAGGATTAGTGAACCTAAAGTTCAAACAATAAGCCAGTCGTCTGTTTATCACAAACATGCCTTACACAAAACTAGGTTATGGAAGATAAAATCAAGTGATTTGTCTGATAATGAGAACAAGAAGAAGAAGAATGTGCCCTCATCCTCTGAAGGACAGTGGGTTGAGTTCATGATGTGTGATTCCTCTGGGTCACCCAAGCCAGTTAAGGCTTGGGTCCCAAACCTGAACTAATAAATTCCTTTGAATGTGCTGTGATTCCAGAAGAGTCTAGTTCGTAGTCCGCCATATTTCTTTTATTTTTAAATTTTATTTTATTTTCCTGTTTTAAAAAATCCAAAAACACAAAAATATTTTCGGTTTTAGAATTTTAGGGGGAGAATAGTTTAGTTAGTTTCAGTTATAGTTTCAGTATTTAATTACTTAAAAAATAATAATTATGACATACCTGTATGATTCCATATGAATCTCTCCAGAAATGATTAAAATAACATGAAGCTGTTCTGTTCAGGAGGAAAAACAGTTAATGGATTTTAAAAGGTTTCAATCCACCTCAAACCAAAAACACAAAATTATGTTTTCTCTCTTTGTTTGTGTTATTCAAATTGTTTCTATGTTTTTGTTATTTACTTTACGTAGATGTCGGACTATGAAACTAGATGAACACTGTGAATCACAAGCTAAAAGGATCACGTCTGAGGTGATCAAATGTTTTCAAACTAAAAGGATCACGTTTGAGGTGATCAAATGGTTTCAAATTAAAAGGATCACGTCTGAGGTGATCAAATGTTTTCAAATTAAAAGAATCACGTCTGAGGTGATCAAATGATGTCAAATTAAAAGGGTCATGTCTGAGATGATCATAGGTCATAATGTTATATGTCAAAAGTTAAAATTTTAAGTGTTTGAAAGTGTATGATGTCAAACTCATACGTATGAGCCAGTCGCACGATTGAATCATACGGATGAGCCAATCGCACGTTTGAACCATACGTATGAGCCAGTCACACGATTGGACCATGAGTATGGAAACAATCATGCGATTGGATTATAAGACTGAACCACTCGTACGACAGGATGAAGGAGTATGAGCCAGTCGCACGACTGAACCCCAGTCGCACGCTTGAATCATGCGTATGGGTACAGTCGCACGACTGAAATTTAAAACAGTATAAAAAGGGGCTCAGTCGGTCGTAGCCCTACACTTGACCTCAAAAACTCTAAAAACCGACGATTACTAAGCACCCTTTTCAAAATTTTCGTTGTGATTTCCACTGATATTGCGTTAGTGGCTGATTACTATCCATGTACAGGTACTATGAGACTGAAACCATGTCAAATGAGGAGATTAATCGAACCAAACAGTCCGAAAATGTTAAAACCAGAACCGTGACTTAAAAACCTAAAATAGAACACTTAAATGTACATAAACGTGTATTTAAAAGACATTAAGTGTTATATCGTGTCCAGGCGCATCTAATGAATCCAAACGTGAAGTGAAATTGACTGTTTTGACAAAGATTCAAAATTTTGGACTCGAACAGTGCTCATGCGAAAGGACATGCTGATGAACTTCAGTCGCACGATTGAGCCAGACGCACGATTAAATCGCACGATTGAATCAATCGGTTACTCAGTCGCACGACTGACTCAACCGCATGGCATAACATACGACTAAGTTCAGTCGTAGGCTCAATCGTACGACTGAGCTCAGTCGTATGGTTCAATCGTGCGATTGAACCAGTTTGTTACAATCTGTTCAAATTCAAGTGTTCTTTCTGTGAACGGATCTAACGTGTTTGTTACTTGTGTTGCAGCAACATGGCTGACAGATGGACTATGAGCACTAAGCACAATATCTGTGCTTACCTCGACACTACGTCTAGGAACGCTTCAGAGTTTATTGGGATCATCGAGTTTCTTCGTCGATTGAGGATTTATAGAGCTATTTCTACTCCGTGCACACCTTATCACTCACTACAGCAGGCACTCTGGGAGAATGTTGTTGTAGATTGCTCAGTTGAGCCATACCGGATCCGAAGTTCTATCTTCGGCCAAGACATTGACATAGGGGAAGACGACTTCCGGAGGGTCTTGGATTTGGGGGAGGATGGAGACCACCCAACCAAGCTACATCCCCTGACTGTTCGGGGATGTTTCTTGAGGATCAAGTACGCCGGCGACATCAATGTCGGCGTGCTAAACAAGAGCAACATGTGACCTCATTTCAAGTACTTGGCACACGTGATGCTCAAGTGCATAGCCTCTAGACGTGGAGGATTTAATGAGATGTCTGACCAAATCCAGAATGCATACGTTGCACTAATGCTGAACCACCCGTTCAGGTTCTCTCACATGCTCTTCTCCTACTTGATAGAGAACGAAGAAGATGATGTTTTGGACAAAGATGGGAATAATGCTATGCAAATGGGTGGTGGTATGGATGACGAAGACTCACAAGAAGCTAATGAGGGTATGATACTGAATGTACAAGACATTGATGCTTATCGGCTTCAGAGAAAGATCTCCCAAGCTTATGAACAACAGATTGATCCACAACAGAGCCAAAAGCTTGCTGAAGAAGTACTAAAGATCCTAGAAGAAGATGATGACCGTGAAGTTGAAACTAAGCTCCTGGTGCATCTGCAGTTTGATAAATTCAGCCTGATCAAGTACCTTTTAAGGAACCGATTGAAGATTGTGTGGTGTACACGTTTGGAAAGAGCTGAAGACCAAGAACAGAGGAAGGAGAGATTATCCATGATCTGACAGACGAGCAGCTCGCTGATATGTTTAGATTAAATCCAGATGAAATTGTCAAAGATGCTCCGGAAGTTGATGTCTTGAGTGATGAGGAGTTACAGGATGTGGATGAAATAGAGATTGAAGATGTCACAGCTGACCACTATCCTAAGTACACTGACCCTGAGGGAAACGTTATCCCCAACTTGGGTGAAACTTTTGGCAGTGATACCTTTGATAAGCTGGAGGAGATGGAGAAAGAAAAAGAGAAGGATGAAAGTAAAGCCCAAACTTCTGATGCTAATGTTGATTTAAAGAAAGCTGAATGTGCAGCTTGTTTTGCTGAAATAAAAGCCCAGCGTGCACCTCCAAAACAAAATGCCTACACCAAACTGTACAGAGTCAAAAACATCAGAAAGTGTCTGGCAAAATCATCGCCTGGGTTTATTTTGAAGACTTAAATGTTTATGCTGTAAAGAGAGAGAAGGGTATTAAGTACTTCAGATATCCACATGATCTGAAGACTCTTCCTGGTTTTGAGCTTAATAGATTGGCAAATTTAGACCTTTTGTATGCCAACCCGAGGAAGATGTCGAGATGGTTTGAGATAGCTATGAAGAAAGAATACCACACCAGATAGGTAACTTTAAGCCTTAACAACCTAAACGTTTTATTCATAAGACTGAAGTTGATCCTTGTCACACCCCGACCGACGGCGGAATCATCGAGGCGGATGAATGTGAAACGATTGTTCATAGCACATGGAACTAAATAAGTTGTAATAATATTAAATGTCATTTTTATTGAACATCACAAGACAATTAAATCTTTACAATACAAACAAGATATAAACAACAACATATGATTTTCAATTAAACTAAGTCCAACTCCTATATGAGCATGAAAGGATCAAGTATCAAATCTGAAACATGTTAAAAATAAAGGGTCAACTTTGAAAGTTGGTGAGTTTCCATGGTTTAAATCTACATATATATATAAAAAGATTTACAAGTAGCAATTCATGTCAATGGTTATGAGTTAGCAAGTTTATGCTAACTTCACTCCTTTCACATTTAAAGTAGCTGCGGGCAAGAACACATATAGCTACAACCAAACCTCGACTTGATTACAAGTTTATAAGATTGGCTAAGTGTACTTGGTTCCTATGATGAACAAGTTATACGTCATCAGGAGCCGGCAATACATCGGCTTTAGCATCAAATAGGTTGGTCAGGCCCAAAGATCTAAGACGTCGCCAGGCTAGCAATAGTTAATGATTGTAAACAAAATATGTATCTCATATAAGACTTACAATAACACAAATAACCATGACAAAAAGTAAAGATGAATTGCATGTGCATTTACAAGTATCAAGATGTTTACAAGTGTAAGTTTATAAGGTTAACATGTTTCACCCCAAAAGGTGTGAAATAATGTAAAAAAAGGGGCATGGAGAACTCACGTGCTATAAGTTGCACTTAAGATAACAATAAGAAGATAAGATGGTTCCAACGATTTCTTCACGATTCAACCTAATGGTTGCCGTCTCAGAATTAGAATAAAGATAAGATTCAAGAGTAAATATGAATTAGGGTTTCATTTAGAATTTGGGGGTTTTTAATAACTAAATCAAATAAAATAAAAATAAAGCAATCGATTATGTTTTGGTTCAATAAAGTTGAAGCAAATCAATTAAAAGTAAGAATTCAATAATTTAATTTATTGAGTTAATAAAAATAAAATATAATGTGAGAAAAGTAATAATTAATTTAATAATTAATTATTTTAAATTTGATAAAGGTAATCAATTGAATATTTATTTTAAATGACCTTAAAATTATCTAATATCGTTTATAAAGTTTTGAGCTTTTATATGATTTATTATAAATGTCTTATAATATCAAGTCTTTAAAATAAAAATTAAGTATAATAGAAAGTTATATTGTTTTATAAGTTTCAAGAATATTAAATGAAATTTTAAGGAATAACTTTATTATATATAACCCAGTTAAATGAATAGATGAGTAATTATTTAAATAACTATTTGAAAAAATAATTTACATTTGAACCATAATAGGTTTATAACATTTAAATTACATAAAATAATTAATAATGTTTTTATGATCTTTGTTAACCTTTAGAAAGTAATTAAATTTAAAATAATAAGTTTTTAAAGCCTTTAAAATTAGTTTAATAACTTCTGAAATGTTTTAATTATCAAATTAATTTTTATTTAGATTTAGTAGTATAATAATAATTTCTGAAATAAAAAAATGTAAGAAAACAATTAAATAAAAAAGTTGGCAGAGGCCCGGTTCGAACCCAGGACCTCATGCCTATGATGGATACTGATTACCGGTCGGGCTAAAGCCCAGGTGTGTTCAAAATTCCTCTTTAAACTATTTTAAACATTAATTGCTTAAATCCCCAAATTCACATGAACCCTAGATTCGAATCGAATTCAATTGAGCATCAATTCGATAACGATAATGGAATCAAACTTAGGGCTTTTGTTCCCTAAGTGAAACCGAGTGTGTGTATGTGTTCAATTACCTGGTTTGATATGGAATCGATGGTGAAGAGTCGAGAGTAAGGTCGCGGCAGGGACGAAGATTGAATGCGAGTGTGTGTGTGTTTCAGACGAAATTGAGGGCACAGAGAGTTCAAAGGAATCAAAAGGAATGTTTTCCCTATATTATATAGATTGAATTTGATCTGTTCCTAGTCCATCGAGTTTAATATTGGTTCGGGGGTTTCGAGTCTTGAATCGAGGGTAACCGTATGATTTTTGATTGTAATTAATCGCAAATTCGAACTCATAAAAATCGTATAAGCGTTTCTAGTAGTTTAATTCGATTAATTTGTTCATAATTGGGTTGAAACCGAACTAGCTCATGAATGTAATTCAGTTTCAGGTTTTCAAAGCATAACAGTCGAATTTTTAGAATTAACATGAGTCATAAGTTCGAAACTTGGTCGCGAGGGTTGAAGACCGGTTTATTTCATATGAAAATGATGAATTTGGGTTGTTTGGGTGTCGCCGAAGCGATGGCCGGAGTTGGCCGGAGTTGTGGGGTGTTCGACGGGGATGGGTTGGGTTTTAAAAGAAATTTACACTTAGGTCCCTATAATATTGATTTGTTATTATTTTATGTCTAAACCTTTTAAAATAAGGTTTCAATAATTACATTTTTAACCCCATGTTTTATAATTCCATATAATAACCCAAATTATTTATTTAAAAAAAATTATAAATCTTGTTGGATATATATTGTTTAATTATTAAGGTGATATAAAATAAAATATAATAATCTTTATATTTTTTATATATCTTTACAAATCTCATATAAATTTTAAAGTCTAATTTTTTTATATAATAATTAGAACTCATAAATAATAAATAAAACTTTATAACTTTATAAAGAAATTATTTATAAATTAATAAATTATTATAAGTTATTTTAGATGATTTAATAAATGATATTTAGACAATTCAATTCACAATATTGAATAAACTATGTATTTAATGCATTTGATTTATCTAAATAAGTAAGATTTCTTAAATAATGAAAATTCACATCATATGAAAGTTCATTTTTAATTCGGGTTCGGGTTTATAACTTGAAAATGGCAGATGTTACAGTCTCCCATACTTTAAGAAATTTCGTCCCGAAATTTAATCACGAGAGGACTAATTTCAAGGATATGAGGAGACTTGGATTTCATGTCACATTCGCAAGTGACACTTGGAACGTTTAAATTCAATGAGTTTAGTTATGATGTTTTACTATGCTTAAGTTTGTTAAATTCCATAATTCGTGATTTTATGTGTTTCTTGGTAAAGGGTACAAGATTAATTTAAAATTTCAATTGTAATTTAAGAAAATGCACTAGGTGTGAAATAAAGTAAAAAGGGGCAGGGAGCTACTTGGAGAGCTATGGATGACATTCCTATTTATAAAATCTTTATTGTAATTTAAGATAATGCACTATGTTTTTATTCTATTTAAAGACAAATGTATGAGTCCAATATGATGGAAAAATCTCAAATGAATGTCTATTTAATTCCGCTGCAATGTTTTGGTTATAAAAATTGATTTTTATGCTATGATTAGCCAACTGTGAGGTTTCCCGGGAACGGGGCCTTACATTGGGTTGCAAGAAATGGAGAATATGGCTGATTATGGATGTTTAATGGGTGGTTAGGCCCTTAAACCCATCAAACCCTAAGCCCATAAGGTAATTTGGCCCATAATCATTTTCTCTTTTTTATGCATAACCCGAACTCAACCATTACTAAGTTGCTCGCTTCGACATTCCGGGGGTTACAAAATTCTCGTGTGGTGTTTCTGTATCACGAGTGTTTGATTGTGCTCCTACTCTTTCAATATTTCAAAATTCCTATCCGTTGCATACCCAAGTGTATAACATCTGGTATCAGAGCGCTAGGTTTTGCTCTTCCTGTGTTCCTAACCATCTATAAATTCTTGTCTCACAACCAAGTTCATTTGTTTTTCTGCCACATAAAATGTAAGGCCCTGTTCCCAGGACGCCTACAGTTGGTCATCCATCGCACTCAAAACATATAATTACATTTTTCTTCCCATAAATAGTTGCAGCGGAAACATTAAAAACACGATTTCATTCCATCAAAATACTTTTGAACAATAATAAAATCGTTCCTTTAACAATATTATGTTACGTTTATTACAAAGCATTAAACATAAAGATGCCATCCAAAATACGCTGAGTAGCCGCCCCGTGCCATCCTCAGCAACATACCTGCCACCTGGAAACACATCAAAGTCAGTGTTGCTGAGTGAGTTCTAGTTTTATAATAAAACTTACTTTTCTTTCGTAAAACCGTTCTTTGCTTTCTTTATAAAAACATTCGTTACATACATGCGATCACACATTATACGTACATACAGATAATTTCATTATTATCTTCATCATTACGTTCGTTACATTCATCATTCATCGTGCATTATTATCTTTCACTTCTTTCTAGATCCTATCAGCCTTTACCCTCTTCGTGGCACTCAGCCACGATTACTGAGGTCGAGTGACAAACATTATTAGGATATTTCGTTAACGTTCATTTCATACATTCGTTCTTTTCATCATTACCTTCTCATTCATGAACTCACGCCATACTCCCGACTCATGTCCGAAGACTGGTACTGTGCCGGGGTCTGTACACAAACCCCCAACTCATGTCCTAAGACTGACATAGTACCGGAGTACGCGACGAGGTCCTCTATCGAGTCTGTTGCGACACAGAGTCGCTCACCTCACAGGCAATCTCAACGATTGCACGCTATACGAGTCTGTTGCAACAGCAGGGTTGCTCACCTCAGCATATGCTTGGCTTTATGCCACACCCCCAAAGTTATGCGTAACTCGGGTAACCATCACATATTTCACCCCCATCAACATGGGTACTACACCCCCATCGAAATGGGTACATCACCCCCATCGAAATGGGTACATCACCCCCATCAACATGGGTACTATATCAAAGGTCAGCCACAAAGACTGGAACCCTTGCGTGCACACTATAGGATAGCTGAACCTCACACGGTTGAGCTTAAGGCATTTAGAGCTGTGCACTTCACTACGCTTCACTTGCAGCCTCTCGCGATTTCATTCATTCATTAATGCATGCATTCATTCATTACGTTCCTCTTTTCATTATCTTCCACTTTACGTTACATAATACTTTCATTTCATTCATTAACGTTCAACGTAAAGCCAAGGGAAGACATACATACATTCATAATAAGGAACATATACTTAAACATAAGCATACAGCATCATCATCATACACATCAATCATAAATCACATCACACACATCATACATACTATGCATCAAACGCACCGCCATGCCTAACATCACACATAACGTCATACATATCATTATCATCAACATCATAATGGAAATCCATCTCGACCTATCATCTCTCAAAGTCCCTCAAAACTCCTGTGCGCATAAACCCTATTCGGGCGTATGGACACCCTCCAGTCGCATGGCCTTCGGGGTGACTGAACACTTAGGCGAATGGGCATCTATGCGAATGGATCCTATGCGAATGGACTCTCAGTCGCATAACTTTTATGCGTATGGCCTTCAGTCGCATGACTTCAGGCGCATGGGCTTCAGTCGCATACTCTTCATGCGAATGAACCTCAGTCGCATGGCCTCCAGGCGCATGGACTTCAGTCGCATATCCTTCGTGCGAATGAACCTCAGTCGCACAATCTCTCAATCGCATGACTCCCAAGCACATGAACTTCAGTCGCATGACCATCATGCGTATGGACCTCAGTCGCATGGCAAACGTGCGCATGGACGTCAGTCGCACTCCAATCGGCCGAATGGCCTTCTGTCGCCCTCCAGTCGGTCGCCTAGCCCTAGCTGATGCAGAATGCAGTTCACTCGACTGCAACCGCGGGTTTTCGGCCTCCAACGCGGGTTTTCAGCCTCCAACCTCTTCCAAACCTCTTTTAAGCTCAAATCAACCATTCTAAACCTTAGGGAAACATACCACGACCTCATTCAAGCATAACCAAGCAAGAAATCAAGCCTCAAACGCATCATACACATACATACATGCATAAAAACGGGTCTTCACCCAAAAACTCAAAAATAGGTTTTCAGATGTGTTCCAGCCCCAAAATCAGTTGAAAACATGTAAAAGAGGGGTCCTAGAACTCACCTTAACGATCCCGACGAGTAGAGCTTCGATTTGACTCGCTCCACGTTGATTTCCACGCTCGAATCCACCCGAACCAACTTTTCTCCTCTTTTTCTCCTTCTCTTCTCCCCTCCTCTCTTGGCTGAAAAATGGGAAGAATGGGGGTGTTTTCCCCCTTTCATACTCCCGTGCATCGAAGTTTCTCTCGTTGGCGGGTTTGGTCCCTCGGCTTCGGACTTTATTTCTTTTTCTTCTTTCGTCGGCTTCAAAGGAAATTTCCGGGTGTTACATAAAACACCATGGACCCCAACAATAGAAGTTTGGTATAGCAACTAAAAGACCTTCAAAATCAATTCAAGGAACTGTCTATTGCCCTACAACACCGACAGGAGCATGATCGATCTCCCCGTAGGTACTGTCCCAAAGATCAAAATGACAATTATGTGTACTCAGAAGTTGGGGATTATAACCCTTATGGTAGATGAAACTGTGGTTCTACTTATGGTAGTGAGATCAAAGTCGACATCCCTGAATACGCTGGAAGACTAGACCCGAATGAGTTTGTGGAATGGTTTCGCACCATAGAATGGGTTTCTTACTACAAGCAGTCACTGGAAGAAAAGAAAGTAAAGGTTGTTGCGTTAAAGCTTCGAAAATATACCTCGAACTAGTGGGCAAATGCATGTTCACAATGATAGAAATTTGGTAAGGATAAGGTCCGATCTTGGGGAAAAATATAGAAGCTCCTAAAATCAAAATTTATGCCTCCATGTTACCTTGATGAAAGATTCTCTAAGCTTCATTTCATAAAGCAAGGGACAAGAACCATTGAGGAATTTTCCCAGGAGTTTGAACACCTTCTTATGAAGTGTGGTTTAAACCTGGATGACCCGCAAACTTTAGTGAGGTATTTAGTAGGAATGGAACCAAGAATTGCTAATGTGGTCGAGTTACATCCATACTTGACACCGGCTAAACTCACCCTAATGGCACATAAAGTGGAGGCTCAACTAAAGGTTCATGGTAAGGTGGAGGCGTCCAAATCACTAAACAAAACAGTAGCACCAACACCTAATCCACCCTCACTTACACCTACCGTGCCAACCTCCTCGAAGACGCTAGACTTACCAGAGAGTTCCAGTACTGCATCAAGGCACTCACGACGGTGTTTTCGCTGTCAAGGGTTGGGCCATATTGCATCTGAATGCCTCAACAGTTGAGTCATCACTTTGGCAGAATTTGAAGCTTTGATCGGACCTCATATGATGAAGAAGCGAACCAACAATGCTAAAGATGAGGTGATATTAGGTCCGAATGAGGGAGAGTATTTGAAGATGCATCGCGCACTAATTGGGACCATTTTTCACTTCAATAATTTGCAGCGCGAAGCACTATTTCATAACCGTTGTACCATTCATGATAAGGTTTCTTCACTAGTTATTGATGGTGGGAGCTGCACCAACATTGCTTCCTAAACTCTGATCTCCAAACTGAATTTGTCAATCGAACCACATCCTTCTCCTTACAACATCCGTTGGCTAAATCAAGAAAAAGGTATACGGGTTTCAAACCGCGTTTTGCTTTCATTTTCTATTGGACTGGGATACAAAGATGAGATTTGTGCGATGTTATTCCAATGGATGCATGTCACGTGTTGTTTGGTCGGCCTTGGTTGTTCGATAGAAGGGTTGTTCATTAAGGGTACAAGAACACCTACTCGTTTGTCAAAGATGGAAAGAATGTAATACTACTACCCATGACCCCTCCAAATGTTCCTCATCGTGACACTTTAATCGTTACTAAACTTGTACCATTTTCCTTTCAATATCTTGATTGGACTAACAAGTTCACAAAGGTAGGATTTGATCTACTAAAGACTATTTGTACCAACCACAAACCATTAAGAATTAAACAACAAACTATTACCTATGACCTTAAGGCTTTCAAGGAAGATGCTCCCCTAGATCCAAATGGTTATTACAATGATGGTTTTGCTCTACAAAGTGAATATTCAATTTTGAGGTCAAACTTCTTCAAAGACGGGGAAGATGATAGCCATAGATACGAGGTCGACAAATTAAACAAGATTGATTTTGTTGGGTTTGAGTTAACTTCTTATGGGTCATTTTGGCTGGGTGGGTTAATACCCATGGATCTCTAGATGGGCCGTAAGGAGCTCCATGATGGAGGTTGAATCCATGCAAGTTAAATAAAGAAACCCACGTTCACCACCACCCTAGTTATTTCCTTTTTTATTGCTTCATGTTTACTACAGTTTTAATTATTAATGCTTTCTAGTTGTACATCTAGCTTCTTAGGAGTACTTTAGTTTTTTTTCTTTCATTGTTGGACGTGGGCTAGTAGAGAGCTCCATATGTAAGGAGTTTTAGTTGGCAATGAATGGTGGGGATTATTATATTAAACCTTCTTTTATGTTGTTTCTCTCTCGTCTGATACATTCCATTGCTAGCACAAACTTGGCTTATTTGTGTGGTATTCTTTGAATCCCATTCAATCTAAGGTGGTGAATCTGTATCCTTAGAGTTGTGTAGGCTAGCCCTATCGAATTCTCGTGTGGTGTTTATGTATCACCAGTGTTTAATTGTTCTCCTACTCTTTCAAATTTCAAAATTCCTATCCATTGCATACTCGGGTGTATAACAACCTATCTAGACCTAACCAACCATCGACACCCCTATTGACCCTAATGACTGTTGCTCACAATCAGTTTCACAATCAGTTTCACATTTTAATATAAAAAGAATTAAATTTATGTTAGTTTGACTTACCTTCGTTTTAATACAAAAAGGTATGAGATTCGAACCCAAAACCTTGTGATATAATTTCATGAAATTAATCTTTGAACCAAGAATTCTATGTCCCACGACCTTCTATCACATGACACTTTTCACTCTCATATCTAGAACTATGAATTTTACTACTAATAACAACTTTAACATGCATAAATTTATCTTTGAATCAGTGATAAAATAAATTTATGGGCTACTTTGAATGATAACTTAAACACGTCAAAGATGATACCTTGTTAGACTAGGTTAAGCTAAATATGAATTATGAACTATGAACTTGTAATCGATGGAATTTAAATTATATTTATTTTATGCTTGTTAGGCCCTTAGATTTTTTAACACGACAATATATGTACAAAAAGCCAAGCAAATATATGGATATCAAAAGTAACACAAAAATATGAAGATGAAGATGATACAAGTGTACTTTCCTTGGTAGCAAGACATGGTGAAATATGAGATTGGAAAGAGAAAATTAGATTTAACAAAAAGTAAAGCAGACAATAAATTGACTAAACCCAAAGATATGAAGATGACAATGTCAAAAATTCAATTAGGGTATGGAGGTTTACTTTAGCCATCTCGATTATCCTGGAATATGACACGCATCTTCCGATCTGAATCTATAATCCTTTAATACAGTCGTCGGTGACTCGCCAGCAACGGGTAATGGCCCCAATCAATGCCTAAGAGAAGAAATCTAGTGCAAGGTACTAGGTCTCTCTCTCTCTCTCCCTTTTTTACTTTAATTACAACTCTTATGAAATGGTAAGATGAAGATGATCTAATGGACTCATAAACATGATGCAAGAACCACAAATGAAGAAGAAGATTTGTCCGGTCAGCAACAAGAAAAAAATAGTTTAAATTTTGAAATAGGGGTTTTCAAATGTGCATGTTTGAAGTGCATGGGCAGGGGATTGGGATTTCAAAGCTTTGTGAGTTGTACTTCACGCAACAAGAGTTGTAAAACTCTTAACTTTAAGATTTTATGTTAAATGACACTACTACCCTTTTCAATATGCCTATTAAAATATTAAAGATAATCCCTTGTATATAATTAAATTTACAGTATATGTTTATCATGTTATTATTTTATAAAATTCAATTAGAAAACTTTTGTCATTTGAAGTTTCATCGTAAATTTTATGCTTCCACGTCAACTTAAATTATACTATTTACATAGCTATACTTTTAACCACTCTTATCATAAATTCCAGCGTAAAATTTTAACCAAAGCATAAATGTACAATTAATCAGAAAGTAGTTCATGATTTTGTTTGCTTTGTCTTTGAGTGCTTCACCAGCTTGCTAGTGATGGAAATGGCATAGTTGTTTTCAATGTTAATTTGTGTGTTTAAAAAAAGTATTCCATAGTATCTCAAATATGTTGAATCCATAGCACTCGAGCACTACAACCAGGAACAACTATACATTTGGCTTCAACAGTAGATGTTAAAACATATGTTTTCTTCTTGCATTGCTATGAGACAATCTATCATCAAGAAACTAGCATCCTTTTGAAGTAGATTTTTTATTAAAATGTAATCCTTTGCTGTCACTGTTAGTGTATACATATAGGTTGAAATATGAATTCTTTGGATACCACAATCTTAAACTAGGTGCTCCTTTGAGGAATTTAGTGATTCTTACGACAGCCTTCATGTGTGATACTTTTAGAGTTGTTTGAAATCTTACACACATACATGTAACAAACATGGTCTAGTCTGCTTGTTATTAAATACATTAGGGAGCCAATCATTGTTCTATAACATGTTGATCAGCATCTTCCCCTTTAAGATCAGGGCTCAAAGATGTTATAAACATTAAAGTGTAAGGATTCCTGAAGTCTGATGCAACCCAAAACAGCCTAAGTGTCTCAGCAACATGCACTAAGTACTGAAGTGAAGAATGCTTCAGAAGTTTTACACAAAGCATTAGAAAATACTCTAAGTGTAAAATCTTCCGAAGCCAAGACCAATATCTTCCGAAGCCAAACATGAAGTCTTCCGAAGCTTCAGAGACAAAGTCTTCCGAAGCCTTAACCTATGAAGACAGATTTCTTCCGAAGACTTTTAGTACACATGCTTTATCTGATGTACTGTTCCATAAAGCACCTTTTCCGCTGCATCTCTGTAAAGTCACCAACTTACATGAGTTGGTGAAAAGGGTCTTGCTTTTGGTAACTGTACATTGAGGTCTTGAGTATTCAACTTTCCACTTTATGTACTTTATCCTTTTTGTATTGTATAAGGATGTGAGCTATGGCATGTCATAGTCACAAGGTCAAAAGGCAGATATGCCTTTTGATCCTACAATTGATTTTGTTAGTGTCTAGTCAATTGTATCCAGCTGGCTTTCAAAGTATAGCCGGCTGTAGGTTGTAGTATAAGTATTTCAAGTTCTTGTATCTTTTCTTTATGCTTTGTAACACTTGTAAAAGAACTTGAGAAAGCAATATACTGCCTCCTTGAAACCCATATTCTCTTGTTCTGTCTCTTGCTTTACTTGTGTTCTTTGTATCACCTTTGGTTACCCAGTTCACTGTTTGATTAGAGCTTAGTTATTCTCCTCATTGTGTTGTTGTGTTGTAATTGTGCTTAAGCCCTTAAACGGTCCTGCAATTGGTATCAGAGCATTCCAGGCTCTTGATATAAGATCTAACCATCTTAAGATCCCTCACACACACAAAAGCTAAACTCTTAAATGGCTGCCATCTCTAAGACTGATATGGAGACTGGAACCATGAACAAATCCCCACTGATCACTCTTGATGATTTGACACCTGGTGCATGAGGATGGAAGGCTTCATCAGGTCTCTTGATTCAAGAATGTGGGAATCTGTTGAGAATGGACCTTTCATACCCAGCACCCCCTCTGCTACTGGTGCTGGTATGATTCCTAAAGATGTGGCCAACTACTCAGATGAAGATAGAAAAAGAGTAGAGATTGACAGGAAGGCCATGACTGCTCTTCAGACTGCTCTCCCAAACTCTGTATACAGAGGTTTTAAGAAGTGCAAGACAGCCAAACAGCTGTGGGATGCACTGAAGCTGATGTATGAAGGCTCCTCTGAAGCCAAGGAGAACAAGAAAGATCTTCTGAAGCAGCAGTTTGAAAATTTCACCTTCAAAGCAGGTGAGACCATGACCCAACAATACTTCAGGTATGTTGAGATTGTGGATACCCTAGTGGATGGAGGAGTTCCTCTTGAGAACAGGGACATTGTAAGGAAGTTCATGTCCTCACTTCCTAGGCAATGGACACACTATTGTGTGGTGATCAAGAGGACTGAGAACCTTAAGACTCTTACTCTTACAGAGTTGTATGGGATTCTCAGTGGATACCAGATGGAGATGAACATGCAAGGTTCATCTGGCAACTCCAACAATCAAATGGGTTCAGCCCTTCATGTGGTTGAAAGGGACAGCATAGAACCTCAGCATCATCTCTTATGCTACCCTGACAACTCACAAAAGGGTCCTTTCATCACCTTCCCGGAGACACCAAGGGAGAACTTTACTCAAGGAAGCCCATTCCAAGAGACAAGTTCTTCTCAAGCCTTTGTGTCTGCAGATGAAAGCTGTGGGAATTATCTCTTCACTCTTGAAGACCTGGACTGTATCCATCCAGATGACCTGGAATACATGGAGATAGTTCAGCAGATGGCTCTCCTCACTCACAGAGCCAAGAAGTTCTACAAGAGGACAGGAAGAAGATTTCCATGCAATGCTACCAGTAGTAAGTTTGGGCTGGATAAAAGCAAAGTTAAGTGTTACAACTGTAACCTTATGGGTCACTTTGCCAGGGAGTGTAAGGCACCTAAAGCAATGGGGGCCAAACACAACCCAGACCAAATTTTACTGACAAAGCTCCTCAGGCTGAGAAGACAAAGCAACATGCTGCTGTTGCTGTTGAAGAAGGAGGCTTTGACTGGAGTTTTCAGGTGGAGGATGCTTCTCCAAACCAAGCACTGATGGCTGACAATGATGAAGCCAAGGTATTGGAACATCTTTGCTCCCCTGAATGCATTGCTAAAGTAAATAGATACAGGTCCTATAACCTAGAGATGAGATCTGATCTTGAGTCATTAAACATATTAAAATCTGATTTTAGAAAGTCTGAAAATGATTACAAGTTAAAGATAGAGGACTTGGAGAAAACCATTTCAGTACTAAAACATGAACATACAGATTTCAGAACTCAGATCCAAGATCTCATCACTAAGTTAACTGAGTGCCAGGCTGAGCTTGTGATCAGCAAAGCCAAGGCAGAGAAGAGTGTTCTTGAAGAAGAGACCTTCAAGAACATGATATCCTCATCCCTGCACAACAAGGTTTGTTATCAAAATAGACAGGGACTGGGATCAAATGAGATAGCTCCTCCACACACAATCTTGTCTGTAAGATCTCCTAGGTGTGGAACTTGTGAAGATGAGCTTCCTCTCATAGATCCTGTAAGTGAGGATGATGAAGAAGTGATAGTGAAGAATTCCTCTGAGAAGAGTGAAGAAGAGGATTCTTCCAAGGGCCCTATCCTTCTGAGGAGAAGAAATCAACTGTGATGACCAGTCCAAAGAAAGAACTTGATCAGAAAGAGCAAAAGAAAGGCAAAGAAGGCTCAAGAAATCAAGGCTACTTTTGATGCTAAGCAGAAACAAGTTTTTATCTCTGCAGGTTTCAAAGTAGTAAGGACTGAAGACATCAACCAAGACTCCTCAGCTAAGAGTCATGGTTCTTGTTCAAATCATCTCAGTGCCAAGAAGAAGACTGAGCTGCTGTGTACCACTGCTGCACAGCCTGGACCATCAAACTCCAAGAACAGTTCACAGCCCAAAGGAACTGTCTCAGCATCTACCAAGATGAAGGTGGAGAAGGGATGTGACCAAAGCCAGTCTTGCTCTCAAAGGAGACTTCTTTGAAGAAGAAAATGTTATGTGTTATGTGTGAAAGTACTTCTCACATTGCTAAGGATTGCCCATACAATCCTAAAAGTACTGTCCACATGACTAAAACAAAGACTTCAAAGAGTCTCAAGAAGTCTCAAGCTTCGGAAGGAAAGTCTGTTTCCTTCGGAAGCTCCAAATCAAAGAAGAAGGTAAGTGGAAAATTACCTTCGGAAGCAAAGTTGGTCTCGGAAGAAAGGAGTTCTTCCGAAGCACTAAAGTCTGCTGCAGTGACTGTAGATCTTCCGAAGGATCAGTCATCAAAACTTGTGAAGTTCCAAAAGCTTCTAAGGTTTTGAAGGTCAAGTCCAAGACTCCAAAGGTGGTGTGGAAGTCTAAGAAAGACCAAATGACTGAGGTTTCTCCATCAACAACAGCTGAAGATCCCCATAGTACAACCATAGGATCTATTACTGTTGCATTACCTTCTATTACTTAATGAGCCCAAGACAAGTAAGGCTTGGGTTTCCAAATGTAACTAATCATTTCTCTGTGCAGGAACAGCTCAAGACCAACAGGAATGTCTGGATAATTGACAGTGGCTGTTCCAGGCACATGACAGGCAATAGGTCTCTACTCCATAATTTTGAGAGAATTGATGGAGGACCAGTTGCTTTTGGAGGAGATGAAGGTGGTTACATTTCTGGAAGGGGCAAGGTCACAAATGGTAAGCTCAGCATTGAGAAGGTAAACTTTGTTAAGGAGCTTGGGTACAATCTTCTGAGTGTATCCCAATTTTGTGATCAGAGTCATAACATGCTCTTTACTGAGCATGAGTGCATTGTTCTCAAACCTGGTGTGGTCATTCCTCATGAGCATATCCTGCTCAGAGCCCCCAGGAAAGGGAACATGTACAAGATGGATTTGCAAGAAACATCTCCCTCAGGAGAAGTTTCATGCTTTCTATCTAAAGCAAATAGTGATGAGTCTTTCCTATGGCATAAAAGAATGTGCCATGTAAACTTTAAGAACATGAATAAATTAATTAAACATGATCTGGTAACTGGAATGCCAAAGAAAGAGTTTACTAGTGATGATCATTGTGTTGCATGCCTGAAAGGGAAGCAACACAAGGTATCTCACAAGCCTAAGGAAAAGAACTCCATCACTACTCCCCTACACTTGTTACATATGGATCTCTTTGGCCCCACCAGTGTAATGAGTTTAGGAAGGACCTCTTACTGTCTGGTGATCACAGATGATTTTACAAGATTCACTTGGGTCTTCTTCCTTAGAACTAAGGATGAAACCCCTGAGATTCTGAAGAATTTCATCTTAAAAGTTGAGAATCAATGTGATCACAAGGTCAAAACCATAAGATGTGATCAAGGAACTGAATTCAAGAACCAAATCCTTGATGCATTTTGTGATGAAAAAGGTATTACAAGACAATATAGTGCTCCCAGGACTCCTCAGCAAAATGGAGTTGCTGAGAGGAGAAACAGGACACTTATTGAAGCTGCAAGAACTATGTTGTCTGACTCTAAACTGCCTATCACCTTCTGGGCAGAGGCAGTCAATACTGCTTGCTATGTGCAAAACAGAGTTTTAGTAGTTAAGACACATGGTAAGACTCCTTATGAACTTTGGCACAAGAGGAAACCTTTCATTGGTTTTCTCAGGTCATTTGGATGTCCCTGCACCATCTTGAATACCAAAGATCAAATTGCCAAGTTTGCTGAGAAATCAGATGATGGACATTTCATTGGATACTCTTCTCAAGCTAAAGCTTATAGAGTATACAATCTCAGAACTAGAATTGTTGAGGAGTCAGCCAATGTGACTTTCAATGAGCACACTCCCTGTGTGGCTGGTTCTGGTCCGGATTGGCTGTTTGATCTTGATTTAGTTACCAACTGTTTTAACAAATCTTGTGAGCATGTTTCAGGATCTGCAGAAAATCTAAATACAGGTGATCCTGATCCAAGATTTGAGCTAGGAAGACCTTCAACTCATACATCTTCAGCTCCAGTTGGAACTACTTCAGCAAATGAGGTTTCTATCAGCACAACAATGACAAATTCAGCTGATACATCTGGCATGCCTTCAAATTCCAGCTCAGAGGCCTCTCAACCAGATAAAGACACCTCACTTGTAGAAGACAACAATGGTGATGGTGATAGTGATCAGGAATTTCTTGATGCTAATAACCACACCATAGATGACAACATCAATGATGTCTCACACTCATTGGATCAAGTTAATCTTGATAAGTGTGATAATGTGGAGGGTGAATCTTCAAGACCAGATTTAAATTTCTCAAATTTAGATCTTTCTCAACAACTTGCTGTGATCCCTCAGCTAAGGATCCACAAGTCTCACCCCACCACAAACATCATTGGAGATGTTGTCACAGGGGTAAGAACAAGAGGACAAACCCATGAAGCAAATGTTTGTCTTCACTCTTGTTTCTTATCTCAGATAGAGCCCAAGAAAGTTGATGAAGCTCTAAAGGATGGAAGTTGGGTTGAAGCTATGCAACAAGAGCTGCTTCAATTCAAAAGGCAGAAAGTTTGGAACCTTTGTCCTCTTCCTCATGGGAAGACTACCATTGGAACCAAATGGGTTTTTAGAAACAAGAAGGATGATAGAGGAATCATCATCAAGAACAAGGCAAGACTAGTTGTTCAAGGATACACACAAGAAGAAGGGATTGACTACACTGATGTCTTTGCTCCTGTAGCAAGACTAGAAGCTGTTAGGATATTCCTGGCATTTGCTGCATCCAAGAACTTCAAGGTCTACCAACTTGATGTAAAGTGTGCTTTCTTATATGGAGTGATTGATGAGGAGGTTTATGTCAAACAGCCACCTGGTTTTGTAGACCCTGATCATCCTGATTATGTCTGCAAGCTTGACAAAGCTCTTTATGGGCTGCATCAGGCACCCAGGAAGTGGTATGAGACACTATCTGAGTATCTCTGCAAGCATGGATACAGAAGAGGTACTATAGATGGAACTCTCTTCATCAAAGGACAGGGAAATGACTTATTGCTGGTTCAAGTATATGTTGATGACATCATCTTTGGTTCAACTAATCCAAAGCTCTGCAAAGACTTTGAGAAGCTGATGAAAGACAGATTTGAGATGAGTTCAATGGGAGAACTCAACTTCTTTCTGGGAATTCAAGTGAAGCAGGTTGAAGATGGCATCTTCATAAGTCAGTCAAAGTATGTTCAAGACATACTCAAGAGGTTCAATATGACTGATTGTAAGATTGCTAAGACACCCATAGCCAGAAACCACTCCCTTGGTCCAGATCTTGAGGGGGAGTGTGTAGATGAGCACTTATACAGGGCTATGATTGGGTCTCTTATGTATCTTACAGCTAGCAGGCCTGATATCATGTTTGCTACATGTATTTGTGCAAGATATCAAGCCAACCCTAAGATGTCTCACTTAATCACTGTGAAAAGGATTTTAAGATACCTCAAAGGTGCTTCAACACTTGGTCTATGGTATCCAAAGAATCCAAATTTCAATCTGTATGCCTATACAGATAGTGATTATGGTGGTTGCAATATGACTGCAAAGTCTACATCTGGGGGATGTCAATTCCTTGGTGGAAGGGTGGTCTCATGGCAATGCAAGAAACAATCCTGTGTGTCTGCATCAACTGCTGAGGCTGAATACATTGCTGCTGCAAGCTGCTGTGCTCAAGTGCTTTGGATTCAAAATCAGATGCTGGACTATGGATTTAACTTCAAAGAGACTCCTATCCACATAGACAACAATAGTGCTATCTCTATCACTGAGAACCCTGTGCAGCACTCAAGGACCAAACACATCAACATCAGGTATCATTTAATAAGGGATAACTATGAAAAAGGATTAATTAAACTAGTCAAAGTTCATACAGATGAACAATATGCTGATCTGTTCACAAAAGCTTTTGATGAACAGAGATTTAAGTATCTGATATCAGCTATTGGGATGATTAACTTTGAGTAGACTTTTTATTAAAACTAATTCTAATTATTTCTTCTTAAAATATGTGTGTCCTAAGTTGTCTAGTTCATCACTTTCATAAGCTCATGTTTTCTTTGGATGTAAATTCTTTTTGAAGACTTTCCTTAGATTCTTGAAAATTTTTGATACTTCGGAAGATAAAATTTTATCTTCGGAAGAAAAACATGTCTTCAAAATAAATAACTGTCTAAGAGATTTTACCTTCGGAAGAAGTCAAATTCATCTTCCGAAGCTTAAAATTCTTATCTCAGACACTTATTTATTTTTAAGAACCTTTTCCTTCCGAAGCAAAATTAACCTTCGGAAGCTTTGTTTATTTTCATACAAAGCATTCAAGGGTTTATTTCTCTTCCGAAGCATAAATTATCAAGACTCTCAGGAAAATCTTCCGAAGCCATTTTAGCTTCGGAAGCTTTTTAAATCAAAACTTCCGAAGACAAATAAACTTCGGAAGCTTTTCGAATTCCAAGAAAACTACTTTTTGAGCAAAAGTAAACTACCTTTTCAGAGGTGGGACCGACTTTCGGATTTCAAAGTTTATCCTCTTTCATTAACTTTGGTTCAAATCCCTTTTCATATAAATACCCAACGGTTCCCCCTCTTTCCCACTATCTTCCTCAATTCTACTGTTTCTCTAACCTAATTCTCTAAACCGCCTTTGCTTTCTACCTTTCTTCACCCTTAAGCTTCTGAAATGGCCAACCTTAACCGCAGAAACAACCCTGATTTCTCCATGCAACTACACAGGCAACATAATCAAGTTGCTCTGTTAAGCTCTGAGAAAGATGCAAGTTTCTCAGAGATTTGCCAATTCTTGACTCTGTCAAACTATTTCACCTCCCTGACCATTGATCCTACTCTATATGAGGATCATTTGCTTGAATTCTGGAAGACCTGCCAAGAGGTCATTATGGATGGGGAGAAGGCACTGTCTGCCACAGTGCAAGGGAGGACAATCTTCATCACTCCGGCCATCATTAACCAACATCTACAGCTGGATGATGAAGAAGGTGAGGTGTCCTTCCCAAAAGAAGCTGTTAATCATTCTTTTGAGCAGATGGGCTATGAGGGAGATTTCTCTGTAAAGACCTTTAGGAAAGGGAAGGTCTCATCCCAATGGAAATTCCTGCTCCATGTGGTTATCCACAGCTTGTCAAACAAGCATGGTGGATGGGACCAGATTCCTGAGGATCTCTCCTTTATAGTTCATGGAATGGTTCAGGGGGTCAAGTTCAGGTATTCACAATTTGTTTATACTAATTTACTTGCAAACTTAGACTCCTTAGAGTATTACATGTTTCCTAGATATGTTCAACACATTCTCAACTGTGAACTGGGCTCACAGTTGAGGGAAACAGGTAATATTCTTAAATTGGGACAGATGAAGCCCGGCATCTTTAAAATAATGAAGAAGCCAACTGTAGGCTTCTCTGGGGTAGAAACAGCCCTAGTCCCAAAAATGTTAGAGCTCATTGCTCAAGGTGACAACCTAGCAACACAAGCTAGTGTTGAACCCACACCTCTTTTGTCCTACCATTAAAAAGACCAGAAATCACCCTCACCTACCAAAGAAAATCCAAACGAACCCCTGCTCAGGCTATTGAGTCTGTGCAGGCCCCCAAATACTCAACCTTACAGGAAGAAGTGGACACTAGAGCTCCCACTTCTCCTGAGGAGCAAACCACTCCCATTACTTCACCTATCAGGGCTGAGGTTCCTCAAGCTCACCCTGATGAGCTCAATAGCCCAACAACCTTAAGCCTTCACTCTGAGTCTCAACACTCAAGTGAACAACCTTCAGGGGACAGCTACCATCCCCAGCCTTTGGATCTCAACCAACCAATTCCCAACCTATCCTTTTACACTGATGAAGACTTAGGATTCAGTGAGTACCATGAGTCTCTCTTCTCCTCCCCTACTCAAAGAGAGATGAGTACCTCTGACTCTCCTCAGTCTATCCCCCATCAGTCACCTATTACTGAGGTGGACACTTCTGAACCTGTTCAGGATGTCCATATGGAAGAGGCTCTCACTTTTGAAAGTGATTACATCATTAAGACCTCAACCATGGCAACTCAGCCCATTGGCATCTCAACTGAGGCTGCCAGTGAGCAGAGGAAAACCAGCAGCCAAGAAACTCAAGCTGGTGGTGAGAGAGAGGACTTTGGTCCAATCATCTCATCCCCCAATGAATCTTCTGATGAAGATGAGGGGAATTTGAGACTAAAGGTGCAAAAACTGTCAAAAACATGCACCTATTTAGTCTCTAAGGTTAGTCACTTGGAATCTCAGGTGACTACCTGCAAAACAGGGTCAATGATCAGCAACTCCAGATTTCATATCTGCAGGAAAAACTAGCTGGGAGACCTTTAAGGAGAGCTCAACCAGGAACACAAGAACCTGTGGAAGTGATTGACTTATCCTCCAGCTCACCTATGCAAGTGGGTGATGCTACCAAAAAGGGGGAGAAAGTTGTTACAACCACAGAACCTGGGAGTTCTTCAGAGAGAATGGACATAGAGGACTCACCATCCTCACTTGCTGTTGTGCATTCTCAGCAACTTCCTCAAGTTCACATTAATGTGGACTCTATAGACTCTCTCATCAGGAGTCTCTTTGAGGAAGGTATACCAAGGGCTGTCTCATCTCCACCACTAGGAACTGGCAATCACATCATAAGGTGGAGGTATGATGATGACAGGAGAGCCCTCATACTTCAAAGAGTTCAAGGCCAACAAGAAGTTTTTCAATTCCAAAGCCTGAGCTTTTATGAAAGACTGGATTTAGTCAACTTGCCACTTGTCAATCCAAGCAATTCAAGACAAGCTGACAGGCTGGCTCAAAGAATCCAAGACAGGATCCTTGCAGAGTTCTCTCTAAGAAGGAGACTTAGGCAATCAGGCAATGTCATCGGTCAACTGGATGTTGAGGTGGACCCTAAGATTAGTTTCATAGGGGAAACCTTGACTGAAGGCCCAGTGACAGAACCTGAGACCCCTGTCTCATCATCAACAACTGCTGCTGAGGTCCAAACTCCATCTGAGACACCTGCTGGTGAAGGTGTTTCTCAGCCTCTCTCTGGCCAGAGCATGGAAGCTACTCCAAGCAATGAAGGCCAAGCTTCAATCCACCCTGAGTCACAAAGGTTGTTGGTGACAAAGGGAAAAGGATAATGACTCCTGAGGAAATTGAGGAGGAAGAGAGAGAGAGGAAAAGGAGACTAAGGGGAGAAAGTTCCACTGGGTCATCTAGCTTCATGCAAGCTGCAATCAGGGCTGCTCCCAGACCAAATACTCAAGATGATGAGTTAAGGGCAGTCAGGATTACCTACTTACAGACCAGGAACTATGACATTGATGAGATCATCTCCCTCCCCTTAGAAGAACTAAATGAACTGGCTGACAGAGAAGTGTCAAGAGAGTTGAAGGAGAAAGAGATGCAATGATACTTCTCCAACTCAAAGAGGAGAAGAGACAGAAAAGACTTTACAAGCATGCTCCTACTCTCTCACCAGTTCAAGAAAGTCCTGCACAGGAAGATGTGGCTCCACAAGAACCTCAGGTAGATAAAGAGGAAGATAGGATCAAGATGATCAACTACCTGAGTGCCACAGGCTTCTATCAGGCAGATGCACTTCTCCCTTTGTCCTATGACTTCATTGAGTTCGAGTATCTAAAGCAACTTGAGCTTGAGTTAGTCAAGGAAAGAAAGACAACCAAAAGGAAACTAAGGGAAGAAGCTGCAAAGTCAAGGGCCATCATTCAAAAGAATGCAAAGAAGTCTGCTGACAGACAAAGAATGGTGAGCTTCTTGAAGCTGTATGGATTCTCCGGAAGGAGACTTGGCCCCATGTCTCTATCCACCATGGATGAGCATATCAGGGTGATCAAGCAGAAGATTAAAAGTGGAGAACTCATTGACTTGCACTCTCTTCCAAGTCAAGTCCCACCTGAAGTGGAGGTCAAGTTTGAACAACCAGAGACACCTCAACCAGCACCTCCAGCTAGCCTCAGCAAACTTCATCTTCTGATCCTAGGCAGGGTCAAACTCCCTCTCCTTCTGAACCTGTGAGGGAGGAACACCCAACTGAGAAAGACACTGATGATCAACATGGTGCTGCAGACCAGTCTTCTCAGTTAAAGACATCCAAGAGGAAGAAGAGGATGGCTTCTAAACCAAAGACTAAGAAGAAGAAGCCAAAGTCATCTACCTCTGCACCTCAGGCTGAATCAGATCAACCCGAGGAAGTGCATGATGAGGCAGCCCAATCAACTCCTATTCAAGTGGCTCCTCTAACTAGTGAGACACCCATCTTGTCCTGGACTTACTCTACCAATCCAGAGAGATGGACTGTTATCAGAGATCAAGGTGTTGAGAATGTCTACTCATGGCAAGACATAATCAACTTACCTCTGCATGATCTCTTTGAGATGAGAAGATACTATGAAAGTCTTGATGATCCTGACCATCTCATGAAGAAAGGAATGGTCCTGATTGTACTGAAGACTACCAACATTTGAAGATCTTCCAAGTGTTTTGGTAGCATCAGCCTAGGGGGAGTTTGTAAGGATTCCTGAAGTCTGATGCAACCCAAAACAGCCTAAGTGTCTCAGCAACATGCACTAAGTACTGAAGTGAAGAATGCTTCGGAAGTTTTACACAAAGCATTAGAAAATACTCTAAGTGTAAAATCTTCCGAAGCCAAGACCAATATCTTCCGAAGCTAAAACATGAAGTCTTCCGAAGCTTCAGAGACAAAGTCTTCCGAAGCTTCAACCTATGAAGACAGATTTCTTCCGAAGACTTTTAGTATACATGCTTTATCTGATGTACTGTTCCATAAAGCACCTTTTCCGCTGCATCTCTGTAAAGTCACCAACTTACATGAGTTGGTGAAAAGGGTCTTGCTTTTGGTAACTGTACATTGAGGTCTTGAGTCTTCAACTTTCCACTTTATGTACTTTATCCTTTTTGTATTGTATAAGGATGTGAGCTATGGCATGTCATAGTCACAAGGTCAAAAGGCAGATATGCCTTTTGATCCTACAATTGATTTTGTTAGTGTCTAGTCAATTGTATCCAGCTGGCTTTCAAAGTATAGCCGGCTGTAGGTTGTAGTATAAGTATTTCAAGTTCTTGTATCTTTTCTTTATGCTTTGTAACACTTGTAAAAGAACTTGAGAAAGCAATATACTGCCTCCTCGAAACCCATATTCTCTTGTTCTGTCTCTTGCTTTACTTGTGTTCTTTGTATCACCTTTGGTTACCCAGTTCACTGTTTGATTAGAGCTTAGTTAATCTCCTCATTGTGTTGTTGTGTTGTAATTGTGCTTAAGCCCTTAAACGGTCCTGCAAAAAATTTTAGCAAATTTAGCATTAGTGAAGTGGAATCCTACCGAATGTCTTTAATATAATTTGAACAGTTTAGAAAATACGAATTGTAAACTGTATTACTTGTAGACTGAAAGGAAAGAGTTCACCAATTTAGTCATTTCAAACTTAAACTTCAAGAAGAAGCTTTTAAAGTCTTGTAAAGCTTCTTCATTATGGTTGCAAAGATGATTTTATTCACGTACACTTGACACAAGGATAATGTCTTTCCTTATCCTTCATGAAAGAGGAGTTTGTTAAATGTTTCCTGTGTAGAGCCATTATGTAGTAGAAATTGAGTGTATCATACCAATTCATGGATGACTTGATGGAATCTTTATAAAGGGCCTTTATCGAGCTTGCATACATTTAATGTGGATACTTTGGATCTTCAAAACCAGGGGGAGGTTGGCGAACATAGACTTCTTCATCAATTAATGACATATTAGAATGAACTTTCTTATTTTTAAATACTATTTGGTTAGATGGCAGTCTCCCCTCAGAATTGTACATAGGTTTAAACATTTTATTTTTTTAAACTATAGAAGTTATATTACATGGCTTCTCCAAACTATTTCTTTTAAAACATCATCTTGCCTTCTATGGTTCAAGTGAGAGCGAAGAATGAAAATAAAAAAATATTGGGTTCTAAGTGTTTTGCTTATTGTTTTAAACCAATGTCGGCACGACACTAATGTCTCAATAAGTTTTTTAAGAAAATTTAGTCTTAGAGTACGTATAGTGTTTAAAAGAAAGAAATCAAGTGTAAGAAGTTAGAAAGAAGTTATTGAGGTTTGACCTATAACAATGTTTTCATCACCTTCAGTTTGAGAAAAAGTAATATGAAATGTTTTATTTTTTGTAAGCCCATTCATGTACATTGTACACCCGAAAATTTAAAAGGGAGGGTGGTTAAAAAAAGAAGAAAAAATAACCCAAGTTAAGGGGTTAAAGTTTCAAAGAGGCAAACTTAATATTATTATGTTTAAAAAAATGGTATGGCGCCACATCTTCTGCACCATCACTTCATTCGACTTTTAGAGAGAGAAAGCAGAGTTTCTTCCGGTTCTAGAGAGAAGAAGAAGATTGCTTAAAGGTGAAATTTCTTGTGTTTTTATCCGTTCAGCTGGGTTTTTAGCCTTTCGACTGAGCTTATGTGCTTGTGTGTGTGTTCGGTTGTGTGTTTTGGCGTGTTAGGTGTTAGAGCTCCATGTGCTTTTGAGTTTGGAGGAGTAGTTTGCTCAAAGGTTGCATCAGGTGAGTTCTAGATCCCCGGTTTTACTGCTTTTAACTTGTTATGGGGCTGAAAATGCATGCAACTACCTTTTTATAACATTCGGTATTTATAGATTCGGCCCAGTACCAGCTTCGTGCACAATGTTCGGGGTATAGCATATGACATTGGTCTAGATGAAAGTGAAAGATAATGATGAATGAACGAAACGTGCAATGCGTACGAAAACGAATGATGACCGAAGATAATAATGAATATATCTATGTGTAGTTTGATGTGTGATCACGTGCGAAAGTAAAGAAAATGTTTTTAAAGAATGGAAAGTATTTTATTTATAAAACTAGAACTCACTCAGCAACGCTGACAATAATGCATTTCAGTTGGCAGGTAATTTGTTGGCGAGGGTGGCACGAGGGTGAAGCAACTTGGAGAATAAAGGATTGAGATCCATTATATGCAGAAATGATATTTTTGTGATGTAATGCAATTAAGCAATATTTTGTAACTCTAAACAACGATGTATTATTTGGCAAAAGTAATTATTAATGCATGAAATGGTTTTTGTTAAATTTTTTAAATATGATGTGCGATGAACGTCCGACTGTAAGCGTCCTGGGAACGAGGCTTTACATATATGATCATCACTAGCATTATACTCTTCATTTGAATAATTTTGTTCATTAAGAATCATATCATTTGTTATATCGGAAGGATAATCTTGGTTGTGAATTCAAGTCCCAACCTATTTGATGTATTCATGCATAATAAGTTGGCTGATAGATGTAGTACATTTACCAACTCATGATTTTCGTACACATTTACCCTGTCTAAAGAAAATATCAAAGAAAAAACGTAGGGAGAAACTATCTATGAGAAATTGTAGAAAAAACTGCATAATTTGGTTGGTTCATACATACAGGCAAAATTAGTGAGTTGTTTCACTAAAAATAACATCTTGTAGTAATTTACTAAGAGAGCTAGTTGAGAGAGGTTAAACATTACGACAACCAACAATTTCAGGTCAATACCCAGCTCGATTTAGTCACAATTATGCATATTTTACATGAGTTTCAATCGAGTTCTATCTATTTAAAGTTATTTCATTCATTGCAAAATTTCATTCATAACATTACATGCATCGGTGAATCGGTGTAATTACCATTTTACACGCGGTATAACCGGCACACACGAACTTTGGTGATAATTAAAATATACGTACTAATAAATACTTTAAAGTGTTTTAAAGTATTTTAGATTCCAAATTAAATACATTGGGAAAAATTTGAATTTATAAATAAACCTAAATGCGCAAAACGATATTTTACCCAATACGTATACTTTTAACGCGATTACTAGATACGTAATATATCATTAACATACCATCAATGTTAAAATGTATGACATTTTATAATTTCTTATAATATTTAGATGTATATTAAAAAGTGAAAAGTACAAATATAAAAATATGTAAACATCTTCATAGTGTAACAAATATCACCCAATCTACCCAATACCACTCAAAACTAAAAACAAATACCTTTCTACCCACCTCATGCACGTCCACTATATCCCATCCATCTCTTTTTCATTTCCCCATGAATCTTATTTTTAAAATCTTGTTTGTAACACCCCAGAAAGTCAAAACGAGTCATTTAATAATGATGAGCTTAATAAGGGGATATTTAATAAAAATAAAGGAAGAAAATGATTCATGGGCCAAATTAGCCTTATGGGCAAGCGAATTAAGTGGTTAAAGACCCATAATCAACCACCTTAACCACCTAATTAGCCATCATCCTTCATTTGCAACCCTAGCCACCAACAGAGAGAGAGAGAGAGTACAGAGAGAAAGTGAAGAAAACTCAAGATTTGAAGCTTCAAAGGTTAAGGTTGAAGATCTGAGTGTTAGAGCATCAAACCACAAGAAAGGAGTAAGAAATCCATGTAAGAATCAGCCCCTAAGCGCCTCTGTAGATCAAACCCAAATTCTAGGGTTTTGGGTTTTGAAAAGTTTCAAAGAATCATATAAAGGTCACGATTTACGTATGAAATCATGTAAAAAGTTTAGATATAGCTTTATGAATGATAAACTAAGAATTTGGACGTAAAAAGGTGCGAATTTGGGTTAAAAACGGGCTGGTTTGTAATTTAATTATGTTCTGCGAAACTATCTGTGCATACATCGAAACTGTGTGTTCAAACTGTGAAACTGTGAGTTCGTCTCGCAAGTAAGTTCGCATCCATGGAATTCCAACGAAAGTTGGGCAGAACTGGCATGCGAAAATGTCAACGAAACTGCCATGCGAAACTGGCAGCGAAACTACTGCCGAAACTAGGTAGAGAATAACCCATTTGAGTGTTAACTTATGCAGGCTGTGTACCGCGATCCTAGTTTAGAAAGATTAGACTAGAGCTACTCACTGTAACCAAGTGAGTTTTAGATCCCCTTATTTACAAGTTTTTCTATGTTTTGGGGCTATTATGCATACTAAATATATGTTTTAATGGCAAAGATTTCAAGAGGTTTTCACAGGAAAAATAAAATTTTCTACAACAAATTGTACTATATGAATGCTTCAAAATAAAATTTCTTCGCGCTGACCTGGTTGCTCCCCCTAGAACCCCGCTGTCAGGGGCTGCAACCCCAGAATCCCTGCCGTCTCGCGGTGGATCGGTTATGTTTTATGGTGAATTATACTTGGTATGTTGTGTACTTATTAAGTAAAGTATTGTATATTAAAGTGCGAGATAATATTAATGAAAAGTGGAACTTAAAGAATGTTACCCCGGGCCCGTATGATGATGAAAAGTCTTGCAAGCACTAGGATGGACTTCACTTATGTGGGTCTGATGTATGATGATGGATCCGTATTCATGAGCAGGCTATGTGCCTTATTAGTGTGGAACAACTATCAGGGTTAGCTACCGCTTTTATGTGTAACGATAGGGATCGACATTCGTTGTCGATCAATAAGGGGCTCTTGCTGTGTGCAATCTCGTTTATGATGAAGTGAAAGATAATGAAAGAATGAAAGACCATGAACATGCTTATTAAGACGAAAGAAATGTTATGTATTATGATGTATGCGTGGTCATTATAAGAAGGATAAACTTTATATTTTCTTATGTTACTTAAAACTAAAACTCACTCAACAAAGATGATATTTATGCATAATAGTTGGTAGGTGAAGGATGATGCTGGGGATGGCACGAAGATTGAAGCCACTTGTCATGCGATGAATGGCATCCATGTTTATGAAATCTTTTATTTTAATTTAAAACAAAGTAAAATCTTTTTTTATTCTATTTGGGAGAAACATGTATGATTACAATATGATCTACAAGTTTTAAGTGAATGTTTATTTCATTCCGCTGCAATGTTTTGTTTATAAAGTGATTTCATGCTATGATTTCATACAAGTTTATTTCATTCACTGTGAGGCTTCCCAGGAACGGGGCCTTACATTGTTTGACTTTGCTAACTTGCAAATGTTGAAGAATACCATTTTTATGGAAGTACTTTTGCATTGAAAAAAATATCATGTCTAGTTGCCACAATTAACCACCCTTCCCTTCATATTATACATACACAAGAGTATTCAAACCCAAAAGAAAATATTTTAAATTGTTGGTTAGTTCTAAGAGCAAGCATCCACTTGATTTTTTTCACCTACACATAAATCACCACATTGCTCCTCACTTTCCCTTGAAATCGTCCCCCACCCCTATCATCCCCATTATATCACATTTCAAATTAGATCTCTACAAATTTAATGAAAACAAGTGTCATTGTTGAAAATCAAGTGATTTTTAAAGTGTTCAAACAACCTACAACAACGTCCATCTAATTTGCTTGATCCAAGTGAGAACACTCTCTCCTTGTTTATATATATTTTCTTTATCATATATTTTCCATCCATTAGTTCACATGAAACTAGTTTCATCCTCCAACGATTACTTTTACAAACAAAGAGTTTCAGGAATAATATTTCACACAAAACATTTTAACATGAACTAAATAATGATTCTTATTCTTAAAAAGTAAATAATTATAGATCCATGTTTGACCAAATTACTAGTTGGTGATTTTATAAAAATTCATAAAGTTTTGTTAAAGCACAAGAAAAGTTACAAAAAGGTTAGATTATGTTTATGAAATTTTAGATGTTTTACAAGTATTATTGTGAACACTTATATATATATATATATATAGATATATAGATATATATATATATATATATATATATATATATATATATGATATATATATATTATATATATATATATATATGTATATATTACTCTACAATTATAGTTAGTTAGTGAGTTGTAATATAAAAGTTCGGTTATAACTAGATGGTAAGTTGACAAAGTTTACAAGTGTGGTTATATATAGGAATATGGGACTTTTAAAGAAAAAGTATGAACTTATAACTAAATATTATGTTAGTTTAGTGGGTCTGTTAAAATGACTAGTAGATGACTTTTGACAAAGATAACACATGAATAAACTCTTTTAGCATAAGACTTCAAATATAAGTTGATAGACCTTATAATATAAGTTACTGCGTCACTTAAAAAAGGTTAAGACAAGGGGGAAATTGACTAAAATGACTAAGTATTTCATTCAAGAGATTTCACTTTATAAGAAAATAAAAGGACTTAAGAAAGGGAAGAAACGGGAGGGCAATAGATGAAGAACTAGAGAAAATAGAAGAAGGAGCCGACGAAGAAAGGAAGGAAAGAAAGAGGGGACGAGGAGTAGAGATATAGACAGAGAGAGAGAGAGAGAGAGAGACACAGAGAGAGACACAGAGAGAGAAAGAGAGAGAGGAGAGAGAGAGAGAGAGAGAGAGAGAGAGATACAGAGAGAGAGAGACACACAGAGAGAGAGATATAGAGAGAGAGAGATAGACAGAGAGAGAGAGAGAGAGAGAGAGAGAGAGAGATATATATATATACATATATATATATGTATATGTATATACATATATATATATATGTATATGTATATATATATATATATATATATATATATATATATATATATATATATATATATATATATATACTTGGGTTATTGTAACATTTCTGAAAATTCAATATATTCTATTGATTCTATTATTTTATATGATACGTGCTTAAGATATAAAATAAGAAATGGTGCTACGATATTATGATAATCAAATTAGAACCATCACAACTTGAACCGTTTCACGGTATTTTATAAGAACCTTAACAATTTTATGGCATTAATTACTATTACGACTTAATATTTCACTATGTTTCTCGAACCATCAAGCATTGGTGATTTAGCCGATGTGAGTCATTAAGAACACCGACCATGTTTCCTAAATTACAATCTAATATCAACATCAAATACCATACTTAAAGTCAATATTTATGTCAACAATGAATGATCTACATGAGCATGGAATAAAGATTTACACTTATATTTATATATACGAATATAATTATAAAACCACCACCTTTTTATCAAAACACACATAACACACCGACTACTAACTTGCATCGGTCGAAAATAAATGCAAGCTTAAGATTAGATAATATTACTAGAACCCTCAAATGGATTACAAAAATATATAAGTTTAAGTTGTAAGAATTATAACGAAAGTATTTATATTAACACAATTCTATTTTTATGATAACATAAACGAGATAGTTAACCTAGTTAACTAATCAAACCTATTTTAAACATCTGAATGACACTCATCATCATTTATCACCCAAAATTGGCCCCCTCTCCACAATATCTCATAAATGTCATTGCCTTCCATATCTATCCTAACGATGATGATTTATAAATTGTTGCTTGCAAAACTAACCAAGACTACAAGGCCCCCCCTTATGGCCATCTTTCAAACATGAGTATCAAAACCCTTTCATCATTCTCTTTCCTACCATACCTCATCTACTTTATTTTATAATGCCTATTTCGCCATTGACGTGATTTCAAGGGTAAAACGCTGATTTCCCTCATCTACCATCGAAGCGGTGGTTTGTCTCTCTCCCTTTTGATTTTATAGTGCCACGACACAAACCACGTGTAAGCTAGAAACACAATGGTTCATTCTTCACCGTCAATCAAAAAGCCAACGGTTCAGATATCCATAATTACTATTCATTCACCTTGTCTTTTAATTATAGAGTAATGCCTATATATATACCTCCAATGTGTGAAACAAGAACACTTCAACAACCCCCAGTAATCCACTACTTAAATTCAGCCATCTCCATCCCCTTGTTCCCTGCTCTATCTTGACAAAAAAAGGCAGCCCAGAAGCTACCAATGAACACAACAAAGCACAACACTTGTGCACCTTTGTTCAAGCTTCGTTTCTTGCCAACGTTGAGGTATTCATTCACTTACACATAATCAATGCTTAAACATGTTTAAGAAAATGAAATTATGAATATATACATTTGATTAAGTCATCTAACATTCAAGAAACAAGTGCATTACTTGTTCACATAAAACAATTATGGCTTAAACGTTGGTTGATTTATTATATAGATTCTGTTACAAAATTTCCTTAACTTTAAAAGGTCATAACTTGGTCAAAACAAAACCAAAATGAACTATTCCTGAGCCTAAAAGTAAGTTCAAATAAACATCTTTCCTACCTGTCAGGACCGTGTACGTACGGAATACCAACTGATAATGCGTGAAACCAGATCAAATAGTACGGAAACCTATTTGTTTGGCGATCCAATAAGTGAGAACGCAATCCCGATCAATCTAACGATTAAAGAAACGTTAAGAACGAGTAGAGAACGATCAGATGTGATCTATGAACTTGGAATAGGCTTTCTGGACGCTCTGGACGGCTAGGTTATGAGTATGTGTCAAAGTTACGTTTTTCCACGAATTAAGTGGTATTTATAGGTTTGCAGTCTTCATTCGTGCGACTGAACCATTAGCATGGTTTAGTCGTGCGACTGACTCATGCGACTGATTCATACGCACGACTCAAGGTTCAGTCGTGCGACTGAGTCAAATGTCTTATTCGTACGACTGATCCAGTCGTCTGGTTCAGTCGTGCGACTGGTTCATTAGCATGATGTATTCATGCGTATGGTCCATTAGCATGGTCCATTCGCATGAAGACTCATACGACTAAGTTTGAACACATTTCTCAATCATTATTGACTAAGAACTATGCACAATAACCTCAAACCTATATAGTAAGTTCATTATACTTTAACACACAATAATACAATGAAATATTAAACATCATAAGCATCAACCACATATTCTATTTCATTAAACTCATTCATTACATATGTATAAGACATGACAGACTTTTACATTAAGCACATAAACTAGGGACATATGTATCAACAAACTCCCCCTTGGACCTAGTTTACTCTAACGTCTGCCATTCTTTATATGCTCTTCAAACTTCTTGTACTTCTCCTCTGTTGTGACTCCTGCGTGTATTTCATACGCAAAGCAGAGCCGTATCACATTCTGGAATTGGAGAGCTTGTACAATATCCTGTGCGTCATAGAACAGTGGCCACTTGTACAATGTGTAGACATCTTCTGCAGACAAGTTTGTAAGCCACATTAGGTCGAATACCCTGATAGTTTCCATTTTTCCTTCTCTGTTTAGCACTATGACCGCTTCACCCGTCCTCCAGTCATAATACCACCATTTGAAATGTGGAGTGAAGTCCTGAGGCATTTCCCGTAAGGGAATCTTTGACATCGTACGCGGGGGACTCCATTTCAGCACAACTTTAGGCTTCCCGGATATTGGGTCCACTTCAGACTTATGAATTAACCTCTTAGGTTGTTGAGGTCTGAATTTTACCCATCTGGTGTGGTATGCCTTCTTTAATGCTGCCTCAAACCAACCTAACATCTTTCTTGGATTAGCATATAGTAGATCTAAGCGTGCCAGTTGGTTGAGCTCAAAGCCTGGTTGAGTCTTCAGGTCATGAGGATACCTGAAGTACTCTACTCCCTTCTCTCTTTTTACAGCATAAACGTTTAGATCCTCAAAATACGCCCACGCTATGATCTTGCCAGACACCTTTTTGATATTTTTTGACTTTGTAGAGTTTGGTGTAGGCATTTTGCTTTGGAGCTTTGCGCTGGGCTCTTATTTTAGCAAAACAAGCCGCCCATTCAGCCTTCCTTAAATCAACATCTGCATCCGAGGCTTGGGCTTGGCTTTCAACCTTATCCTTTTCCTTCTCCATTTCATCTAGCTTTTCATATGTAGCACTGCCGAGAGTGTCACCCCAGTCGGGGATCACATTGCCCTCTCGGTCAGTGTACTCTGGATAGTGTTCAGCTGTCACATCTTCAATCTCTATTTCATCGACATCCTGTAGCTCCTCATCACTTAGAACATTTACTTTGGGAGCATCTTTGATCAGTTCATCAGGATTTAGTCTGAACATGTTTGCAAGTTGCTCATCGGTCAGGTCGTGTATGATTTCTCCTTCTTCGGGAGTATAGCTCACTGACCTTCGCACAATCCCTTGCGAATCAAGAATCATTGTGAATTGAGACTTGATTTGCTGAAGAGGAGCAATATCAAATTCATCTTGCTGAGAAGTTTGATTTTTGTCTATATCTATCAACTCTTCAGCAGGAGGAGCTGATGATGAGGCTCCTTGCTCTTGAGCTTTCTTGGAGCGTCTCTCTCGAGCCTGAGTGGAAGCTGATGCAGCAGCATCACCTTCTTCATCATCATCTTCCCCTTTCTCCTCTCTACTCACTTCTTCATCATCACCTTCACCTTCTTCATCAGAATCATCATCCTCATCATCATCATCATCATCCTCCCCTTCCCTGATCTTCAGAGGCTCATCTTTTGATCCTTTAAGTCTGAGCATGATCTTCTTGTTCTTGGCCTCCAACTCCTCAATCCTCTTAACCGATTGATCATTCTGCTCCTGAAGCTGGGTAATCTGATGTGCTTGAGCAGCATTGAGCTCCATAAGCTGACATAGCTGTGTAGCCCTTTGCTCGTCAGCAGCTAACAACTTTAGCACCATCCGATTTAGGTTGGCAAGCTGTTACTCTACCCCTATGGAAGGTAGAGTGGATCCATGGCTCAGTGGGACGTGTGTAGAAGTCCCGGCTCTTTGGGTGGTGGTAGTGGTGGTGGATGTGGTGAATATGGGTGGTGGAATGTGAGTGGGTGGTGAAGGGATAGCTGTGGTAGTGGTGGTTGGGAGTGTGGTAGTGATGGTGGGAGGTGTAATAGTAGTGGTAGGAGGTGTGGTAGTAGTGGTAGGGGGTGTGGTAGTAGTGGTGGTAGTTGTGGTGGATGTGGTGGTGATCAAGGTAATCCTCCTCCTTTTGCTCTTCATGCCATGGGGCTGAGCCATCCTCTTCTTCCTCGATCCCTTAGAGGAGGATGCTCCCCCTTGGCTGATGGGATGGTCTGGGATGTAAGATGGATCAGTATCAGCAGTAACGGCATCCCCGGACTCACCCTGGCGTCCACCAACCGCCGCAAGCCCTCTTTCAGTGGCAACCACCTTGCTGCCCACTGTCCTCACTAGAGGCTCCTCATCTGACTCTTCCTCCTCATCAGGCAGGAAGTCTTGGTGGAATCCAGCAGCTTCAGTTCCACCCTGGGTGGGTGGTGGAGATGGTATATCAGTGGCAGTGGCCCTAGATGGAGTGGGGCCTGTATCTCCACCATCACCACTGTCATCGTCATCGGTGGGTAGAACAATAGGCTCAGAATCCGAATCACTGTCATCGTGACGCCACTTCTTGCGAGCAGGCGCCACGTAATCCTCCCGGGCCAGATGCCCAAACAATCGTCTCACCGGGGGCTTCACCTGCTTGCCCCGGTACACCTTCATCCTCCCAAGGGTGGTGTCATCCATAACCTCAAGGGTCACCGCATCATCACTCTCCTTTGGCAGCAAAGGAAGCTTCTGGTCTGTAATCATCTGAAGGAAACGAGGGTACATGAAGAAGCCTTCCTTCCCCTTGGCCTCTATATTCTCGACCATGTAACTGAAGATCATCTGAGAGAAACTGAATGGATGGTTCAGTACCAGAGCAACGTATGCATTCTGGATTTGATCGGACAGCTCATCAAAACCCCCTTTCCTCGAGGCAATGCACTTGAGGATCACATGCGCCAAGTACTTGAACTGGGGACACATATTGCTCTTGTTGAGCACACCAGCGTTAATGTCCCCAGCGTACTTGATCCTGAGAAAACATCCCCACACAGTCAAGGGATGTAGCCTGGTCGGGCAGTCTCCGTCCTCTCCAAACTCCAGAACCCTCCTTATATCATCCTCGCTGACCTCAATATCTTGTCCAAAAATGGAACTCCAATACAGTGCGGCTCAGAGGACCTGTCTACAACCGCGCTTTCCCAAAAAGCCTGCTGAATCGATCTGTATGGTGTGCACGGTGTCGAGATAGCCTTGAAGATCCTCGATCTCCGTAGAAAGGCAATAATCCCCGCGAACTCAGAAGCGTTCCGGGATGTAACGTCAAGATGAGCACATAAGTTGTGCTTCGTGCTCATCGTCCATCTACTAGCCATGTTGCTGCACACAAGACACATAAACGTTAGAATGTTTGTAAGTGAATGACATTTGAATTTTAATGAACTTGAATCAATTTGATCAGTCGTGCGAATGGACATTACGACTGAGTCTTAGTCGTGCAATTGAGCTTATTCGTACGATGAAGCTTGCGACTGAGCTTAGTCGTATGCTATCCCATGCGGTTGAACAATGTCATGCGACTGAACTCATACGCATGGTTCATTCGTGCGACTGAACTCATACGCATGGTTCATTCGTGCGATTGAGCCATTCACCTAGCTCAGTCGTGCGATTGAGGTTCATCAGCGTGTCCATTCGCATAACTCTCTGTTTTTCACCTTAAATTCAAAACTTGGGCTAAACTCGATGTTAAACGTTGTGGTTTGGCTCATTAGACTCGCAAATGCTCATAATAACACCTAATACTCCTTAAGTTCCCGGTTTAGTCAATCTTATTGGTTTATTTTGACAACTTAGTCTCGGTTCTTGTTTTTAACAATTTCAATCAATTAGGGCTTGATTTAATGAAACATTGATGTCGATATCTTCGCACATTACCTGTAGATGCAAGTAGTAAACGTTAGAATCAACAAGAACAGGTGAAGAACGCTCAAACGTAATTTTGGCAGAGTGTAGGTGTAGTCGTACGAATAGAGAGTGATTTAGGGTTGGTGAGTGTATGCGACCGATTCCCTTCTATTTATACTAGGTTTGCCTTCAGTCGTGCGACTGGACCTATTCGCACGCTTCATTCGTGCGACTGGGGCTCAGTCGTGCGACTGGCTCAGTCGGTCACGTTCAGTCGTGCGACTTGGTTTCAGTCGTGCGACTGACTCAGTCGGTCACCTCCATTCGTGAGATTGGTTCATTCTGGTGATCCAATCGCATGGATTGACCCATGCTTATGGTCCAATCGTACGTCTGATCCATACGTGTGGTTCAGTCGTGCGATTGGGCTCATACGTATGATACATTCGTGCGACTGGTCCATACTCATGGTCTAGTCGTGCGAATGACTCATACTTATGAGTTTGACCTTATGCACTTTCAAACACTTAACATTTTAACTATTGATAAGACGTTATGACCAATGATCATCTTAGACATGACCTTTTTAATTTGAAAAACTGTTGATCACCTCAGACGTGATCCTTTTAACTTAAACCTTATGTGATCACCTCAGACGTGATCCTTTTAAATTTAAAACCCGATTGGTCACCTCAGACGTGACCCATTTTAGTGAGTGATTTACAGGTTGAATCCAGATGTATAGTCCGACTTTTACCTAACAAAACAAAACTAGAAAAATAAAAAAAACAACTTGAAATCAAAAACTGAACAAGACATATTTTTGTATTTTTTGATAAGAGATGGATTGAAATCTTTTAGAGTACTTCTAACCGATTTTACTTCCTGGACATCACAGCTTCGAGTTAATTTGATCATAACTGGAACGATTCAGTATGGAATCATACAGGTATATCAAAATCATTTGGGACATTTTACCAACACCTTTTGATGCTAGATTCTTGTTTTTATCGAGAGTCATTAGCAAGTTTAGGAAATCATACTAGAGCTATAAGATGCACACGCTGATTTGGACTTTCAAGAATTGCAGGCACGATGATTGTCAGTATACTTGTCCTCTTAAATCCATACACTGATTTTTGACACACATTGGTGATGAATTAAGGTCAAGCATTTGTGGATCCCACGCTTATATGGTAATCAACGTTCCTCAGGATATTTGTGAGCGGTCTATGGGTATTTTGACAAGAAGAAACTATTCTAAGAGCTTTCAAAGAGATGCCAAGCCTCAGGTCAGTGCCATCGCATAGCAGAGAGGCGTAAACAACAATGAATTCTAGAATATTTAGGTTATGCTTATCCTGAGGTCAGTGCCATCGCACAGTAGAGAGGCACACAACCTATCTTCTTGTGAGAGAATTTTTCTTTTCTTTTTGCACGTAACGCACCAACAATATTTGTCATTAGCTTGATTGCGCTTAACAATTGTTTTCATGTGCTTTGCACTTTTTATGGTCATCTGCACACATTTGTAGCGTTTATTTGCTCGTCACCCCTTATTGGAAATGCGTTGATTGTGTTAACCAGGGATAAGATGGGAACCCACAACAAGTTGAACACTTTAGTTTGAATTTAAGTCACCAATGAGGTCTACTCATCTATTGTGTTGAATCTACCGACACATCATATAATGAACTGCAACCTCTAGGTCTACTTTCTCTATGTTACCTTAGTAGCATACTAGTTTTACTATCATTTTTCCTTTTATTTAGCTTAGACTTCTCAGATTTATACTTTGAATTTTGCATCTTAATCATTTAAAACTTTTAAAGTCCCAAACAATCTGTTCCCTGTGTACTATCATTTTCCATAAACGTTGAATCAGTATCACAGATTTGATTACTTTCCTTTTAGCTAAGCTGCCCTCCTCCCTCGTTTTTTTAAGTAATTAAATAACACAACTGATTTAATACTAATCTAACCTATTCTCCCCCTAAAATTCTAAAACCGAAAATATTTTTTGTGTTTTTGGATTTTTAATAAACAGGAAAAGAAAATAAAAGAAAATAAAAAATAAAAAAATAAAAATGTCGGACTAGGAACTGTCTTCCTCTAAAATCACATCACTTTTCTTTTTCACGCCATTAACCTCTAATAAATATAAAAACCTCGGTTTATCAAATGCTTTTGTGTAGAGGTCGGCGCGTTGAAAATACATATTTATTTTAACCACATCGATTAATTGCTTTTCAAAACAGTCACGTATAAAGTGATACTTAATTCCGATGTGTTTAGTTTTAGGATGTTGGACTGGATTTTTGGTGACAGCAATAGCAGCAGAGTTATCAACAAAAATAGGAGTGTTAGAGAATTGCAAAACGTAGTCGCGCATTTGCTGTTGAATCCAAATGATCTGCGAACAGCAACTTGCAGCAGCAACGTATTCAGCTTCACAAGTTGACAGAGCAACCGATGTCTGCTTCTTACACTGCCAGGTGACTAACCGTCTACCAAAGAATTGACATCCTGCAGAAGTTGACTTGTAATTCATCTTGCAACCATAATCCAAGTCACTATACGCTGTAAGCTCAAAATCATCGTCATGAGGATACCACAACCCGAGTGGTGGAGTACCCTTCAGATATCGAAAAATCCGTTTAACACCTATGAGATGGTTGACTTTCGGTTTCGCCTGATATCTGGAACAAAGACATGTCGCATACATGATATCAGGACGAGACGCTGTGAGATACATAAGGGATCCGATCATTCCTCTATACATTGTAGCATCAACCAGATCACCATTTTTGTCGCGTACCACATCATGATTCGTGGCAAGTGGAGTTCCAGCAGCTGAAGCATTCTCCATGTCAAACCGACTGAGGATGTCCCCTACATATTTAGTCTGATGTAGGAAGATTCCTTTTGGTGTCTGATCCACCTGTAGTCCTAGGAAGAACTTCATCTCCCCCATTGCACTCATCTCGAATTCTGCTTTCATGACAGATTCAAATTCTTTACATAACTCTTCTTTTTTGGAACCAAAGATTATGTCATCAACATAAATCTTTACTAGCAGTAAGTTGCCATCCTTTTCTTTGATGAATAACGTACAATCAATCACTCCTCTGCGAAAACCGTGTTTCACAAGATGAGTCGAGAGCTTCTCATACCAGGCTCTAGGGGCTTGATAGAGCTCGTAGAGAGCCTTATCCAGCTTATAAACTCTGTCCCGATGATAAGGATTCTCAAATCCTTCGGGTTGACTGATGTATACTGTCTCACGAATTTCCTCATGAAGGAACGCACTCTTTACATCTAGTTGATAAACTTTGATCTTCATGTAAGATGCATAGGCTAGGAAGATACGGATTGCTTCCATTCTAGCCACAGGTGCAAACACTTCATTGTAATCAATGCCTTCGACTTGTCTAAAACCTTGAACCACAATTTGAGCCTTGTTTTAGATTATAACCCCTTGGTCATTTTTCTTGTATTCAAGACCCATTTTGTGCCAATCACCTTAGCACCTTTTGATCTGTCCACAAGGGTCCATACTCCTAGCTTCTTGAACTGTAGGAGTTCTTCTTGCATCGCACTTACCCATGCCTCATCTTTTAATACTTCACTAACATACTTTGGCTCAAATTGAGACACAAAACATCGATAAGCACCGTCGTGAAGATAGCCTTTTTCCATGACTGAGGCATAATCAGCTGAGTAAAGCTGATTTCGTGTCTGTACTCCCGATTGTACATCCCCAATGACATTTTCCAAAGGATGATAAACATTTATTCGAGATCCAGGAGTGGTGGGAACAACTACTTCATTATCCAGATTGTGAACCACAGCTTCAATATCTGAAGTTGTTGGAGTATGAGGTTCCGAAGTGTCAGAGGCATCAGGGTTTGATGGTTGTGTACTTGTTGTAGCAGGAACCTGTTCCTCCTGGTCCACTTGTTCAGTCTCCATTACTTCATCATTAGAGGAAGAGTCGCTTACATCAAGTGCTCCCCCTAAAGGACTAGAAGACTCACCTTGTGGAACTGATGTTGTCGAGTCTAGAGACGGTGTGTTTAAGACATCGTACATCATTCTGGTCGATAACTCATCATCAGGAAGGCAGGGAGGGATGTTGAAGGACTTAAAGAATCCATCATAGTCGAAGAAAAATGAGGGTCCCTTTCCAGCAGGGGGGTGGTGTATCTCTGAACATCAACGTTGCACCACAATTCTACCTAACCCGTTGAGTTGTTATGAACTCTCTTGTCTGGTATATTGTATCCTAGAAAGATCCCTTCTTCTGCCTTCTCACTAAACTTCCCAGTCTGAGTTTTCTTCAGCAGCATGCATGGTGCGCCAAACGGTTCTAGATACTCCAAGTTGGGTTTACGTCGCTGGAGCAGCTCCTAACATGTTTTGCCATGTCGTTTGACCACTAAGACTCGATTGAGAGTGTAACATGCATTGGCAACTGCCTCGTTCCAAAATTGGATAGGTAGTTTCGAGTCGGCTAGCATCATTCTTGCTGTCTCTATCAAGCTCTTGTTCTTTCGCTCAGCTACTCCATTCATTTGTGAAGTGTAGCAGATGTGAACTGGTGTACAATTCCTTTCTCTTTGCAGAACGCCTCCATCCACTGGTTCTTGAACTCCGTCCCGTTGTCTGATCGAATCTGTGTCACTTTCAGCTTGTAGAGTGATTCCAATGTAGTTACCAACTGTTTGAAGGATTTAAATGTCTCTGATTTGGATTTCAGAAACTCACCCAAGAGAATCTTGAGTAATCATCAGTGACTACATAACAGTACAAATCACCAGCGATGCTTTTTGTGCTGACAGGACCAAACAGATCCATGTGTAGAAGTTTGAGAGGCAGGTCAATGGAATTAACTTTCTTTGCCTTGTGAGACTTCTTGGTCTGTTTACCTTTCTTACACGCTACACAAAAATCCGGAAGTTGAAAATTCTTGACATTTACTCAATTTACTAAATCATTCTTGATCAAATGATTCATCTTCCGTGGATTTATGTGTCCTATTCTCCTATGCCAGGAGATTGAATCCTTCTCTGTTGCCTTTGACAAGAAGCATTGAACTTTATGATCGGTTGTGGAGGCTTTTGATAGATCCAAGACATATAAGTCATTATATCTTGAAGCTGACATTAAGATTTTGTCCATCGGGATAATGTAATCCTTCTTCAATACATAACACTTCTTGTTGTCAAAGACAACTTTGAATCCTTTGCCACAGATTTGGGAGACTAAAAGCAAGTTATTCTGTAGTTGTTGAACGTAGTTGACCTTATCAAACTTGACTTTCTGGTTTCCCACTTCGCCTTGAGCAGTGATGTATCCTTCTTTATTTCTAGCAAATGATACATGTCCCCCTTTAATTTGTTTGACATTAAAAAGGAGAGACAAGTTCCCGGTCATGTGCCTAGACGCCCCACTATCAACAATCCAGGTATTTGTGATAGCACTATAACGGATACCCAGCACATTAAAAGGAAATGATCAGTTTAGGTGTGGGACCAAAGCCTTAACTGGCTTGGGTGACCCAGAGGAATCACACATCATAAACTCAACCCACTGTCCATTTGAGGGTGAGGGCATATCATTCTTCTTATTGTTCTCATTATTAGACAATGGAATTGACTTTTCTTTCCATAAGCCAATTTTGTGTACGGCCTGTTTGTGATAAACAGACGACTGGCTTACGGTTTGAACTTTAGGTTTATTAATTCTCTTTGGTGGAGTAATAGAACTCTTTTTCGAAGAGCTTGGTTTTGTATCATAAAGTTCAATTTTCTTTCTAGGAGTCTGATAATAAGGACAGTTAGAAGTGATATGTCCTCTCTTTCCACAAATGTAGCAAGATCTCCCTTCTACATGTTGAGAAAACTGTTTCTATGGAGTTGAGTGTGCAGCAGGTGTGACTTGAGTCTGATTGAGTTTGGACACTTCTCGTTTAGATTTTTTTGCTTCTTTAACAAAATTCATTGTTTGAACATTTTAACTGTAAGATTCTGTGTGTGCCCAAGACACTTAGAATATTGATGTGGTTAGTACGTTATGATCCAAGTCGGGTTATACCCAACAACAAGCTTAACAAACACCTATTAATATTCAATTACATGATATAATTGAATATTAACACCAATTTAGAAAATGGGTTTTCTAAACAAGTTGCAAATGAGATGGACAATTTATTAGGATATTTTGTTCAATAATATTATTTGTAATGCTATTTAAATTAGTTGAATAACATTACAAATTAATAATGGTAGTATATATATATTATACAATTAAATGGGTTAGTTGTATAGATAATATATCTAGTTAAGTGGCTAGTTAACATTTTTATTGTGTTATAAAATTGAGAGGGAACTCTCATTTTTGAATAAAGTGGCCGCCCCCCTCTTGCATTGTCATTGGACCTTTGTGTCCTTGAAAATGCAAAGGGCTTAACTAGACACATACACAACCATTATTCCATTCATTGCATTCAGCTCTCTCTCTCTTTCTCTCTCAATATTTTCGGATTTTTGGCTGAAAAGTGAAGACTTTGTGAGCTGATTTGTGGTGTTCTCCCTAACAAGAAGGGTGTTTGAACATAAGCTTGGGGTATACAAGCTTGAGGAGGCCTTCTTTGGACTCTTGGCCGGATTCACAAGCATTCCCAACCCCTTTTCTTTGGTCGATTTTTCTGCAGAAAGGTAGATGTATTCACAGCTCTATGTGGCTGTGATTTTATGTACGTTTCTTTATGTTCTTAGCTTGATTATTCACATAAATGATCCTTGGTTAATGGGTTTGCTTCTTACACTTATATGGACATCTAAGAACATGGTTTTTCAGCTTTAAAAGTGTTTAAAGTTATATATATATCCGCTGCGTTTTATAAAAAGTTTAAATGGTTAAACTTCGTTTCATGTTCTTGCAAACCCATCAATGGCATCATGAGCCGGTTATGTGGATGTCTTGCTAGTTTTGTTCTTTAAAATTGGTTTTAAAGGATGGATATAAACCGGTTTGGGGCTGTCTTTTTTCTGTTTTGTTGAATCCCATCTTTCAAGGTCATATTATACATGCTTATAGTTAAATCTTGAAAGATATATACAAATGTTGTTTTGTTGTGTTGTTTGGACAACATCTAAACCCAAAATTTTCAGTTTATGTTGGCTGAAAATTCATGGGTTTTGTGGGGATTCATCACTTTATTTTTAATGATATGTTGGATGTTGATTATGTGCATAACCTAGCCATGACCCTTTGTTGATTTGGTTTGGAATGGATGTTTTTTTTTTGGGTTGTTTTACATTTGGGTTGTAATATTATTCTTTTGTGTTTTTCTTTGAGATGTAATTTATTTATTCATTCATTTGAAATGTAATAGATAGATTAAGTGCAATTCCTTTATTAGAAAATTTGTATTAGGATATAAATTTTGTATATGGAGATGCACTAGAAGGAAGCACAAGAGGAAGACACAAAGAGAAAGACTTGGAGCATATGGATGCAAGTTCAAGTGGGGTCTATAAAGACTTTAAATTTTGTGTTTCATTCAACCCTTAAGAAAGACCAAATGACCACACTTGTGATGGCAAACAAGTGTGGTCACAATAGTAGCTATGGTTATGCATATATGGTTGTTTATGTTTTATGCTTGGTTGATTGTTTATTGTTTGATTGTTTGGTTGATGTTTTGACATGCATAACAAACTAATTAATAAACATAACAATCTGAAAATTGATGGTTCTTAAAGGCAAATAAAAGTTATTAAAATGGTTTAATGATTTTAATGATTAAAATTGGTTTTAATCAAAGGACCATAAGGTACCTTGTATTTGAAAGCATGCAAATACAAGTACATAGAGTTTTATAAACTTGTATTTTGAAACCTCTAAAACTTTTTTCCCAAACAAGATCAACACCGTCCTTTTACACAACACTTGAGTCACTTGGGAACTCTTAATGGGATAAAGGTCACCTAACCATTTTGAGGGAACTTGTGACTTGAGGTGAGAATGCCTTATTTGTGGGATAAAGGTCACCTAACCACTTGTTTTGGCAAACTCACACGTGGGTGTAAGTAGGGTGTCTTGATTTGCAAATCATGTCAAATGGATCACCTACGATGTGGTTTCCAAATGGTGTTGATGGGATTAACATGCCAACTTTACATATGATGTTTTAAGTCGATCCCATATTTCTAGAAGTTGCAAATGGTTGCAATCGTCAAACGTTGACCACCTTATGAATTTAAAACGTGGGATAAAGGTCACCTAACCACGATTTAAATGTAATGTTGGGTTCTAGATTTTAATATGAAAAGACCTTAAAAGGCATTAAATATTAAAATTAGAAATATCGAAAATACTAAAATTGATCTTTGTTAAATTTTGTAGATGGCCACCAATAATGAAAATCACGATAACTCGTCCGCGTCAAACCAATCACTACGAGCGATCCTCCAAAAGGAACGTCTAAATCATAACAACTTTATTGATTGGTATCGAAACTTGAGAATTGTTCTCAAGCAAGAGAGAAGATCATATGTTTTAGACGACCCTATCCCCGATCAACCTAACGAGGATGATGAGGAGGCCTTTAACGATTGGCTGAAATACACTGAGGACTCCGTCCAAGTGTCTTGTCTCATGCTAGCGAGCATGACTCCGGATCTCCAAAAGGAGTATGAACATCACGGAGCTTACGACATGATAACCCAGCTGAAGGAAACGTTCCAACAGCAAGCAAGGGTTGAGCGGTTCGAAACGGTTCGAGCGCTCCATGCATGTCGTATGGACGACAACCAATCGGTTTCATCTTATGTACTTAAGATGAAAAGTCATATTGACCGCCTCAAGAGGCTAAATTGCCCCGTCTCGAAGGAGTTGGCCACGGATTTGATCCTAAATGGCCTAACCAAGAAGTTCGAGACATTCGTGTTGAACTACAACATGAATGCATGGGACAAAAGCATTGGTGAACTTCACTCAATGCTCAAAACGGCCGAGGCGGCCATGGGTAAAAGGGTTTTACCCGTTCTCACCATCAATGAAGGTGGGAACAACAAAAGGCCTCATCCCGCACCCAAGGCAAAGGTTGCCAAGGGTAAGGGACATGTGTGGGGAAAAGGGAAAGGGGTGGTAAGGGTACCACCCAAACCACAAGAGAAGAAGCAAAAGGTTGCTACAAATGACCCATGCTTCAAGTGCGGGGAGATAGGACATTGGGCAAGGAATTGTCCTGTCCATCTCCAAGAGTTGAAAGCAAAGAGGGATGCCGGGCAGACCTCAGGTACAATATACATGATACATATTGATCTTAATGTTACATCTTCAAACACATGGGTATTGGATACCGGATGTGGAACTCATATTTGCAATTTGTTGCAGGGGTTCACAAGAAGTAGGGACTTCAAGAAAGGGGATGTTAGCCTCTTCATGGGCAATGGAACTAAAGTCTTAGTTGAAGCTCGTGGGGACTACATCCTAAGACTTCCAAGTGGCTTGGAAGTTATTTTGAAGAATGTTTTGTATGCTCCTAGTTTGACTAGGAACATTATTTCTGTATCTCAATTAAGACATTATGATTATGTTTTATCTTTTATTGAAAATGATATTCATGTTTCTTTAAATGGTATGTTCTATTTTAAAGCTATACCAATTAATGGTATTTATGAATTGGTTCATGAAAATACTTTAAATAATTCATTGTACCAAACAAACACCAAGAAACTCAAGTTGGACTTGAGTGATACCTATCTTTGGCATTGTCGTCTTGGTCATATAAACAAGAAACGTTTACAAACACTTCAAAAGAATGGTCTTTTAAAAACAAATGAATGTGATTCATTTGATGTTTGTGAATCTTGTTTACAAGGTAAGATGACTAAGGCACCCTTTAGTGGAACTACCGAAAGGGCAAAAGATTTATTAGGAATCATACATTCGGATGTATGTGGTCCTTTTAAGCCAATGACTAGGAATGGTGAAAAATACTTCATTACCTTTACCGACGATTATAGTCGCTATGGGTATGTGTACTTATTAAGGCACAAAGATGAAGCTTTTGAAATGTTCAAAATCTTCAAGAATGAAGTTGAAAATCAACTCAACAAGTCAATTAAAGTTCTCCGTACCGATAGAGGAGGTGAATACCTAAGTGATGTTTTTCAAGATCATCTTAGGAGTTATGGGATTGTCTCACAACTCACTCCACCTGGAACACCACAACATAATGGTGTGTCTGAGAGGAGGAATCGAACCTTATTGGATATGGTCCGATCTATGATGGCTAGAAGCACATTACCTCTATCATTTTGGGGTTTCGCTTTGCTCTCTGCGGCCCGTATTTTAAATATGGCCCCAACCAAAAAGGTGGAAAGGACACCTTTTGAGATATGGCATGGAAGAGTTCCATCCCTATCATACTTAAGGGTTTGGGGATGTGAGGCTTATGTTAAGACTCCCACCCCAAACAAATTGGAAGTCCGATCCACCAAGTGTATCTTTATTGGATATCCTAGAGATTCTATGGGATATTATTTCTATGATCCACTGGAACAAAAGGTGTTTGTTGCCAGAAAGGGTGAGTTCTTAGAAGCAAAGTTCCTTATGGAAGGAGCTAGCAGTAGAACAGTGGATCTTGAGGAAGATCAAGAACCACAACCCGATGCACGTTTGGTTGAAACTAGCACTCAACATGAGGATGTTGAAGATGATCAAATGGTTGATCAATACACACAAAACGTTCGCAGAAGTGGTAGAACTAGTAATCCACCTGAAAGATATGGATTTTTCGTGGATGGATGCTATGTGGTAGATTCTGATGAACCAACCACATACCATAATGCAATGTCCAATACGGATTGTGACAAATGGCTAGAAGCCATGAACGTTGAGATGCAATCCATGTATGACAACCAAGTTTGGGAACTTGTTGTACCACCTCTTAATTCCAAAGTAGTTGGAAGTAAGTGGGTTTTCAAGAAGAAAACCGATATGCATGGAAACTTGGATACTTATAAAGCTAGACTTGTAGCAAAGGGTTTCACTCAAACTCAAGGGGTTGATTATGATGAAACCTTCTCACCTGTAGCGATGCTAAAGTCTATAAGGATATTGTTTGCCATAGCTGCTCATTATGATTATGAGATTTGGCAAATGGATGTCAAAACTGCTTTCCTAAATGGATATCTTGAGGAAGATGTCTATATGGTTCAGCCTGAAGGTTTTGTCGATCCAAAACATCCTAATAAAGTATGCAAGTTAAAGAAATCAATCTATGGATTGAAACAAGCATCGAGAAGCTGGAATCACCGTTTTGATGAGGAAGTAAAGAAATTTGGCTTCATCAAAAACGCTGATGAGGCTTGTGTGTATAAGAAGGCTAGTGGGAGCACAGTAACTTTCCTAGTATTGTATGTTGATGACATACTACTATTTGGAAATGACATTCCAACCTTGGAAGGTGTAAAAACCTGGCTTGGAAGTTGTTTTTCCATCAAGGATCTTGGTGAAGCCGCCTATATTCTAGGAATAAAGATCTATAGGGATAGATCAAGGCGGTTGATTGGTTTGAATCAAAGTGCATACATTGATAAGATCTTGAAAAGATTCAAGATGGAGAACTCTAAGAAAGGTACCGTACCTATTCAAAGAGGAACGATATTGAGTACGACTCAATGTCCAAGCTCAAAGGATGAGCAAGATAAAATGAAGGCAATCCCATATGCATCTGCTATTGGATCCATCATGTATGCAATGATATGCACTCGACCGGACGTGTCATGCGCTTTGAGCATGACAAGCCGTTACCAGCAAAATCCTGGAAACAGTCATTGGATGGCTGTTAAGAACATACTTAAATACCTAAGGAGGACAAGGGATATGTTCCTAATCTATGGATCTGGTGACGAGGAACTCGTTGTAAAAGGTTACACGGATGCGAGTTTCCAAACCGATCGTGATGATTCTCGGTCACAATCGGGATACATTTTCATTCTAAATGGAGGAGCTGTCTCTTGGAAGAGCTCCAAGCAGGATGTGGTGGCTCTATCGACTACAGAATCAGAATACGTTGCCGCCTCATTGGCAGCTCAAGAAGCTGCATGGTTGAAGAAATTCATTGCCGATCTAGGGGTAGTCCCTTCCATTCAGGACCCCCTAGAGATCTTTTGTGATAACGAGGGTGCGATTGCACAAATCAAGGAACCCCGTGCTCATCAAAAGACTAGGCACATTGAGCGGAGATTCAACTACATACGAGATGAAGTTGAAAAGGGAAAAATATGTATTCGCAAAGTTCACACGGATCAAAATATTGCGGATCCTCTCACGAAGCTCCTTGAAAAGGCAAAGCATGAATGTCATACTTGTGCCATGGGACTTCGATATTCTAGTGATTGGATTTGATCTGTACATTTTGTATTTGGATATGTGGAACTCTTTATTATTTGAATAAAATTATTTGGTTATAATGTTTCAATTAATGTTCCAATTTAGCATGTTTAATCCATGAGTAAATTGTTTACTCTAAAATGTCCGTAGTCGCTCATACTTGTGGGAACAAGTGTGAAAGTAAGATTATTATGAACTTGGATTGGTTGATATTCATAAGGATGAATATAGAGCAATGGGTTGCTACCAAGGTTCATAGATATTTGTGGGATACAAATATTGGACTAACCCGCATCTCAAATTTTACTACATGGAATCTTATTGATTGATCATAAGTAAATTTGAGTAAAGGCGAATATCATTTGGTATCCTCAGACCTGAGACACATATTGGGTTTTGATATTCACCAAGTTTTATACCTTGAGCCTATTCTTCACTGCCCTGAGATAGTGGACAGTACACAAGGATACGTTCAGGTATAACACGAAGTGTTTGTGAGAGACGTATGTAGTCAAGATGGAATTTGTTCCTCTTATTCGTTGAGAGTTAGATGTCTAAGGCCTGATTAAGTTAAATCAACAAGGAATGATCATTCTGTGTCCTTGGATTTAACATGACATCTGTAACAAAAGGATAGATGATTAATTCACCTAAATCATTTCAAGTAGGGCACTTGAAAGGGATGATGTTATTGAATGGCTATAAGTCATGCGTATTAAGGGTAGTAAACCGTTGTTAGGCGGTATTTACTGCTTGCATCAATCTTCTATGAATCTTGGGCAAGTGGGAGATTGTAAGATTCTGTGTGTGCCCAAGACACTTAGAATATTGATGTGGTTAGTACGTTATGATCCAAGTCGGGTTATACCCAACAACAAGCTTAACAAACACCTATTAATATTCAATTACATGATATAATTGAATATTAACACCAATTTAGAAAATGGGTTTTCTAAACAAGTTGCAAATGAGATGGACAATTTATTAGGATATTTTGTTCAATAATATTATTTGTAATGCTATTTAAATTAGTTGAATAACATTACAAATTAATAATGGTAGTATATATATATTATACAATTAAATGGGTTAGTTGTATAGATAATATATCTAGTTAAGTGGCTAGTTAACATTTTTATTGTGTTATAAAATTGAGAGGGAACTCTCATTTTGAATAAAGGTGGCCGCCCCCCTCTTGCATTGTCATTGGACCTTTGTGTCCTTGAAAATGCAAAGGGCTTAACTAGACACATACACAACCATTATTCCATTCATTGCATTCAGCTCTCTCTCTCTTTCTCTCTCAATATTTTCGGATTTTTGGCTGAAAAGTGAAGACTTTGTGAGCTGATTTGTGGTGTTCTCCCTAACAAGAAGGGTGTTTGAACATAAGCTTGGGGTATACAAGCTTGAGGAGGCCTTCTTTGGACTCTTGGCCGGATTCACAAGCATTCCCAACCCCTTTTCTTTGGTCGATTTTTCTGCAGAAAGGTAGATGTATTCACAGCTCTATGTGGCTGTGATTTTATGTACGTTTCTTTATGTTCTTAGCTTGATTATTCACATAAATGATCCTTGGTTAATGGGTTTGCTTCTTACACTTATATGGACATCTAAGAACATGGTTTTTCAGCTTTAAAAGTGTTTAAAGTTATATATATATCCGCTGCGTTTTATAAAAAGTTTAAATGGTTAAACTTCGTTTCATGTTCTTGCAAACCCATCATTAACATCCTTAGCCTTTTGTTTATTTGGACTTTGACGTGAAGCACATGGTTGGTTAACTGGTTTGGTCGTTTTAGGTTCAGAAATAGACATGTTTGAACCTGATTTTACATTAACCTTTTCAAATTGTTCATCCAAATTTAAATAGGCATCTTACCTTTAGATTTCAAAGTAGCCTCCTTCTGTTTAGTGACAAAATTCACTGGTGTACCTGTGGAATCCGGATCACTAACCAGAGGAGTGGACACCACATGATCTTTAATTGGTTTGTTATTTACAGGTCTACATTTAGTATTTAACATGATCTCATGTGGTGGTTGAACCACTTTGTAACCCAAACCCTCCCCATTATTTCGTTCTTTCACTAAGTGTTGAACTATATGAGAAGAACTGGTCCAACTGTGCAGTTTTGTTTTAATGAGTTGACTTCGACTTCTAAAACTAGTTTTTCTTTCTTTGTTTCTTCCAACGAGTTTAAATAAAACTTTATATCATTTGCTTGATTAAAAGCAACAACCTTGGTTTCCCTTAGTTGTTTATTTAAAAGTTCTATTTTCTCTCTATAATTGCACTCGTTTTGTTTTAAAATCCGATTGGCTTCTGTGCACAGTTGTAAATCGTTTACTAAGCTATCATTGTGGTCTAATAACCTAGCAAATTTAAGATCAATGCTTTCTCTAAATTTGGTACATTCATTACAAGCATGTTTTTCAAAAAGTTGATCTTTTGTACTTATCTGTGAAGATTCAGATGAATCAGCCATCAATCCAGAATTAGACTCTTCGGATGCTGGAGATTCTGAACATGTCGTTCTGAGTTCTTCTTCAATCAGGTGATTTACCACATTCACAACTTCTTCTGAATCTGGAAAAACTTGCTCAGTTGCAATATCACCTTCACTGGCAGACCCATCATCCAATGCTTTGACACAAGCAATGTTTGATTCTCCAGGAGAGACAAAACGAAAAGACCAGTCTTGTCCTTTATCATCTTGAGCAGTTAATGCCTTAGTCTCTTTACTTGAAGAACTAGTTCCAACCATGTCTTTGTCTTGACGGTTGAAGGTTGAGAACGGGTTTCCGTTACCTATTTTCTTGGGCTTTACACATTCACGTTTGAAATGCCCCTTTTCACCACAGTTAAAGCAGGTAACTTTGGTTTTGTCAAAACCAAAAGTAGTGTCTTTTGTGGCTACCAAGTTCTGTCCAGTCTTTTTCACAAACTTTTTTCACTCTCCTGACAGCACTTGCCAAATCCCACATGATATCCATTCTTTCTAGTTCATTTTCATCCACCTGCTCGTAGTCTTCATCGGCGAGATGGCAATTACCAATTTTTCCTGCAACTAGACCGTCATAAGAATGAACAACTGCAGCTAGAAGGTCCATGTGCTCCTTTGCAACCTCCACAGTAATATTACCGAGATTCTCGGTCTTCAACTTAGTAGCATTTGCTTCAGGCATAATATATTGGGTACTAGACGACCCTGATGTTTCTGATCCTGAAGCAGTGGATTGGGAAGGAGCTGCTGAACTAGACACAAAGGCAGTTTGAAGTGGTGCTCCTGAACGGGTTGGATTTGGAGTTGAGTTATAAAGTGAAGGATTATGGTCGTAGGATCCTTTCTGTGACTTGTACTTCATTCTAAGTTCCTCCTCTCTCAACTTCAATATGAAGTCATTTATATCCAACCTTGACAGAATATTGTTCTGTCTCTTAGACACAAACGAGTCCTATTTCTCTGGCAAACCATCTGCAAAATTGTAACCCCATGAGTGTGCAGTTCACTCATCAGATGGTAGAACCTGTCGATAACATCATCCAAGCTTTCTTTTCCCATTGAAGAGAAGTTGTCAAACTCCTTCTTCAGAGCCTTTTCCTTCAAAGCTTTCAACGATGCATTCCCATCATACCTTTTCTCCAACGCTTCCCATAACTTCTTTGCCTGTTTGTTCTCAGAAAACTGATGGAATATATCTTTTGGTATCGACTGGGTCAACAGGGCATACACCTTCTTTTCAGCATTGTACTTAATTTTCTGGCCGTCAGTCATACCTCCCAAAGTTAATTTAACACCATCAGCACCGACTGGCATACTATACCCTGTCTCAATGGATTCCCCAAGATTGGGATCAACTCCATTTAGATAGATCTCGAACCGCTGTTTCCATTGTGGATAGTCATCCAACGTTATAAGCTTCGGCGGTTTATTATGATTTCCAACCTCATTCTCCAGAAGCAGAAGGTTCTGGATGTGTGAATCCTTCCCGGTAGTGAATGCTGAAAACTGATCTTCCATTTGTATGAACTTTGTACTTTGAGAACAAAATGAACTTCAATCGTGCGAATGAACAATGTGTATGGGTCACTCATGCGAATGAAGGGTGCGAATGAATTCAATCGTGCGATTGGATTCAGTCGTGCGATTGAAATGGACGAATGGACTTAGGTGACTGGAGTTGTTCAGTCGTGCGGATGGAGGTGCGATTGACGTGTGCGAATGAATTCAATCGTGCGATTGGATTCAGTCGTACGTATGGAGTATGCGATTGGAGACAAGCGAATGGAGATGTTCAGTCGTACGAATGAGTGAGCGACTGAGTTCAATCGTACGAATGGGGTGTGCGATTGAGTTCAGTCGTGCGATTGAGCTAATCGTGTGACTGAAGGCTGCTGTTTGTGCAAAATCGAAGGTTTTTGACACTTTGACACAAAAACACGATTTTCCAAGAACCCTAATCTGCCGTAAGCCGAAAAACGTAAACTTTGAGACCTGGAGACGTCGAAAACACTTTTTTACTTAAAAAGATGATGTTTTTGAATGAAAAACGTGATTTTTACACCGAAACCAATCGAATCACATGCAAAATCAAGAGCCAAAGCTCTGATACCACTTGTCAGGACCGTGTACGTACGAAATACCAACTGATAATGCGTGAAACCAGATCAAATAGTGCGGAAACCTATTTGATTGGCGATCCAATCAGTGAGAACGCAATCCCGATCAATCTAACGATTAAAGAAATGTTAAGAACGAGTAGAGAACGATCAGATGCGATCTATGAACTTGGAATAGGCTTTCTGGACGCTCTAGACGGCTAGGTTATGAGTATGTGTCAAAGTTATGTTTTTCCACGAATTAAGTGGTATTTATAGGTTTGCAGTCTTCATTCGTGCGACTGAACCATTAGCATGGTTCAGTCGTGCGACTGACTCATGCGACTGATTCATACGCACGACTCAAGGTTCAGTCGTGCAACTGAGTCAATCTCATGTCTCATTCGTACGACTGATCCAGTCGACTGGTTCAGTCGTGCGACTGGTTCATTAGCATGATGTATTCATGCGTATGGTCCATTAGCATGGTCTATTCGCATGAAGACTCATACGATTAAGTTTGAACACATTTCTCAATCATTATTAACTAAGAACTATGCACAATAACCTCAAACCTATATAGTAAGTTCATTATACTTTAACACACAATAATACAATGAAATATTAAACATTATAAGCATCAACCACATATTATATTTCATTCAACTCATTCATTACATATGTGTAAGACATGACAGACTTTTACATTAAGCACATAAACTAGGGACATATGTATCAACACTACCATAGTAAATTTATAATTTTTTATTAATATTTAGACCCTCAAAAGTTAAGTACAAGATGAAATGTCAAACCTGGATTTTTTCGACACAATACTTAGGTCGACTTTGGGAGGCCATAACTCCCTCAATCTTTAACCAATTATCTTGCTTCTTTTTTTTGAGTTAGTGTTATGAGCTAGCTTTAAAACCCAAGTGGTCTCACTTAAAATTTTTAAGGTTTTCGACCCCTAACCAACTGAAACAGTTTTGAGCTCCAGAATATAGCTGCACATAGTTGTGAAAGAATATAATTATTTTTGGACTACTAAATAAAATCTATAAATTGTTAAACTTATTTTCCTAGTAAGTTAAAACTCATATATAAGTATGGTAAAAATCTCACATTTTATATAGTACATTTGGTTAATTAAAACCTTAGCGCAAAATGACTCGTAAAAACGTAGAGATCAAGCAAACAAACTTTAAACCACAAAATGTCGTATAATCACATGTGAACTTATAATTATGACAAAATATACTCATTTCATAATATGTATATATGTTGACATACTTATTCTTAAATATTAAGTTCATAATCGAATATTACCAACGGTTTGTAAAACATGCAAAACCTTAAATTTGGATAAGTATACTTTTCATTTAATAATTTAATATTAAAACTTTTATTATGTAATACTTGACTCGTCACTTCTTTTAACAAGTTACAAATGGGAACGCAAACCTTATTTTCCCAGCGCATATATATGTAGGAACTGCTTCGGTTAAAGTGCAATCGATCTTGTTTCACGTGATACGTATCCGAACCAATAATGTGTGAGTTTTCATAGTCCCTTTTTACTTTTACTAATTTCGGGGTAGAAACATGTTACTTAACGACTTTACATGAATCACTACTATTATGTCTTATGGTTATACACATTTTGGTGATTAATGTTTATTTATTGGGTTCGCCTTACAAAGACCTCGCTATCTTACACAACTACTTAACTCCGAGTTGGAGCCGCAAGTTTAATATAGATAGTACTATCGGGACTGACAATCCCCTATCTCTCGACTGACTGGAACGCGTAAATCCAGTTAACGATATTGAATGATTATTACCACGCAGACTATAACTTGAATTTTACTTCCGTACTTGAAATAATTATCGGACGAGGCATGCAGTCAAAGGCTTAGTTGTGGACTCATAAATACATTTCATCTTACTTGTATTATGGCTACTTTTACATGATGAGTTTTTGAATCATACTTGACTACTTACCTTGCAACGATTTATCGAGTCTCAAACGTACGAGCTCACCAACATTATTGTTGACCCATTTCTAATAGGTTTTTTAGGAAACTAACAAGGTTAGCTTTGGACATCTTAGGAAATCTAGGCTCAAATGTATAAATCTTTGAAACTTGTACCCTAATACATTATTGCCATAGTTTATTTTGAATACATGATCAGATTTAAATATCATATTATCATGTGTACAAGACATCCGATTACATCATCTCCTTGCGATTCCACCATCGGCGAGGGGTGTGATAGTTATGAAATATGAAAGCTAGTAATTTTCCTTAGATGTTAGTATTTCAAATTGTATTCCATTAATATAATACAAATATTATTTTACCTAAGAAAATAAGATTATTTCAAAATCCCAGATTTTATAATTTCATATGTAAATTACATAATTAATATCTGAACCCTCGAGTCATGTTTCGGGTCGAGTCAAAATGATATCTAATTACCTAAACAATATGTCAACTTTAAAATATAAAGGTTTTTGAACACTTTCAAGTGAATTATAATTTATTATTATTTTTGAAGTAATATATATTTCACAAATATCCATCTTGTGTCACTAACGTGTCGTCGATTCAAACACTTTGCTACCAAGTGGGTGGATGAAATAGTTACATGCTCGCATTACTCATAGGAGCAATTACTTAGATATAAGTTACCTTGATTGTTCTAGGGCGAACTAAGTTTGGATTTTCCCGAGCATTTTGGATACTTCCAGATTTTCACACCCGACTCGCTTCACAGGTGAGTTTCACGGCCCTATCTTTACTTATTTTCATTTTGGGGGAGATTACATAGAAATTACTATTTTCTTGGACTTTTACTTGTTAATGATTTCACATGTTATATAAGTTGTTTACTTACAGTATGAAGTCCCCTATTATCAAACCGTTAGTTTATTTCCCAAAGCAAGGTAATCATGGATAATACTATTGGATTTGACTACCCCCACTCGGGTTAATTGCCCTAACCTTAACCGGAGGTCTAAACGGGTGCATTATTAGCATGTTCACCCTGTGCTTACGGTAGGCATGGGTAGGGGCAATCTATTACAGTTACGGTATAGCTTCGGTTGCGATGCTTATATAATGTTGTAGTATTGTATGATCGACAATTAAATCATGAAAAGACTTGTGGTCCATTACACTGTTTACTATTACTTTAAAAACCTGTGAACTCACCAACTTTATGTTGTTATATTTTCAATGCATGTTTTTTCAGGTATTTGATATTTGCCTTAAGTTAAACTAGCATAGATCACATCGCATTTAGGGCCATTCATGTTGTTTGGGACATTTATTGTTGTATTTGTCGTGTTTGAAAACAATTTACATTAGTTCTACTGCTTCTGCAATTTAACTCTGAAAACAATTATGTATTTTTAAACATATTTGCAACATATGTTTTACCATATCATGTAGTGGTCGATCAATAACTATGATTCCATGACGTTCATGCCCAGCTGGAAACCGCCGCGATTGGGGGTGTGACAATCATGTATGAGCTGTGAATGTTTGATGTACTAAAACATGTTTGTGCATGGGAAAAACTTGTTATTTACTTTGTTATTGATATCTTTGTTATGCTTTGACTATTATTATATTGATTACACAGACACACGAGACATGAAAGCATGGTTTTCGTACATGCATTGGTGAGTTTGATTCAAACTTAAAGATTCAAGATAACTAGATTATTCTATTTCACCTTCTTGGACTATTATATTGAAGTATCCACGTTAAAAAAACCAAGTGGCAAGATTATTTTAATTCAATGGCCCTTAAAACTTAGGAGCTTTAAATGATTGTTTTAGTTTCTTCTATAGTAAAAACATCCTTAGAGCATACAAAGTGGTAATCGGGAAATTGCTTCCTTATTTTCCCCTAATCCAATTCCTCGGGGATCCGTTTGTTTCTTCTTTGTATTTAATCCTGACCCGGTGAATCACCCCTTCACGTTTCTTCCCATGGTTTTCTTTGCATGAGACGACTCGCATTAATCTTATGTTCACTCGTGGCTCATTCGCCAAGGCTCTCACACCTCCTTCTTACGAGACACAAACTTTATAATGGACATGGGTCTAGTTTAAGGGTATGGTTAGAGGGAGTGCAATTTTGTGAATTTTTTTCAAAGTGGATAATTTAGGAAAAAAAAGTAGGAATTGATTATTTAACTAGAATAATATGGTCAATGGTAATTTCTTCACAATCCCAAACTCCAAATAATTGGGTTGTCATTGATTGTTAGAAATAGTTCTTGGCAGGAGTGGTTTCAATAACTCCTTACCATCTCCGGCGTCTCTGTTTACCCCTATTTCTACTATGTTAACACAAGTGAAATAGAGCGGTTTCATTTACATGTAGACTTTAAAGAAACCGGTCCTGGTAGGAGTTGCTTCTCCCTCAAACAAATAAACACAAGAAACTGCTCCTACGAGGAGTGATTTCTCATCAAAACCTATTTTCGATGAAAGATGCATGAAAAAAGCTTAATAATGTATGTATATATTAGGTGAACTTAAAACCTAAGAAACCGCTCCCGGTAGGAGATGCTTCTCCCTCAACCAAATAAGCAGTTTCTCACTAAAACCAAGAAATGTTAAGAAATCACTCCTGGTAGGAGCTACTTTTCCCTCAAACAAATAAAAACAAGAAACTGCTCCTGCACTAAAACCTAACTTTAAAACTCTAATGATATTAGCTGATGAAAGATGTGTATACAATATGCATGCTTCACACTACATCCAAAAATATGATAAAAGATGCATGCAAAGCTTCATAATACATCCAAAAATCTAATAAAAATTGTATGCATAAGCTTCATAATACATCCAAAATTTTAAATATAAATTTCTTATGATTTGACTATGCATGAAACCACTCTTGGTAAGGGTTGTTTCATTAATTGTATTTATATATAACATTTATTATACATATAATATAAATATGATACATATTATAATATTTTTCCTGAAAAATAATTTTTTTCATATCTTTTATAGGGAAAGCTCTCGTACCATCTAGTGTAAAAAACAAGAACCTAAATACCACACTGAATATATAAAAACATACTAATCATTTAAGGTACCTCTACAAAATTTGAATACACACCACCTTGAAATTTTAAGGTACAGGGGCGAAGCTTGAGCAAAAGTATAGGGGGGCGGGGGGCGGAAGTCACAACCACGAGACCAATAAAAACCTATAAATATCGGGTCGGTGATTCGGTTCGGGTCGGTTCAAATAATAAAAACCTATAAATATCTACTTTATATTTTTCATTCAAAGGATCAGTCTTACACATAATGACATAAAAATAAAAAAGCTATTTAATAATGATGCGGGAGAAAGGTGAGTACCTGAAAGAAGAATTACAACTCAGCCCGACGTCTTTTAAGATCTTTGAAATCACCTATTATGCATTCAGAATCAAAACTTTCAGCCATTTCCTTTTTATGTAAACCACTAAGACTCATCATGTCCTCGTAAAGCACAAGCTTGGAATGTCAACCACTTCACTACATCAACTGAAGCTTTCAATCGTAAACGGTTCTTCAATATTTGATCTTCACTTTGTTTTGCAAAGACATTCCCAATATGTGTTGATTGGTTCAACAAATTTTCATTGTATTCCATAGCATCTCTATGTTGAGAAGAACTAATATGGTTTAAGTATGCACATTTTTTCCATAATTACTTTTTTCCAATTGTCAAATCCTTTAAGTGTAAATGCATCATAACCATTGCATACATTTGGTTTATCATTAAACAAATAACAAAGAAGGCAATATGAAGCATTTGTTGTTGGAGAATACTCTAAGCAACTAGGGAAAATCTTGAACCAAGAATATTGGAATCTACGATTCTTTCGATCTTTAGGATATTCTTTAAGATGAACTTGAAAAGGTCCCAACTTCAAATAAGCTTGTCTTACTTCTTCTCTAGAACTAACCGAATAATCCCACATTTGTCTTCGTTTAGCCGGATCTCTTTCTAGATTATTAACATCTACTTCATTAACATTTGATAAATGAACTTCAGAAGCATGATGCTCTTGTTGATTTTCATGTTTTTCCGACTCACTAGATGAGGTTTTTTGACGTTTCGAGTCATCAATTTCTTCACCAACAACCTTTCTTTTGAAAAATGAATCAATAGTTTTCCCCTTTCCCATGATTTTTCAATCTAAATTCAATACAACATCAACAATTAGTCATATATTCAATTGTCCAAATCCCTAAAATCAAACTTTAATCATTTATAAACCATTAAAACTATAACAACAAGTCAACAATGAAACCCTAGATCCTAATTACATTCAAGCAATTGTAATTTCTAACAAAAACTCAACAATTATAACTTGAATAATAAGTAAACCGACTTTAGGGTAGTCTTGTATGCATGTGTGGGCCGTGGGGTAGTCAGCACGAGTCTTGTGCGGCACAGCAAGGAGTCTTATACGCGTGTGTGGGCTGTGGTTGGCCCTGGTCGCAGGGGCGAAGGATTGCAAACTTGCAGGTCGGGCGCTTGGAACTCGAAAGGCAGAGAGATGAGGGATCGAAGCAGGCAAGCAACGTAGGGATTCAGGGACTCACCAAGGAACGCAACGCAGCAGAGGCCAGATCGAGGGATGAGGGATGATTTGGTCGATGGTCATGATGGGTAGTGGGCTGATATTTAAAATCCATCAATAAACAAAGAAACTAATGGGTTGGCCACTTGGGCTATTACAGCCCATTACAGTTTAATTCCAAAAGCCCATTTATTTATTTTTTAAATTTTAAATAGGTGAGTCCAACTAAATTAGTAAATGAAATTTTCTTAATATTTTTAAAACTTTTATAGATGTATATTTTTAATACTTGTTTTTTAACATATGTATAATTGTTTTAGGGGAATTGGGGGGTGGGGGGCAAATATAATATATGTAATTTTTTTAAGGGGGCGAGCACAATATATAAAAAAAATTTCCACTACGCGTCAAAAAATTAACATTACTAACGAAAAAAAGAGGGGGGGGGGGCGCCCCTTCAAACCTTCGCCACTGTTAAAGTACCCTCTGATCCTCATTGTGACCTTGATCTTCATGTGGGTTGTTACCCGGGATCCCCTTTGACCATATCTACATTCCCCTCGCAATGCACATTGTGGTAACGTGTGATTCGTTTCACAGTTGAGCGCACCACTCTGCAGATATGCTGGATGATTCAAGGCTTCATTTTCATTAACCATTCTCATTAGATGCACAACGATGTTTTGAACCGACTCTAAATTTTGTGAGTAATTTCAACCCCCCATACCTATAAATATGCTTGTTTCTTGAGTAATGTGGGTTAGGCCATCCACCTACAAAACCAAACAAGTATTAGTTTAGTATATTATAATAAATTATATAATATAGATAAAATTATAGAAAATGTCCTTTACGTTTATTAAAAATTGTAGATTTTATCCTTTGTCTTCAAAAAGCACTATTTTCATCCTTTATGTAGATAAACTGTTTCATATTACATCCTTTATGCTAATGGTCGTTTATTTTCACCGTTATTGTTGGGTTTTGACCAACAAGAATAAATTGAAGATTTCCAAGTCAACAGAAAAGTCAACATAGAAGATGAAAAGTTGAAGCTTGAAGTCAACAAGTCAACATTATTAGTCTAGGGTTTGCATTTGTAATTACTTTTAGACAGTATAAATAGATTATTTACATTCATTTGTAATGTGTGCCTTCCAAGAGTGTGTATGCCCTGGAGGTGTGCCAAAACATGAGAGGTGTGAGGATGAGAGCATAACATCATCAATCCTTCAAAGGATGATGATCAATCATGTATTCATTTCTTCTTCAATAAACAGAAAACATAAAATTTAACAAAAATTCTTTTGTTCATCATTATCATTTTAGCATCTTCATCATCAAATCTAGATCTAGTCAATTGAATCCTAAGATCCATGAGCTCAACATATTTTGATCTCACCATCAAAACTCATAATTGGTATCAGAGCCAAGGTTGTGGATTGCTAAAATGGAAGAAGATTTGAAGAAAACTTGAAGAAAAAGTTAGTGTGTTCTTCATGAGAAATCCAAAGATTTGAGGTGAATCTGATGGATTCAACACAAATATGATGTTGTTTGATCATCCTCTATTATCAAATCAACAATTGGAAGCAAGAAATCGAAGTTTGGAGCAAAATCCATGAGATTTGGGATTTTTTGATTCATGTTTGTCATTTTCACACACTAGTGTGTGTGTTCTTGGTGTTCTTCAGAAATTCTCAGATCTGGATCATGGAAATGGAGTTTGGATTGATTTGGATTCATCAACATGACGCTACAACAACAATTTCATCAACAAATCAGCATCAACATCATGTTTGGATCAAAATCAAAATCACTAGTAAGTGGGTTTTTGAATGTTCTCATGTTCTGCATTAATCCATAGATTTGGATGTGTTTAAGGCATGTTCAATTGATCAACAACAAGTTATTACATCAATTGAACATGAATCCATCATCATAATCAGCAAATTAGAGCATAAACGAAGTAATTTAGGGGTTGAAAATTGAAGAAAAACTGATGGGCTATCCTGGTGCTCCCCTTATGCTGAAAATTTTCAAATCATCCCCAAATCGATCCAAATTAACACAACAACAATCCATCTAGATCAAAACAAGTTCGGGAATGAAAATTGATCAAGTTAGAAGGCTCGGGAGTCGGTTGCACTATTCATGGTGCTCCCCCTTTGTGCTTGATGCGCCCCCTTTGTGGTGGGCTGCACATTTTTAGTTTGATTAAACATAAACAAGAGCAGCTCGGGTCCTTAGTTTAGCATCATTAAAGCTTCCAAATCATCATAAACATCAACAACATCAAGCACAACATGAAGATGATCATCAAAAATGAATCAACAACAAGCAAGTATGCTTGGTGCACCCCTTATGGGACTGCACATGCAGTTTTGACAGCAAAAACATGTAAAACGCAGCAGCAAATTGGCATTACAAAGAGCTATGTTTGGGCTGAATTTTAGCACAAAAACATCACCATATAAACATCAAAAGGGATGCATCTAATGAGAACAAACAGCAGCAACTTGAGCAGCCCTGCAGCTCAACAAATAGCTCATGTGCGCCTCCTTTGGGCTGCACTTGTGCAGAATTTGCAGCAGCAAATTAGGGATTGAAAAGTATGTTTTGGCCTGTGTTTTAGCATCAAAACAACAACAAAATGAACATCAAATGGGCTGCATTCATTCAGCAAACCAGTAGCAGCCCGTGCAGCCCCAAACACCACTTGATGCGCCCCTTATGTGGCCTGCATCATTTGGGCAACTTGTTCATGGTTCTAACAGCAGCAAAATAACATCAAGTGCCATCTAAATCATCATCAACAACAAGCCCAACATCAAGTACAACATCAAGATCATGAACAACAAGATCAAAGGATCATCATCATCATCTTCAAGTTTTCACCATCAACAACCTCACCATCACTATCTCATCATCAAAGCATCAAAAGAAGAAAATCAGAAAAGAACAACAAGTATATCCTCACACAATAGTTGATTCAAGCACAGGCTTCTGCAACATCAACAACAACATCAACACTTGAATTAACAATTTTATCAGAAAGCACCATCAAGGCTCAAGTTTCAAGCTTCAACCTTTATCATTGGAAATCTACAATTTAGGGGGAGTATTGTTGGGTTTTGACCAACAAGAATAAATTGAAGATTTCCAAGTCAACAGAAAAGTCAACATTATTAGTCTAGGGTTTGCATTTGTAATTATTCTTAGACTAGTAGAAATAGATTATTTACATTCATTTGTAATGTGTGCCTTCCAAGAGTGTGTGCCTTGGAGGTGTGCCAAAACATGAGAGGTGTGAGGATGAGAGCATAACATCATCAATCCTTCAAAGGATGATGATCAATCATGTATTCATTTCTTCTTCAATAAACAGAAAACAAAAAATTTAACAAAAATTCTTTTGTTCATCATTATCATTTTAGCATCTTTATCATCAAATCTAGATCTAGTCAATTGAATCCTAAGATCCATGAGCTCAACATGTTTTGATCTCACCATCAAAACTCACAGTTATCTTTAGTCACATGAGTACCACGTGAGGGCAACAAGGTAGTTTCCCAATCTTTTTTTATCATAACCTCAGAATCTTTCCATATCCTACCTTTTCTTGTCCAGACTATTCTAACTGTTATGATTGTTCCATTTCTTCTTTGTTAGTATTATCAAATCAATTGAAGCTTTATCAGATTGATTGAACCAAAATAGGCACTTTTTATTTTCAAAGCGAAGATGATGTCTATGATATCAATGAAGTATATGGTACATATCCCAATCTTTTCATAATGAAGCTGCATCACGGTGGTTGTTACCAGGACAAACGTATCAAAATGGGAAAGTAAACTACATAGAGTTTTTAGATACCAACAATTTCTCTATGGAAGAATTGGAATCCATTATTCAAGATATATGTTATTTAACTAAATTGGGCACTTATTTCCATTTTTTTACCACAAGGTAATTTAGATAGTGAAATGCATAGATTGAGTAATGATTCAGATGGTTTGAAACTCAAAGAACTCGTGTTAAAGGGTAATAGGACATTTGATGTTTATGTGGAACATGGAGTGACCAGTTTGAAAGTTATTGAGTTTATAGACAGTACTGATTTGGAGTCTGTTATAAATATCAACGTTATGGGTCTTAATAACTATGATTATGAAGACATGAATGACTTTGAGCCATTTATGACTAAGAATTTTGAGTTTGAAGTTTCTCATGGCCATGGAAGTAATGAAAGTAATGAAGATAGTGATGATGATAGTGATTTTGATCCAAATGGTAAGAATGGTATAGATGATATAGATGTTGACATGAGGGACTTTAAGTTAAATATTGACGATGAAAAAGAAATTCATCTGCATGATAATGAAGGAGATGACTTAGAAGATATAGACATTGAAAATTTTGATAGTGACCATGAACCTGATGAAAACATTATGAATATAAGAAAAAGGAAATTGAAATACATTAGAATGGCTAATGGTGATGCAAATAACTTTTTCTTGGGGCAAATGTTTGGAAGTAAAAAGGAGGTGAAGGAACTTATAAAAATACATAATGATGAATCTAGGAGGCAATTAAAGATTGTGAAGGATGACAAGGTACGAGTGAGGGTAGTGTGTGAAGGGGGCCTTTTAATAGGAGAAAGTGAAAAATGTTAGGACCTGGTATTTGAACGAAATACCTAGTGATTAGCGTGTAAACCAGATCAAATAGTGCGGAATCCTATTTGATTGGCAATCCAATCAGTGAGAACACACGAAGAATCAATCAAGAATTGAATCTAACGTTAGAAGTCGATTAGGAATCGATCTAATGTGTTCTGTGAACTTGGAGAACGATTTGGGAGGTTTCTGGACGGCTAGGGTACGTCTGGAGTCGTAATGGTATCAATGCTTACATTTTTCCACGAATTGCGACTGAACCATAAGTATGGTCCAGTCGTGCGATTGAACCATGCGGTTGATCCATCCGCACGACTGAGTGTTCAGTCGTGCGACTGAGCCAATCTTATGTGTCAATCAGACGACTGATCCAGTCTCCTGGTTCAGTCGTGCGACTGAGTCAATCGTATGAAGTTATTCATGCGTATGGTCCATTCGCATGGGCCATTCGCATGAGAACATCATTTAGTTAAGTTTGAATGTTTTAATTAATATAACATTATGTGTAACCATTCAAACAATCATAAACCCAATTTAATTAATTCTATATCGACTCATTAATGAAATATTAGACATTACAAATCACAAACAATCCATATCATTTCATTAATCAATTCATATTACATCATAGTTAGACAAACAAGATCTATTACATTACAAATCATGATCTAGGGACATACATGCATCAACAAACTCCCCCTTGGACCTAGATCTCTCTAATCTCTTGTTTTCTGCATAACCTCCTTGTATTTCTTATACTTCTCCTCTTTTGTGACTCCCGCGTGAATCTTAAACGCGAAGCAGAGTCGTATAACGTTTTGGAACTGGAGGGCTTGTACAATATCTTGCGTGTCATAGAACAGTGGCCACTTGTATAATGTATAGACATCATTAGCCGACAAGTTAGTAAGCCACATCAGGTCGAATACCCTGATCGTATCCATTTGTCCCTCTTTGCTTAGGACTATGACCGCTTCAGCTGTTCTCCAATCATAGTACCACCACTTAAAGAGTGGAGTGAAGTCCTGTGGCATTTCCCTGAGTGGGATTCGCGACATTGTGCGCGGAGGACTCCACTTCAACACTATCTTGGGCTTGCCAGTAATGGCATCAACCTCAGACCTTCTGATATACCTAGTAGGCTGTTGGGGTCTGAAGTTAACCCATCTGGTGTGGTACTCCTTCTTAAGGGCAGCCTCGAACCAGCCTGACATCTTCCTCGGGTCAGCATACCTTTAGCTTAGCCAGCTGGTTGAGCTCAAAACCTGGTAGAGTCTTCAGATCATGTGGGAATCTGAAGTACTCTATGCCCTGTTCTCTCTTAACTGCATAAACATTTAGATCATCAAAATACGCCCATGCTACAATTCTGCCAGACACCTTGTGATGTTTCTTGACTCTGTAGAGCTTGGTGTAGGCATCTTTCTTCGGTGCAGCACGTTGGGCTCTAACTTCTTCAAAACATGCAGCCCATTCAGCCTTTCGAATGTTGACATCATCATTTGAGGCTTGGGCTGTTCCTTCTGCCTTCTCTGTTTCCTGCTCCATCTTGTTCAACACCTCAAAAGTATCACTGACGAGGGATTCACCCAGATTGAGGACCACATTACCCTCATTGTCAGCGTACTGAGGGTACTCCTCTGCGATGATATCTTCGACCTCGACTTCATCAACATCGTTGAGCTCTTCATCACTAGTCGAATTGCATGGAGCATCTTTAACTATTTCATCCGGATTGAGCTTGAACATCTCTGTGAGTTGCTCGTTTGATAGGTCATGAATTATTTCCCCTTCTTCAGGGGTATAACTCACAGACCTTCTTACGATCCCTTGCAGATCAAGAATCATGGTTAGTTGAGTCTTGACCTGTTGAAGGGGAGCAACATCAAACTCATCTTTTTGATAATTTGGATCTGTTTGATTTAAACATTTAACACATAAATCATTAGTAATTAATCAAACAGAAATGCATTAAATTAATATAAACATTCAATACATTGTTTTCAATACAGGATTCAAACACAAAAGTAAATAAATACGTAAACATCTAGTCTTTACTTTTATCCTGAATCATAGTCTCATCACTCGGAGGAGCAGAGGTGGTAGCTGATTGGTCCTGTCTATTCTTTGACCTCCTCTCTTGACCTGAAGCAGAGGCCGATGCAGCCGCATCCCCTCCTTCTGCTTCATCATCATCGTCCTTCCCCTCTGTCCTCTCTCCGTCTGTTTCCTCCTCATCCTCTGTATCATCCTCTTCATCCTCATCATCATCTTCATCATCATCATCACCATCATCTCCATCATCTCCATCCCCTTCCTTGATCTTTAAGGGCTCATCCTTTGATCCCTTGAGCCGCAGCATGATGGTTTTGTTGGTGGTCTCCAACTCCTCTATCCTTTTAGCTGATTGGGCATGCTGCTCCTGGAGTTGGGACATCTCTACACGCTGTGCATCCATCAGCTGAGCCTGCTGCTCTATAACACGAGCCTGCTCTGCCATCTGGTGAGATTTTGCAGCAGTCAGGTCGGTAAGCTGGCGTATCTGGGCAGCCTTCTCTTCATCTGCAGCTAGTAAGCACATCACCATCCGGTTAAGCGCTGACAGCTGTTCCTCTACCCGGATTGGAGGTAGAGGTGATCCATAAGTGTGTGAGGACTGGGCTGACGGTCCTGCATGGTGTGAGGTGGTGGTGGTGGTGGTGGCTGTAGTGAAGATGGGTCGGTAAAATGGTGGAGGTGATGTGGGTGTAAATGGTATGGTGGTGGATGGGATATGTACTGTGGTGGTAGGTATGGTGGTGGCTGTGGTAGCTGTGGTGGATGTGGTGGCTGTGGTGGTGGATGGTATAGCTGTGGAGGTGGTAGTGGTGGCTGTGGTGGTGGAAGTAGAGGGTATGGAGGTAACGAAGGTCACTCGACGCTTCTTCTTCTTTAGACCATGGGGCTGAGCCATCCTCTTCCTCCTCGTCCCTGTGGAGGTGGATGCTCCCCCTACAACCCTGCCTGCTGAACCCGGTGCATAATCGGGTCAGTATCAGTCTCTTTGGAGTCTCTCGAGTGTTCACCAACCACCCGTAGCCCATGTTCTGTGGGAACAACTTTGCTTCCCACAGTTCGCGTGAGGGGCTCCTCATCAGACTCCTCCTCCTCCTCAGCACCATGAACAAACTCCTGATGAAATCCGGCTGACTCAGCAACATCTCCAGCTGGGGCAGACACTGGGGGTATAACATCTGACACAGTGCCTCTTGGTGGAGCAGGCATATCGTCCCCAGCGTCTCCACTATCATCATCATCCGAGTCATGAGCTGGTAGAGCAATCTGCTCCACATCGGAATCACTATCATCGTGGCGCCACTTTCTCTTGGCTGGCGCCACGTAGTCTTCACGGGCCAGATGCCCAAACAACCTCCTGACAGGGGTTTCACCTGCTTCCCCCTGTACACCTTCATCCTCCCCAAAGTAGTGTCATCCATGACCTCGAGGACTACCGCATCCTCCTTCTCCTTCGGCAGGGAGGGAAGCTTCTGATCTATAATCATCTGCATAAACCTCGGATACATGCAGAAGCCCTCCTTCCCTTTCCCCTCAATGTTCTCCACCAGATAGGTGAAGATCATTTTGGAGAAGCTGAACGGGTGGTTCAGCACCAACGCAGCATACGCGTTCTGTATCTGATCCGACAGCTCATCAAAACCTCCTTTCCTGGAAGCTATGCACTTGAGTAGAACATGCACAAGATACTTGAACTGGGGACAGAGGTTACTCTTGTTGAGTACCCCAGCATTGATGTCCCCAGAGTACTTGGCTCTCAGAAAGCATCCTCTGACTGTGAGGGGGTGTAATCGAGTCGGACAATCAGCGTCATCCCCCAACTGTAAAACAATCCTTAGATCCTCCTCTGAGACAGTAATACCTCTCCAAAGATAGTACTCCTGATGCAGTGAGGCTCAGAGGATCTATCAACTGTAGCGCCTTCCCAGAAGGCCTGCTGAACGGACCTATAAGGAGTACAAGGAGTAGAAATGGCATGTGCAATCCTCGATCTCAGCAGAAATGTGATGATGCCTGAGAAATCAGCAGCATTTCTGGATGTCAAATCCAGATGAGCACATATGTTATGCTTCGTGCTCATAGTCCATCGACTCGCCATCTGTAACACAAATCAAAATAAACATTAGTACCTTTGGCTAAGAACGTCATGAAACACTTAAACTTGAAGAAAATCTTTCTGTCATGCGATTGAGGTTGTGCGACTGAGATCAGTCGTGCGACTGAACAGTGCGACTGGGATTCAGTCGTGCGAATGATCTCATGCGTACGACTGAGTGTGCGACTGGACTCATGCGCATGTAACCTCATGCGGTTACACCAGTCGTGCGACTGAACTTCATACGCATGGTTCAGTCGTGCGGTTAGGCAATTCGCACCCTTCAGTCGTACGACTGAAGTCCATCAACCTGTCCAATCGCATGATGTACTGACTGTTCAATTCAAATTCACTTTTTCACCACTTTTGAGTTTTAGACATCGTTATCTGGTTCATTTGACTCGCAATACGTTCTTATAACACCTAACATCTTGAATTTCATCTGTTTGAGTCGTTAAGTTAGGTTATTAAGCCACTTAAGTCTCGGTTAGTTTTCGGGTCTGATTTTACAGATCTGGAGTCAAATTGAACGTTATTTTGGTTTCTCTTCACCGCAAATTACCTGTAAAGTCGATGTATATGATCAGTAATCAAGAAACGGGGGGTTTTAGAGATCAAATGAAATTTTGGCAGAGTGGAGTTAAGTCGTGCGATTTAGGGTTACTTTGAGGGTGGTGAGTCTCTGCGACCGACTCCCCCTCTATTTATACTAACCCTAGATTCAATCGTGCGACTGAGCTCATACGCACCTTTCAGTCGTGCGAGTGGGACTCAGTCGTGCGATTGGGTCAGTCGCCCTTCTTCAGTCGTCCGACTGGATCTCAGTCGTGCGACTGACTCACTCGTTCGCCCTTAAACATCCGACTGGCCAATCGTATGGGCCATTCGGTTGGATGGTCCATACTCATGGTCCATTCGTACGAATGACTTCCATTCGTATGATTAGTCCATACGTATGGTCCATTCGTGCGAATGGGTCATACTTATTAAATTTTCTGCCAATTTGAATATTAACATTTAAACCCCTTTTAATTTTTGAAATTAACGTTATGAGCTTTTGATCATCTCAGACATGATCATTTTAACTTGAAAACTTTTTGATCACCTCAGACGTGATTTTTTTAAAACAATTTAGTCACCTCAGACGTGACCCTTTTAAACAATTTGTCACCTCAGACGTGACCCGTTTAAACATTTAAAGCACATGTGGTCATCTCAGACATGACCCTTTTAGTGAGTTGATTCCTTACTGATTTTCCTGATGTAGTCCGACAAACTAACAAACTAAAACGACTAACTAACTTATAAAATTTAAACTAAATACTCAAAACAAGACTTGTTTTTGGCTTTTTGTGAGAGATAAATCTAAGATGACATCTACGGGATTTGGTTCCGGAATAGACAGCTTCAACTTGGATTGACCACACCTGGACCAATTCAATTTTGGAATCATACAGGCAAGTCAAATCATTTGGGACTTGTTATCAAAATCTTTTGATGCTCAATTTTGGTGTTCATCCAGAGTCATTAGCAACTTTAGGGAATCATACTGGAACTCTTAGATTACCACATTGATTTGAACTTTCAAGCATTGCAGCCACAATGATTGTCAATATGTTTGTCCACTTAAATCCATACACAGACTTTTGACACAAACTGGTGATTGTTTTAGGTTTAATTATTTCAACTAACATTTGTGGATCCCACACTTATATGGTAATCAACATTCCTCAGGAGCTTTTGAGCGGTCTACGGGTATTATTACAAGAAGAGACTATTCTTAGAACTTTCAAAGAGAAGCCAGTCCTCAGGTCAGTGCCATCGCACAGCAGAGAGGCGGCAAACAACAATGAATTCTAGAATATCTAGGTTATGCTTATCCTCAGGTCAGTGCCATCGCACAGCAGAGAGGCACACAACCTATCTCCTTGTTAGAGCAGCTTATATTATTTTGCACAAAATGCACCAACAACATAAGTCATTAGCTTTATAGCATTGTCTTTCATTTTTTCTTGCTTTGCTCTAATTATGGTCATCCGCACACATTTGTGGCGTTTACATGCTCATTACCCCTTATTGGAATATTGTTGATTGTGTTAACCAGTGATAAGATGGAAGCCCACAGTCAGTTGAACAACTTAGTTTGATCTTGAGATCACCAGTCAGGTCTAATCATCTATTATGTTCGAATCTACCGACATATCATTTGTGGTCTAGCATCCTCTAGGTCTACTTTCTTTGTGTTACCTTAGGAGTTACCAGTTTTTCTATCATCTTCCCTTTTATATTGCTTAGACTACACAGACTTATACTTTGAATTTGTGCATCTTTTCTAAAATTAAATTTTAAAGTCCCTCTTGATTTGTTCCTGTGTACTATCATTTTCCAAAGGTTTTGAATTGGTATCACAGATACGATCTACCTTATATAGCTATCCACTCCTTCTCCCTCGTTTTTTTTAATGTTACTTGCTGACATATTCTCCCCCTAAAATACTAAAATCATTACTGGTTTAATTTTTTAGGATTTTAATAAACAGCAAAATAACATGAGTTTAAATTAAACAGACTAAAATAAACAAATAAAATAAAATAATACAGAAAAATTTAACTAAACTACATCGGACTACACATTATCATCTTCAGGAATAACCTCATTTTTCTTTTTAACCGTTGACCTCTAGCAAATATTGAAAACGTGGTTTATCAAAGGCTTTAGTAAGAGGTCAGCGCGTTGAAAATCAGTATTAATTTTTACCACATCAATTAAGTTCTTTTCAAAACAGTCTCTTATGAAATGGTATTTAATACCGATGTGTTTGGTCTTTGGATGTTGGACCGGATTTTTAGTTACTGCAATTGCAGCAGAGTTATCAACAAAAATAGGAGTAGAAGAAAACTTTAAACCGTAATCCCGCATTTGCTGTTGAATCCAGATGATTTGTGAACAGCAACTTGCAGCAGCAACATACTCAGCTTCACAGGTTGACAATGCAACCGATGTCTGCTTCTTACACTGCCAGGTAACTAATCTTCTCCCAAAGAATTGACACCCTGCTGATGTAGACTTGTAGTTCATCTTGCAGCCCCCGTAATCCGAGTCAATATACGCGGTAAGCTCAAAGTCATCATCATGAGGATACCACAACCCAAGTGTGGGTGTACCCTTCAGATAACGAAAAATCCTCTTGACCCCAATCAGATGGTTGACCTTAGGTTTAGCCTGATATCTAGAACATAAACATGTAACATACATGATATCAGGTCTTGAGGCAGTGAGATACATGAGGGATCCAATCATTCCTCGGTACATCGTGGCATCTACAAGATCTCCATTTTCATCAGGTGCTATGTCGTGATTCGTAGCAAGTGGAGTCCCAGCAGCAGAAGCATTCTCCATGTCAAAGCGACTGAGAATGTCTCAAACTCTTTCTTCATAATTCTTCGTAACTGCTTCATAACTCTTTGCATAATTCTTCGTTCTTTGAACCGAAGATTATGTCATCAACATAGATCTGTACGAGCAGTAGGTCGCCATCTTTTTCTTTAATAAACAGCGTGCAGTCAATGACTCCCCTGCGAAAGCCGTGTTTCACAAGATGAGTCGAGAGTTTCTCATACCAAGCTCTTGGAGCTTGATGAAGCCCGTATAAAGCCTTGTCGAGCTTGTAAACTCTATCCCGATGATAAGGATCTTCAAATCCCTCGGGTTGACTGACATACACTTTTCTCTGATTTCCCCATGAAGGAATGCAATCTTCACATCTAATTGGTAGACTTTAATCTTCATGTACGATGCATAGGCAAGGAAGATACGAATGGCTTCCATCCTTGCCACGGGTGCAAACACCTCATTGTAGTCAATCCCCTCGACTTGGCGAAAACCCTGAACCACCAATCGAGCTTTGTTCCTGATAATGACCCCTTGGTCATCCTTCTTGCATTTCAGTACCCATTTGGTGCCAATGACTTTAGCACCTTTAGGTCTATCAACCAGAGTCCATACACCTAACTTCTTGAACTGAAGAAGTTCTTCTTGCATGGCACTCACCCACGCCTCATCATTTAGTGCATCACTGACATATTTTGGCTCAAACTGCGAGACAAAACACCGATAGCACCATCATGAATGTAACCCTTCTCCATAACCGAGGCGTAATCAGCTGAATAAAGCTGATTTCGGGTTTGTACTCCTGATCTGACATCCCCAATGACATTGTCAAGGGGATGATAGACGTTTAGTCGTGATCCTGGAGTAGTAGGAACAACTACCTCAGAGCCAAGATTATGAACATTTGGTTCTGCATCTGAGGTAGATGGAGTTTGAGGTTCCGAAATCGAAGGTACATCACTGGTAGATGCTTGTGGACTTTCAGGAACTGGAACCTGTTCCTCCTGACTGTTCTGGTCATCTGCTTCAGCTTCATCTTCAGAGGAGGAGTCACTGTCATTGACTACTCCCCCTGACTGAGTAGATGATTCTCCCTGTGAGCTAGATGGTGTATTCAAAATATCATACATCATCCTAGTAGCTAACTCATCATCCGAGGGAGAGAGAGGGATGTTGAAGGACTTGAAGAATCCATCATAGTCGAAGAAGTGGGCGGGTCCTTTGCCAGTAGGTGGTGTGGTATATCTCTGAACGTCAACATTACACCACACTTCTACAAGACCCGTTGAGTTGTTGTAAACTCGCTTGTTCGGTATGTTGTATCCTAGAAAGATTCCTTCATCCGCCTTCTCGCTGAATTTGCCTTCTTGTGTCTTTTTAAGAAGTGTGCACGGCGCGCCAAAAGGTTCAAGATACTCCAAATTGGTTTGCGTCTTTGTAGTAGCTCGTAACATGTCTTTCCGTGCGCTTGACTATCAGGACTCGATTCAGTGTATAACATGCATTTGCCTTTGCCTCATTCCAGAAATGGATAGGCAGTTTCGAGTCTGCCAGCATAGTCCGTGCTGTCTCTATCAAGCTTCTGTTCTTTCTCTCAGCAACGCCATTCATCTGAGGCGTGTAGGCAGAAGTGAATTGATGCACAATTCCCTTTTCCTTGCAGTATGCCTCCATCCACTGGTTCTTGAATTCTGTCCCGTTGTTTGAGCGTACTTGTCTAACCTTCAGCTTGTAGAGAGATTCCAGTGTGGTTACTAACTCCTTGAATGACTCAAATGTTTCTAATTTGGATTTCAAAACATTACCCAAGTGAACCTTGAGTAGTCATCAGTGACCACAAAACAGTACAAGTCGCCTGCAATGCTCTTTGTACTGACTGGACCAAACAGATCCATGTGAAGAAGTTCAAGAGGAAGTTCTATTGAATGAACTTTCTTTTCCATATGAGACTTCTTCGTCTGTTTGCCTTTCTTGCAAGCTACACAAAAGTCAGGAAGCTGGAAGTTCTTGACATTAACTCCTCTCACCAAATCCTTCTGAATCAATGATTCATCTTCCTTTGACTAATGTGTCCCATTCTCCTATGCCAGGAGATGGAATCCTTCTCAGTAGCTTTAGATAGAAAGCACTAAACCTCATGATCCGTTGTAGCAGTTGTTGACAGATCCAAGACATAAAGGTCTTTATATCTTGAAGCAGTCATCAGAACTTGGTCCTCTGGGATCACGTAGTCTTTCTTCAGCACGTAACACTTCTTGTTGTCGAAGATGACCTTAAATCCTTTATCACAGATTTGGGAAACAGAAAGTAAGTTATTTTGAAGTTGTTGAACGTAGTTCACCTTATCAAACTTAACTTTCTGATTTCCCACTTCTCCCTGAGCTGTGATATAGCCTCCCTTGTTTCCAGCAAATGAAACATGCCCTCCTTTTATTTGCTTGACGTTTGATAAAAGGGCTCTATTTCCTGTCATGTGCCTGGATGCTCCGCTGTCTACAATCCACATGTTAGTCTCAGCACTGTATCGAACACCCTGCACATACAAAGTAAAGAATTAGTTTAGGTTAGGAACCCAAGCCTTTACTGGCTTGGGTTTCCCAGAGGCATCACACATCATAAATTCCACCCACTGACCCTTAGAAGGTGAGGGTAGCTCAGGTTCCTTCTTGTTATCAGTATCAGACACGCAGGATGAGTTCTCTTTCCATAAGCCAGACTTGTGCAAGGCCTGTTTGTGGTAAACAGTCGACTGGCTTACAGATTGAACTTTAGGTTCACTAGTTCTTCTAGGTGGAGTCAGAGAGCTCCTCTTAGAAGACCTAGGCTTAGAGTCCTAAAGTTCAATCTTCTTCCTAGGTGTCTGATAGAAAGGACAATAGGAAGCAATGTGTCCACATTCTCCACAGTTGTAGCATGACCTGCTATCAACTTTATGATTAAGCTTTCTTTGTGAAGAAGTGTGTGACACTCTAGTAAGATCAATCACTTTAGGTTTTGACTCTGGTTCTTTTGATGTTTTCTCTGGTTTAACAAAGTTAACTGTTTTAACCTGTTTAACATCCTTTTCTCTTTGGTTAACTGGTTTTTGACTTGAAGTTTGTGAAAAATTAACATTAGAAGTCCTTTTAGGTTCTGATGTGACTTTGTTTGACCCTGCCTTTAAGTTAACTTTTTCAAATTCCTTTTCCAGATTAACACAAGGAAATTTACCCTTTGCCTTTGAAGTGGCCTCCTTTTGTTTGTGTCCAGATTCAATAGATGAATATGAAGAGTCTGGATCACTAACAAGAGGAGTAGACACCACGTGATCCTTGATGGGGTTATTATTTACTGGTCTAGTCTTGGTGTTCATCAGGTCTCAGGTGGTGGTGGAACCACTTTGTAACCCAGTCCCTCCCCGTTGTTTCTTTCTCTCACTAAGTGTTGAACTATGTGTGAAGAACTAGTCCAACTATGCAGTTTCTGTTTTAATGAGTTTACTTCTACTTCTAGAACTGCCTTTTGCTTCTTAGTGTCTTCTAGGGAGTTTAGATAGTACCTAATGTCATTAGCTTGGTTAAAGGCAACTACTTCGGTTTCCCTAAGCTGTTTAGTCAAAAGGTCTATCTTTTCTTTATAACTATGCTCATTTTGTTTTAATACTCTATTTGCCTCAGTGCACAGTTGCAAGTCTTTTACTAAGTTATCATTGTGATCTAATAACCTAGCAAATTTTTCATCTATGCTGTTCCTAAAAGTATCACAAGAAGAACAAGCATGATTATCAAACATTTGGTCAGTAGTACTTACCTGAGTTGGTTCCAAAGAGTTAGCCATCAACGCAGCATCAGATGTCTCTGGTTCTGGAGATTCTGTCTTTTCTGTCTCTGACGTGGAAGTTTCCTCTTTAGGCTTGTAACTGACCTCGGTTGCAGTTGCTTCTTCACTGTGTGACATCGCTATCTCAACTTCTAGATCACCTTCACTCGCAGAATCATCATCAATATCTTCTACACTTGCAATGTTTGATTCCCCTGGTGAGACAAACCTAAAGCTCCAATCCTGTCCTTCATCATCATGAGCAGTCAAGGCTTTTGGATCCTTGCTTGATGAAGTAGAACTGGAAGCTTGCTTGTCTTGGCGAGTGAATGTCGAGAACGGGTTCCCATTACCCGTCTTCTTTGGCTTGACACACTCTCTCTTGAAGTGCCCATTCTCTCCACAGTTGAAGCATGTCACTTTGCTATTGTCAAAGCCAAATGTGGTATACTTAGTAGCTACCAAGTTCTGTCCGGTCTTTTTAACAAACTTCTTCGCCCTCCGGACAACACTAGCTAAGGCCCACATTATGTCCATCCTCTCAAGCTCCATTTCGTCCACTTGCTCGTAATCCTCGTCTGCCAGATGGCAGTTTCCAATCTTCCCGGCAACAAGTCCATCATATGAATGAACCACTGCAGCCAAAAGATCCATATGCTCTCGAGCTACTTCCACAGTCACATTGCCAAGGTTCTCGGTCTTCAGTTTAGTAGCACTTGCTTCAGATCCAATATAGTGGGTACAAGAAGACCCTGACGTGTCTTATCCTGAAGGAGAAGCATGTGAAGGACCCGACGAGCTAGACACAAATGCAGTCTGGAGAGGTGCTCCAGATGTCTTAGCTTGAGGTGTGGCGTTGTACAAAGCTGGATTTTGAGTGTACGAAGACTTCTAAGCTCTGTACTTCATCCTTAGTGCTTCTTCTCGCAACTTAAGAATGAAGTCAATAATATCCAGCTTTGCAAGCATTCCATTCTGTCTCAGGTTAGACACGAATGAAGCCTACTTTTCAGGCAATCCGTCTGCAAAGTTACTAACTTTCTCTTCCATGGTAGTTTCCACCCCATGTGTATGCAGTTCGCTCATCAAATGGTAGAATCTATCTATGACGTCGTCTAAACTCTCGTTACCAATCGATGAGAAGTTATCGAATTCCTTCTTTAACTCCTTGGCCTTGATTGCCTTCAACGAAGCATTCCCATCATACCTCTTCTCTAGCTCATCCCACAGTTTCTTGGACTGCTTATTCTCTGAGTACTGGTGGAATATGTCTTTGGGGATAGACTGTGTAATCAATGCATAAACTCTTTTCTCAGCATTGTACTTAACTTTCTGCGCGTCCGTCATCCCTCCTAACGTCAGCTTAACTCCATCAGCTCCCACCGGTGTACTATATCCAATCTCGATGGCTTCCCACAGATTCGGATCCACTCCATTGAGGTAGATCTCAAAACGTTGTTTCCAGTGGGGAAAATCATCTAACGTCAAGAGCTTTGGTGGTTTATTATGATTACCCACCTCACTCTCAAGCAACAGCAGGTTCTGTATCCTAAAGTCCTTCCCAGCAGTAAAGGCTGACATCTGATCTTCCATGGCGAATAACTTTAAGTCTAATCAAATAAACTTTCACTGATGCGACTGAAGGATGCGAATGGTCTAGTCGTGCGTATGAACTCTGCGACTGGTTCAATCGTGCGGCTGAACTGAGCAATTGGTTCAGTCATGCGAATGAATCTGATGCGTATGAGCTATGTGAACGAACGGTTTAATCGGACGAATGAAGGTGCGACTGGGTCCAATCATGCGAATGGGCAATGCGAATGGGCAATGCGAATGGAGTCCAGTCGTGCGAATGGGTCACTCGTGCGACTGAAGCTGCTGTTTTGCGAAATTTTCTAGGTTTGACGTGTTTCAGCCGTAAAACTTCGAAATTTCGCAATGTCTAATCGCCTAAGTCCGTAGAAACCAAACTTTGATGTGCAGGGAACGTCCAAGATCACTTTTGACAGCAAAGATTGCGTTTTTAGTGCAAAAACACAAGCTTTTATGCAATCTTGATTGAATCACACGTAATCAAGAGCCAAAGCTCTGATACCACTTGTTAGGACCTGGTATTTGAACGAAATACCTAGTGATTAGCGTGTAAACCAGATCAAATAGTGCGGAATCCTATTTGATTGGCGATCCAATCAGTGAGAACACACGAAGAATCAATCAAGAATTGAATCTAACGTTAGAAGTCGATTAGGAATCGATCTAATGTGTTCTGTGAACTTGGAGAACGATTTGGGAGGTTTCTGGACGACTAGGGTACGTCTGGAGTCGTAATGGTATCAATGCTTACGTTTTTCCACGAATTGGGTCTATTTATAGGTTAGTATTGTTCAATCGTACGACTGGACCATAAGTATGGTTCAGTCGTGCGATTGAACCATGCGGTTGATCCATCCGCACGACTGAGTGTTCAGTCGTGCGACTGAGCCAATCTTATGTGTCAATCAGACGACTGATCCAGTCTCCTGGTTCAGTCGTGCGACTAAGTCAATCGTATGAAGTTGTTCATGCGTATGGTCCATTCGCATGGGCCATTCGCATGAGAACATCATTTAGTTAAGTTTGAATGTTTTAATTAATATAAGATTATGTGTAACCATTCAAACAATCATAAACCCAATTTAATCAATTCTATATCGACTCATTAATGAAATATTAGACATTACAAATCACAAACAATCCATATCATTTCATTAATCAATTCATATTACATCATAGTCAGACAAACAAGATCTATTACATTACAAATCATGATCTAGGGACATACATGCATCAACAAAAAGGGAAGTCCAAAGAAGAGTACAAAATTAGCTGAAAGTGTAGCTTCTACCAAGTTGAAGGACTAAAAATAAAATTAAAGGATGCAGGGGTAAAGAGACAAATCCTCACTAGCTTTAATGTCCTTGGGTGTTGTTGATCTCAAAAGATGAAGAATCAGACACATGGATGGTGAAAACATTTATTTCTATTCATAAATGTCTTCAAACTAGAAAAGTAGTGGCTTGAACTTCCACTTTCTTATCTCTACAACTCATGGAACAAATAAAAGCAAATCCTTCCATTCCTGTAAAAGCAGTTCAAGAACAATACCAAAAGAAATATGAAGTGGAAGTTTCTAAGATAAAAGCATATAGGGCTAGATCCAAAGCAGAACTACAGCTCGATGGAGATTATGCTTCATAATATGGTTTGCTTAGAGATTACATTGGAGAACTCATCAGGACAAACCCTGGAACAACTGTCAAGCTAGATGTTGAACAAGTTTCAGATCCAAGCTATACAAGTAGGAAAATTAAAAGGATTTATATTTTTAGGTCCACTAAAAGAGGATTTAAAGCTATTGGAAGGGAATTTCTTGGTCTTAATGATGCTTTCATAAAGGACCTTATCCGGGTCAAGTTCTAATTGTTGTTGGTGTAGACCCCAATAATGGTATATACCCTCTTTCTTATGCACTTCTCGAAGCTGAAAACATAAGTTCATGGAAATGGTTTTTGAACTGTCTAGGGGAAGACTTGGATCTTGCAAGTGTAACACCCGGTGATTCTATTAAAGTAAATAAAAGAAGGAAATATCAATAAGCCCAAGTTGAGGGGTTAAAAATATAAAAGGGGACAAAAGTACAAAAAGTTAGTGTAAAGGTGGGCATGGCCGCCCACCCTCTCTTCACATCACCTTTTTGCAATCGGTTCTAGAGAGTGAGAGCAGAAAACTCTCGGGTTGAAGAAGAAGAAGAAGAGGCTAAATTCAAGGTAAGAATTCATGGGTTTTAAGTGTTTATGATGGGTTTTGTCTCGGTTATATGCTTATGTGTTTGTGTGTGTGTTTGGTGGGTTTCTAGGTGTTTGAACTCATTTGCATTCGGGTTAGAAGGAAGATACACCCAAAGTTGCACCAGGTGAGTTTCTAGACCCCGGTTTTACTTGTTTTAAACTCTCTGGGGCTGAAAATGTATTTAAACGGTTTTTATTATGATTATGTATGTATACCCGTATGTATTATGCATGTTTGATGATGTTCCTTAGGTGCTATTATGTTGTTCATGCTTAGAATGACCTTGGTAAGCTTAGAACAAATAGGCTTGATGTTTGGATTCAAAAATATCCTAGAAACATGTTGAGCAGAAGGTTCATGCATCTAAATAAGGCTCATGCGCCTGGAAATGCCTTAGAAATGTTTTAAGTGTAACTCATGCGCCTAAACAGTGGTTCATGCACCTAGAATATTAGTCAAACGACTAAGTGTAGGGCCATGCGCCCTGATAGTGTTCATGCGTCCGGATGGCCATGCGCCTAAGTGTTTATGCGTCCGAATGGCCATGCGTCTAAGTGTCCATGCGTCTGAATGGACCATACGCCCAAATAGTTCATGCGCCTAAATGGTTCATGCGCCTAAGTGTTAAACCGGTTAAGTGTTGAATGATGCGCCTACATAGTGGAGAAGCTCCCAAACAGGGCTCATGCACCCAAATAGTGTTGGTGTGCCTAACACTTAGAATTTATTACAGGAATTTATGGGAGTTTGTACAGTTAGGGTTTTGACCGTTGTTTGTCTAGGGTTTATTAAATGCCTTCTTCCATGTATTATAATGATTGTTTCGTATCATTATTATTATTATTATTATTATTATTATTATTATTATTATCATTATAATTGTATGACTTTACGTGGTGTGTTTATTATCGTAACGTAAAGTATTATTAATAATAATAAAGTGAAAGAGTAATGAAGAAGAGAAGTGGAACTTAAATAAAATGTTAACAAGTCTTGCAAGCTTATAGGAGGTGCACGACCATGTTGTCGTTAGCTTAACTGTGATGCGGGTTAGCTACCCTATTATGCACACGGGGCCAGTCAATTGAGATTGGCAGACCTTTGTAGCGTACCCTAGGTGACTGGGCCGGCCTTGTATACAGTAATCAGAGCCCATTGAGGGACCATAGGGCCCAACACCAGTTTCCCCCGCGCATATAGTTTAGGGTATTGCTCATTGGTCCATATAGACAGTGAAAGATAAAGATAAAAGAGTATGGAATAAACAAGGCATACAGTAAAGAGAAAAAGCATTATCTGGTTGTATAGTTAATGCGTGCTCACGTATAAAGAGATGAAATTTCACAGAAAGAGTATTTTCATATGTATACCTTACAGAAAGTATTTTATTACTTTTAAAACTAGAACTCACTCAGCGACGCTGACTTTTATACATTTTCAGTTGGCAGGTAAACATTGCTGACGATGGCACGAGCGTGAAGCTACTCGGCAGGGAAAGATTGACATCTATTCATACTTGTTATTGCTGTTGTTTTGTAATGCAATTAACCAATTCTTTTGTATTCGGTTAAACAATAGTGTATTGCTCAACAACAGTGTTTTTAATGAAATGAATGGTTTTTGTTAAAGTAATTCCGCTACTTAAGCTTGTAAATTTATAATGTTTAATGTATTTAATGCTGTAAATGACCAACTGTGAGGTCTTCGGGAACGGGGCCTTACAGCAAGTAATTCAAACTTCACTTTTATAAGTATAGACAAAAGGTTACATTTTTCCTTAATCTCTTTTCTAATTAAATGTAACTTTATATTGACTATAACCAATATAAATGTTAAATGCGACACGGGACTCTTCAAGCCATTACAACATTGTTTCCAAATGCTGAGCATCGGTTTTGACTTAGGCACATTCATGAGATCATGAAGCTAACTTTTAAGGGTAAGCTATATAAAGACATGTTATGGAAGCTTTCAACTTGTACAACCGTGGTATAATTTGAGAATCATATAAATGAGTTAAAAAATACTTAATACTGATGTTCATTTGTGGTTATCAAATATCAATCCTAAACACTGGTCAAGATCTCATTTTTCAGGTAATTTATATTGGTATTATCATTTTTACCATTATTTTAACCATTTTTTGTTAATGTATAATTATTGTTGTTAGGACCGTGTAGGGACGAAGTACTAACTGATTTACGCGTATACCAACTCAAATAGTGCGGAATCCTATTTGATTGGCGATCCAATCAGTGAGAATGCACGTAGAATCGATCTTAGAATGAATCTAAACGTTAAGAATGATAGCAATACGATTTAGTGCGATCTATGAACTTGGAACATGTTTTCTGAGGTCTCTAGACGACTAGGGTACGATTTAGTACGTAGGGATTCGAATTGTTACATTTTTCCACGAATTAAGTGGTATTTATAGTTAGGGTTTCTCATTCGTGCGACTGAACCATTAGTATGGTTCAGTCGTGCGACTGAGTCATACGATTGTTCCATCCGCACAACTGAGGCTTCAGTCGTGCGACTGAGTCAATCTCATGTCACAATCATGCGACTAATCCAGTCTCCTGGTTCAGTCTTGCGATTGGTTCATTAGCATGAAGTTGTTCATGCGTATGGTCCATTAGCATGGGCCATTCGCATAAGAACTTCACATGACTAAATTTAAACATATTTCTCAACCATTCTTGACTAAAATCTATGTAAACAACCACAAACCTATATAGTTAGTTCAACCATGCGTTATTACATAATAAGCAATGAAATATTCAACATTATAAGCACAATCACACATTGTATTTCATTCAGTACCCATTTTATTACATATATGTAAAAAATGAAAGACATTTTACATTTGAGCTCCTAAACTAGGTACACATGTATCTACAAACTCCCCCTTGGACCTAGTTTACTCTTTTGTCTAACATTCTTCATCAGTTCTTCAAACTTCTTGTACTTCTCCTCTCTTGTAGCTCTAGCATGTATCTCAAATGCGAAACAAAGCCTTATTGTTTCCATTCAAACTCTTTTGTACTTCTCTCTTTTGAAACTGGAGGGCTTGTACAATGTCTTGCGCGTCATAGAACATTGGCCACTTGTATAAGGTGTAAACATCATTAGCCGACAAGTTAGTGAGCCACATTGGGTCAAACACCCTGATTGTTTCCATATTTTCAGCTCTGTTCAAAACTATGACCGCCTCACCTATTCTTCAATCATAGTACCACCATTTAAAGTATGGAGTGAAGTCCTGAGGCATTTCCCTTAGAGGGATTCTCGACATTGTAGGTGGAGGACTCCACTTCAGCATAATCTTTGGCTTCCCAGTAATGGCATCAACTTCAGATCTTCTGATATACCTCGTAGGTTGTTGAGGTTTGAAGTTGACCCACCTGGTGTGGTACTCTCTCTTTGTTGGATCTAGAGAGGCTGTTGCAACCAAAACTATGTCACTTAGAAGATTTTGAGTACAACATACAAAGGACTTCCGAAGCCAAGTGTGGAACTTCCGAAGGAAGAAGGAGCTCTTCCGAAGTCTAAGTGTAAAATACACTTCCGAAGGAAAACTCCAACTTCCGAAGATAAAGAAGCTACTTCCGAAGATCAAGACTTAAAGACAAAGTTCTGAAGTTAACTTCCGAAGTATAAAGAAGTCCTCAAAGCCTCGGAAGCATAGAAGCATCTTCCGAAGTATAAGTGGCTTCAGAAGAACTTGTTCTTCCGAAGCCAGTTAACCTTCGAAGACACTTCTATTATCCAGTAGACATAAGTATGGTCTGTCTGACAGTCCGCTGCAAATCTCTAAGATACTGCATGGCGTTTTCTCAAAAGCCATGTAGTTGACCATACTTTAATCTACTGTTTACCTTTTTATGTTAAGTACAGTTGCCATCTTTAGTTGGTGACAAAAGGTAAGTCATGGACATGTCATGACTACCATATCTTAGATAATACTTTATCTAAGATACCTTAACTATAGCATTGTAGTATATGCTTTAGTCCTAGGTTTCCAGCTGGTATTAAGTATAACCGGCTGTAGGATCTAGTATATATAGTTTCTCATTATAACTCTTGTAGTATGCTTGTAAGTGTCTTGTAATCTTGAGTTGAGAAGTAATATATACAAGTACCTTGAAAATACTTCTGGTTGTTCCTTTGATTACTTATTATATTATTATCAACTCTTGTTAAAGGCATTGCTTCATCTTGTTTGAGTGATATCATAAGTGAGTTTGAGAGAATTACAAGTGTTAAGTGACAAAACCCGATCCTGCCATTGGTATCAGAGCTTTTTAGGCTCTTGATTGTGAGATCTTACCATCCTAATCAACCAGTTTTTCACTCCTCCTTATACCTCACTCAAAAATGGCCCTCATCAAATCTGAAGTTGAAATGGGAACGATGACCAAAGCTCCCATCATCGACCCTGAAAACTTCAGGTCTTGGAGCAGAAGAATGGAAGGCTTCATCAGATACCAGGATAGCAAGATGTGGCAGTCCATCGTGAATGGCCCGTACAAGCCAAAAGTTGCTGGTGGAAACGGTGCCATGATCGAGAAGGCCGTTGAAGACTACTCCGATGAAGACAGGAAGAAGCTTGACATAGACAGCAATGCTATGACTGTTCTTATGACTGCAATCCCAAACTCCATCATGGTGGGGTTTGAGCATTGTAAGTCAGCCAAAGAACTCTTTGATGCTCTTGCTCAAATGTACTCGAGCTCTAATGATTCAAAGAAGGACTCACTGAAGCAGCAGTTTGAGAACTTCACCTATGTTGCTGGAGAAACTTTTAGCCAGCAATATTTCAGGTATATGGATCTTATCTCCTCCCTCCAATCTGTGGGAATCACTCAAGAACTTAGAGACCTTACCAGAAAGTTTATGAGTGCTCTACCCAATGAGTGGACTTTCTACTGTGTCTCCATCAAGAGAACAGAGAATTTAAACACACTCACCATGACCGAACTCTATGGGATCCTTGATGGATACCGTTTGGAAATGGAAAGTAAGAAGGGTCACCAAGCAAGCAGACCCTTGAGCCTTCCTGCTAGCAACGCTTTAATGGTTGCTGAAGGCTCAGGTATCTCCCAGTCTCAGCAGTACCTGTCATACACCCAGCAGCCATCTTGTTCATCTGGGCCTTACATCACATTCCCTGAGACTCCAAGGTCTCATCAAGCTCAGCAAAGCTCCTTTCAGGAGGGCTGTGCGTTTGTCTCAGGGAGTGGACACTCCAATGATCATCAATTCTGCTTTGATGATCTTGAGTGCTTCAGTCCAGATGACATAGAGTATGTGGACATGTCCAGCAAATGGCTCTTCTAACCTACAGAGCGAAGAAGTTCTTTAAGAGAACTGGAAGGCAATTCCCTCAAAACCCAATCACTAGCAAGTTTGGGTTTGACAAAAGCAAGGCTAAATGTTACAACTGTAACCAGCTTGGCCATTTTGCAAGGGAATGCAAGGCTCCCAAGTCCAACCCGGGAACCTCACAGGCCTCCACACATCCTTCTACACCAAAGCCCAACGGAAAGTCAACTGAAACAGCAGCAATGGCTCAAGAAGTTGACTGGAGCTTTATGGTTCAAGATGTGACTCCTGCTCAAGCACTCATGGCAGGAACAGATGAAAATAAGGTATATGAACATCTCTGTACCCCTGCTTGTATTGCTAAGGTTAAATTGTACCAGGACTACAATATGGAAATTAAATCCGATATTGAGTCTTTAAATGTGCTAAAATCTGACTTTAAAAGAGCTGAATCTGACTACCAAAAGAAAATTGAGGAGTTAGAGAAAACTGTATCTCTTTTAAAACATGAACACACCAACTACAAGACTCAAATCAAGGATTTAATATCCAAATTGACTGAGGCTCAAGCCCAGCTTGTCACGGCTGAGGCTCAAGCCAGGAAGTATGCTATTTCCGAGCAAAACTTCCAAGCCATACTTGCATCATCCTCTCACTCCAAACTTTGTTATCAAAACAAAAGTGGGTTGGGAACCAATGAAATTGCTCCACCACACTCTTATGAGTCTGTAAGACAACCAAGGTGTGGTACTGAAGAGCAAGAGGTTCCATCTGTTGACCCACCTTCAAAGAGTCAAAGAGTGATGCAACTATGGAGACCATGACCATCACAGGGAAGGAACAGGTAATTGTGCCCTCCCCCCCAATGATGATCAAACCCTGACCACCAAAGCCAGAAGAAGCAGGGCTAAAGCAGCCAGAAAAACTGCCAAGAAGGTGGCTGAATCCAAGCTGAAGATAGACCCAAAGCAAAAGGGTGTATTCATATCAGCAGGATTTCAGGTGGTTGGACCTTCTGATTCAGGAAAGGAGTATAATACCAGTACTCCTATCCTACCAAAGGATCAGAAGTTAAAGGGAAAGGTTGCTGATGAGGAGAAAAAGAACAAGAAACACAACCCTCTCATTCCCAGAAAATTAACATTGCATGCATAATGTGTGGTCTGCAAAACCACATGGCTAAAGATTGTTACTACAATCCTGCTAGCACACATTATGCAAATAATGTTAAAAGAGAAGGAGTCAGGGAAGGTTTCACATTTGGACCATATCAAATGGTTCAAGTGATGAAAAAGGGAAAGCTTGTTTCCGAAGCAAGGCTTCTCTCGGAAGAAAACTCTTCTTCCGAAAGGAAAAAGGCTTCGGAAGTTAAAGCTGCAAAGACTCACAAAAGAGTCCCCTTGAAACCATCCCAGAAGAAGACTGCTTCGGAAGAAAAGGTGGTGAAGGTCTCTTCCGAAAAGAAAGAAGCTTCGGAAGAATGCCAAGCTACAAAAGCTTCATCAAGCTCATCTTCTATGATCAACCAAGGGATGGAATGGAAGATCAAGGAAGATGCTGTAGCCCAAACCTCTTCTTCAAAGACATCTATTGAACCCCCATGCATAAATTTTGGTTCAATCATGTCACTTTCATTGGAAGAACCCAAGACCAACAAGGCTTGGGTTTCCAATCAAAACTAATTATCTCACCTTATGTGCAGGGACATCCATATGACAAGAATAACAACATTTGGATTGTAGATAGTGGATGCTCCAGGCACATGACAGGGAACAGATCTCTCCTTCAACAATTTCAACATTATGATGGAGGTCCTGTCCAGTTTGGAGGTGAGGCCGGAGGATATATTTCTGGCAGAGGAAGTATATCCAATGGAAATTAAAGTTGACAAAGTTAATTTTGTCAAACAGCTTGAACACAACCTGTTAAGTGTTTCTCAGTTTTGTGATCAAAAGCATCAAATGCTTTTCACAGAACATGAGTGCATCATCCTCAAACCTGGGATGACAATTCCTCAGGAATTGGTGCTTCTTAGATCTCCCAGGAGAGGGGATATGTACAAGCTTGATATGAACAATGCTTCCCCAATGGGAGAAGTATCATGCTTTCTTTCCAAAGCTGATAGTGATGAGTCAACACTATGGCATAAACGAATGTGTCATGTCAATTTTAAGACAATGAATAAATTGGCTAAAAATAACTTGGTACATGGTTTGCCTAAAAAGGAATTTTTCTGCAAAGATAACTGTGTTGCTTGCCTGAAAGGGAAACAACACAGGTCTTCTCATAAATCCAAGTTGTTAACTCTATCACTACTCCATTACACTTATTGCACATGGATCTATTTGGTCCCACAAGTATAATGAGCATTGGAAGGAAATCATATTGCCTTGTGGTAGTTGATGATTTTACTAGATTTACATGGGTATTCTTTTTAAGAACTAAAGATGAAACTGCTGAAACTTTAAAATCTTTTATTCTTAAAATAGAAAATCAAGTTGATCACAAGGTTAAAATAATTAGAAGTGATCAAGGGACTGAGTTTAAGAACTTTGTTCTTGACTCATTTTGTAACTCAAAAGGGATTGCCAGACAATACAGTGCTCCTAGAACTCCTCAACAAAATGGTGTTGCTGAGAGGAGAAATAGGACACTTATTGAGGCTGCTCGGACTATGTTAGCTGATTCAAAGCTGCCTCTAACATTCTGGGCAGAGGCAGTCAGCACTGCATGCTATGTGCAGAACAGAGTTCTTGTAGTAAAGCCACATGGAAAGACCCCTTATGAGTTATGGAACAAGAGGCCACCGTTCATTGGCTTTCTAAGGTCCTTTGGCAGCAGGTGTACCATACTTAACACAAAAGACAATTTGGCAAAATTTGCTGAAAAGTCAGATGATGCTATCTTTGTTGGATATTCCTCCTATTCTAAAGCATACAGGGTTTATAATATTAAAAACCAACAATTTGAGGAATCCTCCAACATTGTAGTTAATGAGCACACTCCTTGTGTTAGGGGGAATGGCCCTGATCATATTTTTGATTTAGAATTGTTTCCAAACTATTCTAAACCATCTTGTGAGAATGTTTCAGCTGGAACAGGTGCTCAAAGCAATTCTGATGAAGATCAACTGTTTGAGCTTCCCAGACCTGCTCCAAGTTCTCCAAGAGCAACAAAAATCAAGTTCCCACTATTGAAAGATCTGACAGCATAACCATTTCAAGAAATAGTGGAACTTCAACAAGGGATTCACCTGATGATCTTCAAGTCTCCTCAGGTGATCCTGCACAACACCAAGCTGATGGAAGCAGCATTTTGAAGGAACAGGCAACTGTTAATGATGCTTCACAGCAAAGAAATGATGATGTTTCTCTTTCATTCAATCAGTCCTCATTGAATGAGATTGAAACAACAGCTGGACCAAGTATTCAAGCTCCTGAGCAAAATATGTCCAACTTGGACTATCTTTGCAACTGGAGGTGATTCCAAGACTTAGAATTCACAATACTCATCCAGCTGAAAACATCATAGGGGAAGTCTCTGAGGGTGTGAGAACAAGGGGACAAACTCATAATGGGAATGTCTGCTTGTACTCATGCTTCTTATCCCAAATGGAACCCAAGAAGGTGGAAGATGCCTTGAAAGATAGTAGCTGGGTTGAATCAATGCAAGAGGAGCTGCTTCAATTCAAAAGACAAAAGGTTTGGAACCTATGTCCGCTACCATCTGGTCAAGTACCTATAGGCACCAAGTGGGTATTCAGAAACAAAAGAGATGACAGAGGCTTGATTATCAAGAACAAGGCAAGACTGGTGGTTCAAGGATACACTCAAGAGGAAGGAATTGATTATACTGATGTCTTTGCACCTGTTGCAAGACTTGAGGCAGTTAGGATCTTCCTTGCTTATGCTGCATCCAAGAATTTCACTGTCTACCAGCTTGATGTCAAGTGTGCCTTTCTATATGGGGATATAGATAGGGAAGTCTACGTATGCCAGCCTCCAGGATTTGAAGACCCACAGCACCCAAACTATGTGTGCAAGTTGGATAAAGCTCTATATGGGCTGCACCAAGCACCTAGGCTGTGGTATGAGACATTGTCTCAATTTCTCCTGAAGAATGGTTATACTAGAGGTACCATTGATAAGACTCTCTTCATTAGAAAGTCTGGGAAAGACATTTTGCTAGTTCAAGTCTATGTTGATGACATCATATTTGGTTCCTCAAATGACCAAATGTGCAAAGACTTTGAGAGCATTATGAAGAAGAAGTTCGAGATGAGTTCTATGGGAAAAATGGACTTTTTCCTTGGAATTCAGGTAAAGCAACTGAAGGAAGGGTTCTTCATCAATCAATCTAAGTATGTCAATGATATCTTAGAGAGATTTGATATGAAGGATTGTAAAGCAGCAAAGACACCCATACCCAGAAACCATGATTTATGCCCTGATTCTGAGGGGGAGGATACTGATCAACATCAGTATAGAGCAATCATTGGTTCTCTGATGTATCTCACAGCAAGTAGACCTGATATCATGTTTGCAACTTGCATCTGTGCAAGATATCAGGCTGCTCCAAAGGTGTCTCACCTAATTGCTGTCAAGAGAATCCTCAGATACCTCAAAGGAGCACCTAAGTTAGGTCTCTGGTATCCAAGAAATAGTGATTTTAATCTCTATGGTTACTCTGATAGTGATTATGGTGGCTGCAACATCAACAAGAAATCAACATCAGGTGGATGTCAATTTCTTGGTGGAAGGATCATCTCATGGCAATGCAAAAAGCAATCCTGTGTCTCTACATCAACTGCTGAAGCTGAATACATTGCTGCTGCAAGTTGCTGTGCTCAGCTGCTGTGGATTCAAAACCAGATGATTGACTATGGATTCAACTTCATGAGCACTCCTATCCACATTGACAACAACAGTGCTATATCCATCACTGAAAATCCAGTGAAGCACTCTAAGACAAAGCACATTGATATCAGGTATCATTTCATTAGAGATATTCATGAGAAAAATCTTATAAAACTAATCAAAGTTGATTCAAATGAACAATATGCTGATTTGTTCACCAAAGCATTTGATGAACAAAGATTTAAATATCTCATTACAGCTATTGGGATGATAAACATTGATTAGTTAATCTCAATTGAAAACCTTTTTAATGTGTAAAGTCTTATGTCAAAACAATCTAAGCCCTGTTACAAAAGATCCTTTCTTATTTATCTAAGTATAAGTTCTTCCGAAGAGAAATTAGCCCTCGGAAGATATCTAGCATAACTTCCGAAGCAAATTTCTCATAGGATAATTTTCTTCTCGGAAGAGTACTAAGTCTCGGAAGAAGCGATTGAGTTCACCTCAGATCTACTTCCGAAGCACTTAATACACTCCACCTGAAAGCAACATGTGTTTTCGGAAGTAAGCAATTTACCTTCGGAAGTACATTTGCCTTCGGAAGAACATTACCTTCGGAAATACTTTATACTCGGAAGAAAGATTTTACTGTGTAACGGAAATCTTTTGGGCCCCACTCTGTAAAAAGTAAAGATTTTGTTAATGATGTCGGATTATTTAAATGGTCTAACCTTACCGCCCTTGTCACATCATCCACTGAACCCTCACATCATCTTATCCAAACCACCCTTTAAACCGCCATTTCACCCATTTAAATACTTCCGGTTAATCACTTACACTCTTTTTACCAAATTCACTGCCCTAAAAGCTTTCTTCTTCTCCAATTTACCTTACTCAGAACTTTTCTACTGCTATCTTTCTCAAATGGCCTTAAACCCTCAGCACAACCAGGTCGCACTCCTTGACTCTTCAAGGGATGATGACTTCTCTGATATCATTTCTTTCTTAGCCCAATCTTCATACTACACAGCCTTGACCGTAAACCCTACCATCTACTCCAACCAAATGTCCGAATTTTGGGCAAATGGTCGGATTGAAACCCTAAACGGGGTTCGTGCTATTAGGTCAAGTGTTTGTGGCCAAGAGTTGGTCATCACTGAACAGATCATCAGGGAGCATCTTGAGCTCCATGATGAAGGCGCACCGACGGAATTCCCCAAATCTGAGTTAGATAGCTCTTATCTCCAAATGGGATACGGTGGAGATGTAAGCAGGTCAACGGTCTACAAATTCAACTTCTCCTACAAGTGGAAGTTCCTGCTGCATGTGGTTCTTCACTGTCTATCTAACAAATCCGGGGGATGGGATCAAATCCCTTATGAACTCGGGTGCTTAGTTCACGGGTTGGTACAAGGCCTTCGCTTCAACTACTCAAGGTTTGTGCTGACTAACCTTATGGGAAATCTGCAAAGGGACACATTCTTTATGTATCCCAGATTTCTCCAGCACATAATCAACTGCGAGCTAGATCAGGGTAAGCTTGTCTGTGCAGCTGCTCTGTCTGCTCCCCAAATGAGGCCGACCATCTTCAAGGTCTTGAAGAGAGTGTCTACCAACTACACTGGAAGGGATACCGCACTACTTCCAGGTATGATTGAGCCAACGGCTCCTGGTGACATCCCTGTTCACCCCACAGGTGATGAACCCACACCAGCAACTACCCTCACCATTCCAAATCTACCTTCTCCTCCCATCACTGTCACCTACCAGAGACGTACCAAACGAACCCTTGTTCAATCTACTCTGATTGAACAAGCCCCTCCTCTTCAAACCAAAAAGGCTAGAGTGGAACAAGGGGCTCCCACTCAGCCAGAGGTCCACCAATCCTTCACTATTGACCTCAATATGGGTCTTGAGTCTCCTCAGTCTCAGACCCATGAGCCCAAAACCCCAGCTGATAGCCCTCAGGGTGAGTCTCTATACTCCCCTGAGCAGCCACAAAGGGACAGCTCAATGCCTTTTGACATTGATCAAAGTCCCGGGTCCTTAGGTCTTCATTCCTTTTCTTTCACTGACCTATTGACCGGAGCTGGTGAAGAGACTATGTCTCTCAAAGGCGATGAAGTTGATCCACTACACCCTATTAAGGATCAACAGAGCCTAGAGAAACCTCTTGTCTCTAGCCCACACCAGCAAAGCCCTACTGAGGTGAGTCCCACTGATGTGGAGGGGACTCATGTAGATTCAGCTGCCACTACTGAAGGAGCCTCAATGGATCCTCAGGACAGTGGTAACGACAGTCAGACTGAATCTACGGCAACCATGCCCTTTGATGCCTCTGAAAGAGACATCATTGTGCAAGGGAAACCAGGGTGCCAAGAAACCACATCTGGTGGTGAGGATGAACATACCAGGTATGTTACCTCATCTCCCCGTGATTCTTCAAAAGAAGATGAGGGAAGTATGCAACTCACCATAAGAGACCTACTTTCTAAAGTCTCAAACCTTGAATCAAAGGTTAAGACTTTAGAGGATAGGTCTGCCACTCAGCAACTTGAGATTGAAAGTCTCAAGGCCAAACTAGCTGAGACACAGATTGAGAGATCTGTTAGGCATGTACCAGTTCAGGTCTCCTTGACCTCTTCCTCTAGCTCATCTACCTCTCAAGATGATGCTACCAAAAAGGGGGAGAATGTTGAGAGACAAAGCCAAAGACAGGATACCATCAGTCAAGCTCTTACTTCTTTGAGCTCAAGACAACAAGCTGCCATCTTCCCTGAGCCTCCTCCAGTTGTTTTTCAAGTGGATCAAAGGATGCTTCAGGATCTAAATAGGATCTTCAACAAGTTCCTTTTAGAGTCCCTAATAGAACAACCCAGTCCAGATATGTCTGTGATTTACTTTGGAGCTCAAGAGCTTCAGAGGTTGAATGCACCTCCTACCACTGTTGAGGAAGTTGGTCAACCTAAGGCCCAAGTGGAACCTGAGATTGATTTCGAAGGGGAAACTAGGACTGATGGCCCAGCAACTGAAACAGTTGGGACAGAAGGTGTGTTTTCACAGACTTCCGAAGCACAATTCAAAGCCTCGGAAGAACAAGCACAAACTTCCGAAGCTGAGATTGCTGCTGCGGAAGGACTATTTTCTCTTTCCGATGATCTAATAGTCACAGATGCAATTCTGGAACTTGCATCTGAGGTTAATAGGGAGGACTTTCTCAGCCAACCATTAGCTATAACATCTGCATTGACCCCAGCTCCTACCTCCACCACCCAACCTGGATCTTCTATCCAAGAACCACCAAAGTCTAGCACTTCCGAAGACATAAAAGGCAAGAGGAAGATGACTTCGGAAGAGCTTCAGGAAGAAGAAAGGTTGGAGAAGCTCAGAAGGAAAGGAAGACTGCCAACTGGGAAACTGTTAGCTGCAAGTACCAAAGCAGCTGCAGCCAACCAAGAGGCAGTCAACAATAGAAGAAGGGTGGAGGTAATTGATAGACTTGTCAGTCTAGGGGCTGCTTCGGAAGATGTACTCCTGCTACCATTAGAGGAGCTGATAGAGCTTGAAAAGGCAACCTTGCTGCAAAGACAGCAAAAAGAAGAGGCTGCAAGGTTGGCCTTGGAAGAAGAAAGGCTGAGAAAAGAAAGAGAAGCTGATCTGCAGCTCAGGAGAGAAAGGATCACTTTCCTACTCTCCAGAGGATTCTCTCAAGAGGAGTTGTCTCCACACAATAGTGATACGATCTTATGGCTCTTCAACAAAGAGCAAGATCAAATGGAGAAGGAGAGAAAAGAGCTGCAAGGGAGAAGCTGGTGGAGAAGAGGAAGAAAGAAGAAGAGGCTGGACTGTCTGCCGCCAAGAAGATAGGTGAGAAAGCTTGGATGAAGAACTATCTTAAAGCTCATGGCTTCTCTGGCAGGCAAGTGGGTCCAATGTCTGAGAAGACTCTCCAACGACATGTCAGTGACATCAAGGCTGACATTCGTGCGGGGAGAAGAAAAGAGATGTATAGAAGGGGACAGGGGATGACCTTCAAAGCCACCTCTCAGCCCAAAATCCAAACCCAACCTCAACCTGAACCTATACCCTTTCCCTTCCCAATAAAACTGAACCTGAACCCTTCACCCCTGAACCTACACCATCACACCTACCAACTCCTTCACCTCAACCACCTAAACTACCCATCATCCAACCTAAAACCTTAGCCAGAACCCAAACTCCTAAACCTACCCAACAACCAATCAAACCATCCCCTCAGCCTTCCAAACATCTCTCTATGGAGGAATTCAAGGCGATCAAAACTAAGCTCATCAACTCTTAGCGACATCTCCTGTGAGGAGGATTCAGTCAACCTGACTTATGTTGATGGATCCTCAAGTTCCCTCACAAGAGATGAGTTTCTTGATCTGCCCAGAGGAACTTTGGACCAAGCTGCAAGACTCCTTGGCCTCAATTCAGATACATTGAATGAGGAAGAAAAGAAGCTGAGGAGAAAGCTGGTGACTCTGCTGGACACAAAGAAAGGAGATAGGGTACCAAGACAACCTCTTGTACCCAGAAAGAAGATAGTCCAGTGGAGGTTCGAAGACTCTTCTCACAACTTTGTTGTTGAGAGAGAGAATGGTGAGATTAACAGGCTGAATGCCTCATCTCTGCTACACTTAAGCAGATTTGATATTGCTGAGTTAGCAGAGAAACCATTCTCCAACCCTTCAAACTCCGATGTAGCTGCCCACATCAGAAATCATCTAGGCAGCCTTCACATGGCCGAGCTTACTGCCAGAAGCAAGGTCGAAGAGGAGTCAAAACTGAGAGAGGAGGAGGAAAGGAAAGGATCAGCAACCAAAGGCAAAGCCTTTCTTCAAATGGTTGAAGGTCCTGAACTTGAGTCCATAGTTAGATGGGAGTATGACTACAACTCCCGTCAACTAACTCTCTTCAGGGGGTCACAACAAAGGGTACATGTCATTCAAAGTGATAGACTGGATCTCCTATCCACGAATGACTTGTACAAGCTTCTCAGCACTACTTCCGGGAAGAACAGAGAAACAGACAAATATCTTTTGTCCCTGGTGCTGAAAACTTTGAGAAGCAGAAATAAGTGAAGTTTTGGTAGCATCAGCCTAGGGGGAGTTTGTTGGATCTAGAGAGGTTGTTGCAACCAAAACTATGTCACTTAGAAGATTTTAGTACAACATACAAAGGACTTCCGAAGCCAAGTGTGGAACTTCCGAAGGAAGAAGGAGCTCTTCCGAAGTCTAAGTGTAAAATACACTTCCGAAGGAAAACTCCAACTTCGAAGATAAAGAAGCTACTTCCGAAGATCAAGACTTAAAGACAAAGTTCTGAAGTCAACTTCCGAAGTATAAAGAAGTCCTCAAAGCCTCGGAAGCATAGAAGCATCTTCCGAAGTATAAGTGGCTTCGGAAGAACTTGTTCTTCCGAAGCCAGTTAACCTTCGGAAGACACTTCTATTATCCAGTAGACATAAGTATGGTCTGTCTGACAGTCCGCTGCAAATCTCTGAGATACTGCATGGCGTTTTCTCAAAAGCCATGTAGTTGACCATACTTTAATCTACTGTTTACCTTTTTATGTTAAGTACAGTTTCCATCTTTAGTTGGTGACAAAAGGTAAGTCATGGACATGTCATGACTACCATATCTTAGATAATACTTTATCTAAGATACCTTAACTATAGCATTGTAGTATATGCTTTAGTCGTAGGTTTCCAGCTGGTATCAAGTATAACTGGCTGTAGGATCTAGTATATATAGTTTCTCATTATAACTCTTGTAGTATGCTTGTAAGTGTCTTGTAATCTTGAGTTGAGAAGTAATATATACAAGTACCTTGAAAATACTTCTGATTGTTCCTTTGATTACTTATTATATTATTATCAACTCTTGTTAAAGGCATTGCTTCATCTTGTTTGAGTGATATCATAAGTGAGTTTGAGAGAATTACAAGTGTTAAGTGACAAAACCCGATCCTTCACCCTTCAAAGCTGCTTCAAACCAGCCTGACATCTTTCGAGGGTTAGCATATAACAGCTTCAATTTGGCCAGCTGGTTAAGCTCAAAACCGGGTAGAGTCTTCAGATCATGTGGGAATCTGAAGTATTTGATTCCCTTCTCTCTCTTGATAGCATAAACATTTAGATCATCAAAATATGCCCACGCTATGATCTTTCCTGACACCTTCAGATGCTTCTTCACTTTGTAAAGCTTGGTGTAGGTACTCGGCTTTGGAGCACTGCGTTAGGCTCTGATCTCTGCAAAACATGCCGCCCATTCAGCCTTTTTGATGTTGACATCGGCGTCAGAGGCTTGGGCTTGATCGTCCTTCTTTTCCGACTCCTGCTCCATCTTATCCAGTGTTTCAAATGTATCACTGACAAGAGTGTCACCTAGATTGGGGACTACATTTCCCTCGTTGTCAGCATACTCTGGATAATGTTGTGCCGTGACGTCTTCAATTTCAATCTCATCCACATCGTTAAGCTCATCGTCACTATCCATGTCAACTGTAGGAGCATTCCTCACGATCTCATCTGGATTCAGTCAGAACATTTCAGCCAGTTGCTCATCAGTAAGATCGTGAATTATTTCTCCTTCTTCAGGAGTGCAACTCACAGACCTCCTGACGATCCCTTGCTGATCAAGTATCATTGTGAGTTGAGACTTGATATGCTAAAGGGGAGCAACATCATATTCATCTCGCTGATATTGTGGTTCTGCTTGATTTAAAACATGTAACACATCAGTCATTAGTAGATAATCAAGACAGTTAAATAATCAATTATATAAATAAACATTCATTTCATAAGTTTTAATACATGATTCAATTACACAAAAGTTCAAAATACAGAAACATCTAATCATTACTTTTGTCCTGAATCATATGCTCTTCTGCAGTCGAGGCTGATGTTGAGGCACCCTGATCTTGATTTTTCTTGGCCCGCCTCTATCTTGCTTTTGTGGCACCCGATGCAGGTGCATCCCCTCCTTCTTCATCATCTCCTCCATCTCCTGCACTCTCATCCTCTCCTCCCTCTGTCTCATCCTCTTCATCATCATCTTCATCATCCTCTTCATCCTCACCATCATCTTCATCATCTTCTCTGATCTTCAGAGGCTCTTCTTTTGATCCCTTAAGCTTGAGTATGATAGATCTGTTAGATGTCTCTAACTCTTCAATCTTCTTTGCTGATTCGGCTTTATGCTCTTTGAGTTGGGCGATCTTCTGAGCCTGCTGAGAGATCTGCTGTGATTGGGCAGCAGTTAGCTCCATTAGCTGTCGTAGTTGAGCAGTCTTCTCGTCATCGGCTGCCAACAGCTTCAGCACCATACGATTCAGTGCTGACAGCTGTTCCTCAACTCCACTGGAGGGTAGAGTAGATCCAGTAGTGAATATGGTGTGGGAAGAGGGACCGGCTTGGTGGCTAGTGGTGGTGGTGGTGGCAGTGGTGAATATGGGTGATGGTATATGTGTGGGTGGTGATGGGTAAGCTGTAGTGGTGGTGGAAGTGGTGTAGATAGGTGGTGGAGTGTAGATAGGTGGTGGAGTGGCTGAGGTAGTAATGGTGGGTGAGGTGGTAGTAGTGGTGGTGGTAGCTGTGGTAGCAGTGATGGTGGAGGTGGGAATCAGCGTGAACCTCCGTCTTTTCAGCTTCATCCCGTAGGGCTGAGCCATCCTTTTCTTCCTCGAACCCCTCGAGGAGGATGCTCCCCTAGGATGCGTAACTGGTCTGGGATATAAGTAGGATCTTTAGTGGTCTCCCAAGACTCAGCTTGGCGTCCTCCAACCGCCTCTATCCCATGTTCGGTGGCAACCACCCTGCTGCCCACCCTTCTCGTTAACGGCTCATCATCACTCTCCTCCTCCTCATCAGGTCTGAAATCCTGATGGAAACTGGCTGTGGTGGCATCTCCATGAGTGGGTGGTAGAGGTGTAACATGTGCAGTGGTGGCCCTAGATAAAGCGAGGCCAGAATCTTCACCATTGCCACTGTCATCATCGTCGGAGTCGTCGGATAGAAGAGCAATCTGCTCAACATCTGATTCACTCTCCCCGTGATGCCACTTACGCCTTGCCGGCGCCACGTAATCCTCCCGGGCTAGGTGCCCGAACAATCTCCTCACAGGGGGCTTAACCTGCTTTCCCCTGTACACCTTCATGCGGCCCAATATGGTGTCATCCATCACCTCAAGCGATACAGCATCATGGCTCTCCTTAGGCAAAGAAGGAAGCTTCTCGTCGATGATCATCTGCAGAAATCTCGGGTACATGCAGAAGCCCTCTTTGCCTTTTGCCTCTATATTCTCGATTAGGTAGGAGAAAATCATGTTGGAGAAGCTGAAGGGGTGATTCAGCACCAGTGCCACATAGGCATTTTGGATTTGGTCCGATAAGTCATCAAATCCCCCCCTTCTCGAAGCAATGCACTTCAATATAACGTGAGCTAGGTACTTGAACTGGGGACACAGATTGCTTTTATTGAGCACACCTGCTTTGATGTCCCTGGTGTACTTCATCCGAAGAAAGCATCCCCTTACGGTAAGAGGATGTAGTCTGGTGGGGTAAGCAGCATCATCTCCCAACTCAAGAACATGTCTCAGATCAGCTGTGGTGATCTCAATCTCCTGGCCAAATATGGAGCTACGTATACTGTAGGGCTCAGTCGATCGGTCAAGGGAAGCTCCTTCCCAGAAGGCCTGTTGTATCGACCTACAGGGTGTGCACGGTGTAGATATCGCTCTATATATCCTCGATCTCTTTAGGAATGCTATAATACCAGCAAACTCGGCAGCATTCCGAGAGGTGGCATCCAGGTGAGCACAAATATTGTGCTTGGTGTTTATGATCCACCGATCTGCCATGAATCTGTAACACAAGACACATACATATTAGATCAGCACATAACAGAAACCATTTAACTTTAAACTGTTTGAGATCAGTCTGGTTTAATCGTGCGATTGATCATACGATTGAGTTCAGTCAGTTGATTTGGTATGCGACTGACTTCAGACGAGCGACTTAGCATGCGACTGGGTTCAGTCGACCGACTGAGCCTCCGACTGAGTTCAGTCGGGCAATTGAGCCTGCGACTGGGTTCAGTCAGGTGACTGAGCTCATACGCCTCGTTCATTCGGCCGACTGAGTCATTCGCCCAGCTCAGTCGTATGATTGAAGTTCATCAGCGTGTCCATTCGCATGACAGACTGTCTGTTCAATTCAAATTTCAATTTTTAGCAAAATTTAGGGTTAGACATCGTGGTTTGTCTTATTTGTCTCGCAAGTGACCGATATAACTCCTAATAACTGTCTATTTCACAAAATGCTTAGTTTAATTAATTAATTTGTCAAACTAAGTTTCGGTTCTATTTTTGGGTTGAATTCAGTCATTTAGGGTATTCATCGATTTCCATTTGAGTAGATTGCACCGCATTATACCTGTATAAACACTGGCAATCGTCGGAATATAGCAATTTGTATTCAAGCAAGGTCAGTAGAAAATCGGGCAGAGTAACGACACTATCGGGCGATTTTAGGGCGAATGAGGATTGGTGAGCATATGCGACCGACTTTAGCCTTATTTATACTGAATCTGGTTTCAATCGGGCGACTGGATCCATTCGCTCCTTTCATTTGTGCGATTGGATCTCATTCGTGCGATTGGTTCAGTCGGTCACATTCAGTCAGCCGACTGGGTTTTAGTCGGGCGACTGATGGCTCATTCTTGGACTCCAGTCGGGTGAATGGTTCATACTCATGCTCCATTCGGCTGACTGGTTCATAAGTATGATTCAATCATACGACTGGTCCATACTTATGGTCCAGTCGTGCGAATGGTTCATACTTATGAGTTTGGCCTTATGACATTTCAACACTTAGCCCTTGTTAACTTTTGAATAAACATATTGAGCATTCGATCATCTCAGACATGATCATTTTAACTTAGAAAACATTTGATCACCTCAGACGTGATCCTTTTAACAGTAGAACATTTTGTCACCTCAGACGTGACCCATTTTACATTTAAAACACGTGTGGTCACCTCAGACGTGACCCTTTTTAAGTGATTAAATCCCAGATTGAATTCCACGGCATAGTCCGACGTATAAAAATAAATTGACTAAAAAGTTAAACAAAATAAAAGAACTCTAACTAAAAGATAAGACTGAACATATTTTTGTGATTTCGTGTGAGGTGGAAATTTAAAGCTAGATATCTGACAGATTTCTTTCTGGAACAGTACAGCTTCAAGTTATTGTGACCATAACTGGAACGATTCATTATGGAATCATACAGGTAATCAAATCATTTGGGACATGTTACCAAAGCCTTTTGATGCTAGATTCTTGTTTTCATCGAGAGTCATTAGCAAGTTTAGAAAATCATACTGGTACTATAAGATGCACACATTGATTTGGACTTTCAAGAGTTACTGCTCACGATGATTGTCAGTATACTTGTCCTCTTAAATCCATACATAGATTTTTGACACTCATTGGTGATGAATTACGGTTTAATTATTTCAACAAACCTTTATGGATCCCACACTTATATGGTAATCAACATTCCTCAGGAGATTTTTGAGCGGTCTTCGAGTATTTTGACAAGAAGAAACTATTCTCAGAGCTTTCAAAGAGAAGCCAAGCCTCAGGTCAGTGTCACCGCATAGCAGAGAGGCGGCAAACAACAATGAATTCTAGAATATGTAGGTTATGCTTATCCTCAGGTCAGTGCCATCGCACAACAGAGAGGCACACAACCTATCTTCTTGTGAGAGCATTTTTCTTTTCTTTTTGCACGTGATGCACCAAGAACATTTTGTGGTCATCCGCACACATTTGTGGCGTTTATATTCTCGTCACCCTTTATTAGAAATAACTGATTGTGTTAACCAGTGATAAGAAAGGAACCCACGGTCAGTTGAACAACTTAGTTTAAATTGAAGTCACCAATGACGTCTAATCATCTATTGTGTTGAATCTACCGATACATCATGTAGTGGTCTAACAACCTCTAGATCTACTTTCTTTGTGTTACCTTAGTAGTAGCCAGTTTTACTATCATTTTTCCTGTTATATTGCTCAGACTTCTCAGACTTATACTTTGAATTTCGCATCTAATTCAATTTAACCTTTTAAAGTCCCAAATGCTTTGTTCCTGTGTACTATCATTTTCCATAGTCATTGAATCAGTTTCACAGATCCGATCTCATTTCTATCAGCTAGCCTGTCCTTCTCCCTCATTTTTTTTAAGTACTGAAATTAAAACAACTAATTTAATACTAATTTAACCTATTCTCCCCCTAAAATTGTAAAACCGGAAATATTTTTTGAGTTTTTGGATTTTAACGAGACATGAAGTTAAAATAAGAAAAATAAAAGAAAATAAAAAGAAAACGTTGTCGGACTAAGCATTTTCATTCTCTGAAATGACATCACTTTTCTTTTTAACACCGTTGACCTCTAACAAATATAGAAAACGTGGTTTATCAAAGGCTTTTGTGTAGAGGTCAGCGCGTTGAAAATCCATATTTATTTTAACAACATCCATTAAATTCTTTTCAAAGCAATCACGTATAAAGTGATATTTAATGCCGATGTGTTTGGTCTTAGGATGTTGGACCGGATTTTTTTGTAACGGCTATTGCAGCAAAATTATCAACAAATATAGGAGTGTTAGAAAATTGCAAACCGTAGTCCCGCATCTGCTGTTGAATACAGATGATTTGAGAACAGCAGCTTGCTGCAGCAACATATTCAGCTTCACAAGTTGACAATGCAACTGATGTCTGCTTCTTACACTGCCACATGACTAATCTTCGCCCAAAGAATTGACAACCTGCTGAAGTGGATTTGTAGTTCATTTTGCAGCCGCCATAATCCGAGTCACTGTACGCGCTAAGCTCAAAATCATCATCATGAGGATACCACAACCCAAGTGTTGGTGTACCCTTCAGATAACGAAATATTCTCTTGACCCCTATAAGATGGTTAACTTTTGGTTTCGCCTGATATCTTGAACATAGACACGTCACGTACATGATATCAGGTCTTGAGGCAGTGAGGTACACGAGGGATCTAATCATTCCTCGGTACATGGTGGCATCGACCATATAACCATTCTCGTCGGGTGCTACATCATGGTTTGTAGCAAGTGGAGTCCCAGCTGCGGAAGCATTCTCCATGTCAAACCGATGGAGAGTATCCCCTACATACTTGGTCTGATGTAGAAATATTCCCTTTGGTGTTTGATCCACCTGTAACCCGAGAAAGAACTTCATCTCTCCCATGGCACTCATTTCAAATTCTGCCTTCATTACTGCTTTAAATTCTTTACATAAGTCTTCGTTCTTGGAACCGAAGATTATGTCATCAACATAAATCTGAACAAGCAGTAGATCACCATCCTTTTCTTTGATGAACAGTATACAGTCAATTACACCTCTGCGAAATCCGTGTTTCACAAGGTGAGTTGAAAGTTTTTCATACCATGCTCTTGGGGCTTGGTGAAGCCCGTAGAAAGCCTTATCCTGTTTGTAAACTCTGTCCCGATGATATGGATCCTCAAATCCTTCAGGTTGACTGACATACATTGTTTCCCGGATTTCACTATGAAGAAATGCACTCTTTACATCCAGTTGATAGACTTTAATCTTCATGTAAGAGGCATAGGCTAGGAAGATACGGATGGCTTCCCTTCTCGCCACAGGTGCAAATACTTCATTGTAATCAACTCCCTCGACTTGTCGAAATCCTTGCACTACAAGTCGAGCCTTGTTCCTGATTATGACACCTTGGTCATCTTTCTTACATTTCAAGACCCATTTGGTGCCAATGACCTTAGCACCTTTAGGTCTATCCACCAGTGTCCATACACCTAACTTCTTGAACTGAAGAAGTTCTTCTTGCATGGCACTTACCCATGCCTCATCATTTAGGGCTTCACTGACGTATTTTGGCTCAAACTGAGACACAAAACAACGATATGCACCATCGTGAAGGTATCCCTTTTCCATTACCGAGGCATAATCAGCTGAATATAGCTGATTCTTGTTGAACTCCTGATCTGACATCCCCAATGACATTGTCCAAAGGATGATAGACATTGAGGCGTGATCCAGGAGTGGTGGGAACAACTACCTCAGAATCAAGATTATGAACGTTTGGTTCCAGATCTGAGGCAGTAGGAGTGTGAGGTTCCGAAGAATCAGAGGCATCAACGTCAGATGCTTGTGGACTTGCAGTAGTAGGAACCTGTTCCTCCTGATTGTTCTGATCATTCTCCACGGCTTCATCGTCAGAGGAGGAGTCACTTACCTCGAGTGCTCCCCCTGAATGGTTAGACGATTTGCCTTGTGAACCAGATGATGTGGAGTCTTGTGATGGTGTGTTTAAGACATCATACATCATTTTGGTTGCTAACTCATCGTCAGAAGTGGAGAGAGGGATGTTGAAGGACTTGAAGAATCCATCATAATCGAAAAAGAATGCGGGTCCTTTTCCAGCAGGAGGGGTGGTGTATCTCTGAACGTCAACGTTACACCACACTTCTACCTGACCCGTTGAGTTGTTGTAAACTCTCTTATTCGGTATGTTGTATCCTAGAAAGATTCCCTCTTCAGCCTTCTCGCTGAACTTGCCTTCTGAGTTTTCTTCAATAGGGTGCAAGGTGCGCCAAATGGTTCGAGATACTCTAGATTTGGTTTACGTCGTTGAAGTAACTCGTAACACGTCTTGCCATGACGTTTTACCACCAGAACTCGATTTAACGTGTAACACGCATTGGCAACTGCCTCATTCCAGAATTGGATGGGCAGTTTCGAGTCTGCTAGCATCGTCGGTGCTATCTCTATCAAGCTACGATTCTTTCTCTCAGCAACGCCGTTCATCTGAGGAGTGTAGGCGGAAGTGAACTGGTGCATAATTCCCTTTTCTTTGCAAAAAGCCTCCATCCATTGGTTCTTGAACTCGGTTCCGTTGTGTGGGCGTACTTGTCTGACCTTCAGCTTGTAGAGTGTCTCCAGTGTAGTTACTAATTCTTTGAATGACTCAAATGTTTCTGATTTTGATACTAATTCTTTGAATGACTCAAATGTTTCTGATTTTGATTTCAGAAACATCACCCAAGAGAATCTTGAGTAGTCATCTGTAACTACATAGCAGTACAAGTCGCCTGCGATGCTTCTTGTACTGACTGAACCAAACAGATCCATGTGAAGAAGCTCAAGAGGCAGTTTAATGAATGAACTTTCTTTTCCTTATGAGACTTCTTCGTCTGTTTGCCTTTCTTGCAGGCGACACAAAAATCCGGGAGTTGGAAGTTTTTGACGTTTACTCCTCGCACTAGATCATTCTGGATCAAGTGATTCATCTTCCGTGGATTGATGTGTCCCATTCTCTTATGCCAGGAGATAGAATCCTTCTCAGTAGCCTTGACAAGAAGCACTGAACTTGATGATCCGTTGTAGAGGCTTTTGATAGATCCAAGACATAAAGGTCATTATATCTTGAGGCAGACATTAAGACTTGGTCCTCCGGGATCACATAGTCCTTTTTCAGGACATAGCACTTCTTGTTGTCGAATACTACCTTAAATCCTTTGTCACATATTTGGGATACAGAAAGTAAGTTGTTTTGAAGTTGTTGAACGTAGTTTACTTTATCAAACTTCACTTTCTGATTCCCCACTTCCCCTTGAGCTGTGATGTAACCTCCTTTATTTCCCGCAAAAGAAACATGACCTCCTTTAATTTGTTTGACGTTTGACAGGAGTGCCTGGTTTCCAGTCATGTGCCTTGATGCTCCGCTATCTACGATCCAAGTGTTAGTTTCAGCACTATAGCGAACACCCTGCACATACAAAGAAAATGATTAGTTTAGGTTAGGTACCCAAGCCTTAACTGGCTTGGGTGACCCAGAGGCATCACACATCATAAATTCAACCCACTGTCCATTTGAAGGCGAGGGCATATCATGCTTCTTACTGCTCTCAGTATCAGACACTTGATTAGATTTTTCTTTCCACATGCCAGTTTTATGCAAGGCCTGTTTGTGATAAACAGACGACTGGTTTATGGTTTGAACTTTATTTTCATTATTTCTTTTAGGTGGAGTAATAGAACTCCTTTTAGAAGAAATCTATTTTGTATCATAAAGTTCAACTTTCTTTCTTGGTGTCTGATACTTAGGACAGTTAGAAGCGATGTGTCCTCTCTTTCCACAATTGTAGCACGATCGACCTTCAACATGTTGGGAAAGATGTCTCTGTGGGGAAGTGTGTGAGACCGGGGTGACTTTGGGCTTGTTGGGTTTTGTCACTTCTTGTTTAGATGTTTTATCTTCTTTAACAAAATTAATTTTTTAAACCTTTTTAACATCTTTACCCTTTTGTTTATTTGGACTTAGACATGAATCACGTGATTGGTTAACTTGTTTGGTCTTTTTGTGTTCATTATTAGATGTTGTTGAACCTGACTTAACCTCAACCTTCTCAAATTGCTCATCCAAATTAATGATAGGCATTTTACCCTTAGATTTCAAAGTGTCCTCCTTCAGTTTAGTGACAGATTCCACCGTTTGACAAGTGGAATCTAGATCACTAACTAGAGGAGTGGTCACCACATGATCCTTAATAGGATTGTTATTTACTGGTCGACATTTAGTATTTAACAAGATCTCATGTGGTGGTGGAACCACTTTGTAACCTAATCCCTCTTTGTTATTTTGTTCTTTCACTAAGTTTTTAACTATGTGAGAAGAACTAGTCCAACTGTGCAGTTTTTGTTTTAATGAATTTACTTCGACTTCCAAAACTGCTTTTTCCTTTTTAGTTTCTTCAAGGGAGTTTAAATAGAACTTAATGTCATTTGCTTGGTTAAAAGCCACAACTTTGGTTTCCCTAAGTTGTTTATTTAACAGTTCTATTTTCTCTTTGTAACTATTCTCATTTTGTTTTAAAACGCGATTTGCTTCTGTGCACAGTTGCAAGTCCTTTACTAAGCTATCGCTATGATCTAATAACCTAGCAAATTTCAAATCAATGCTTTCCCTAAATTTATTACATTCAACACAAGCATGATTATCAAACAGTTGGTCTTTGGTACTTACCTGAGAGGGTGCGGTTGAATCAACCATCAAAGCAGAGTCTAACTTTTCTGGTTCTGGTGATTTTGAACATTTTGTGCTTGTCCCTTCTTCAGACAGGTGATCGACAACGTTTGTAGTTTCTTCATTATTTGACATCGCAAGTTACACTGCAAGATCACCTTCGCTTGCTGAGTCGTCATCTAAATCCTCAACACTAGCAATGTTGGATTCTCCTAGAGACACAAACCGAAAGCTCCAATCTTGTCCTTCGTCATCCTGAGCGGTCAAGGCCTTAGGATCTTTGCTTGATGAAGTAGGACTACTTGTGGGTTTATCCTGACGATTGAAAGATGAGAATGGATTCCCATTTCCTGTCTTCTTGGGCTTCACACATTCACGCTTGAAGTGCCCCTTTTCCCCACAGTTGAAGCAAGTAACTTTGGTCTTGTCAAAACCAAAAGTTGTGTCCTCAGTGGCAATCAAGTTCTGTCCGGTCTTCTTGACAAACTTCTTCGCTCTTCGGACAGCACTTGCTAAGGCCCACATGATGTCCATTCTCTCCAACTCTGTAAAAAACTTCTTTTTAAGTCCTTCGGCCTTCGCAAACAAACAGCCCGGCCAGCAAAGGATGCCAGCGAATCTGCTACTTTGTTCCCTTCTCGCAAGATGCGGGAAAGATTGCATGAAGGACAGTAGCAATGGCAAGGAGACTAATCCCGTTACCTGCTCATAGTCCTCATCTGCCATATGGCAGTTCCCAATTTTCCCAGCAACTAGTACGTCATAGGAGTGAACGACAGCTGCTAAGAGATCCATATGCTCCTTTTCTACCTCTACTGTCACATTCCCGAGAATCTTGGTTTTCAGTTTTGTAGCATTGGCTTCATGTGCTATGTATTGGGCACAAGACGATTCTGACGTGTCAGATCCTGAAGTAGTAGCTTGGGATGTAGCAGCTGAACTCGACACAAATGCCATTTGAAGTGGTGCTCTAGACATTTTAGCTTGTGGAGTTGAGTTGTACAGTGACGGATTCTGATCATAAGAAGACTTTTGGGCCTGTACTTCATCCTCAACTCTTCCTCTCTCAGCTTCAGAATGAAATCATTGATATCTAACTTCGCCAGCATCTCATTCTGTCTAAGGTTGGATACAAAGGAAACCCACTTCTCTGGCAACCCATCTGTAAAGTTTGACACCTTGTCCTCCATAGTCGTTGTAACTCCATGAGTGTGCAGCTCACTCATCAAGTGGTAGAACCGATCGATGACGTCATCCAAGCTCTCCTTACCCATTGACGAGAAGTTGTCGAACTCCTTCTTCAACGCTTTAGCCTTTAGAGCTTTCAATGACGCATTCCCGTCATACCGTTTTTCCAATTCATCCCACAGCTTCTTTGCTTGCTTGTTCTCAGAAAATTGATGGAAGATGTCCTTAGGAATTGACTGAGTTAGCATTGCATATACTTTCTTCTCAGCATTGTACTTTACCTTTTGGCCATCAGTCATGCCGCCTAAGGTAAGTTTGACTCCATCTACACCTACAGGCATGCTATACCTTGTCTCTATCGACTCCCACAGATTGGGATCTACTCCATTTAAGCAGATCTCGAATCTTTGCTTCCATTATGGGTAATCATCTAATGTTATGAGCTTAGAGGGTTTATTGTGATTCCCCACTTCATTTTCAAGAAGCAATAGATTCTGGATCCTTGAATCCCTCCCTGCGGTGAAAGCTGAATATTGGTCCTCCATTACTATCGACTTTGAACTTTAGAACAAACTATTTTACTTGTGCGACTGAAGGAATGTGATTGAACACTTCGTGCGATTGAACAATGCGTATGGCTCAGACGTGCGAATGAACTAATGCGGATGGCTCAATCGTGCGAATGGACAGATGCGGATGAACAATGCGAATAGGCGGTTCAGTCGTACGAATGGATGAACGACTGAGTCCAATCATGCGTATGAGGGATGCGGATGGATTCAGTCGTGCGATTGAGTCAATCGTGCGATTGAAGCTACTGAATTTTGAGAATTTGAAGGTTTAAGGTATTTTGACGCACAAACACGAATTTCTCACTAACCCTAATTTTCGTATGCCGGAAAACGTTAACTTTTTGACCTGGAGACGTCTAAAACACTGTTTGACACAAAAAGATTGCGTTTTTTAGTGAAAAACACGATTTTTATATCAAAATCGATTGAATCACACGTAAATCAAGAGCCTAAGCTCTGATACCACTTGTCAGGACCGTGCAGGGACGGAGTACTAACTGATTTACGTGTATACCAACTCAAATAGTGCGGAATCCTATTTGATTGGCGATCCAATCAGTGAGAACGCACGTAGAATTGATCTTAGAATGAATCTAAACGTTAAGAATGATAGCAATATGATTTAGTGCGATCTATGAACTTCGAACAGGTTTTTTGAGGTCTCTGGACAGCTAGGGTACGATTTAGTACGTAGGGATTCGAATTGTTACGTTTTCCACGAATTAAGTGGTATTTATAGGTTAGGGTTTCTCATTCGTGCGACTGAACAATTAGTATGGTTCAGTCGTGCGACTGATTCATACGATTGTTCCATCCGCACGACTAAGGCTTCAGTCGTGCGACTGAGTCAATCTCATGTCACAATCGTGCGACTGATCCAGTCTCCTGGTTCAGTCGTGCGACTGGTTCATTAGCATGAAGTTGTTCATGCGTATGGTCCGTTAGCATGGGTCATTCGCATAAGAACTTCACATGACTAAGTTTAAACATATTTCTCAACCATTATTGACTAAGATCTATGTAAACAACCACAAACCTATATAGTTAGTTCAACCATGCGTTATTACATAATAAGCAATGAAATATTCAACATTATAAGCACAATCACACATTGTATTTCATTCAGTACCCATTCTATTACATATATGTAAGAAATGAAAGACATTTTACATTTGAGCTCCTAAACTAGGTACACATGTATCTACAATTGTTGGTGATGTACACAAGTCGAGCACATTCTGATGTTCTTTAAAATAATATGCATGAGATATTCAATTCCAAGATTGTTGGACCATTTAAGGGCTGGTCACTTACAACACAACAACACAATAAGGAGAGACCTTTAGAACACTTAACAGATCAAATAGGGAGCTAGTAACTTATAAGTTTGATACTAAGAACACAAGTAAAATATGAGACAGAACAAGATGCAAACAACACAAGTATATGTTTTTCAAAAATATTGTATATTGCTCTCAAGTTTTTTTTACAAGTATTACAAAGCATGAAAGAAAGTTACAAGGACCTGAGATACTTTATACTACATCCTACAGCCGGCCATACTTAGAAAGCCAGCTGGAAACATTTGAACTAGACAACAAAATCAAATGTAGAGTCAAAAGGCAGATTGCCTCTTGACTAGTGACTATGACATGCTATGGATCACATCCAAATATATTACAAAAAGGAAAAAAGTACATAAAAAGTAGAAAGCACAGACTCAAGACCTCAATGTACAGTTACAAAAAGCATGGATCTTTTCACCAACTCATGTAAGTTGGTGACTAAACAGAGTCGCAGCGGAAAGGTGATCTAGCTTTATGGTAAAGTACATCATATAAAGCATGTGTTCAAAAGTCTTAGGAAGAAATCTGTCTTCACTTCTTGGCTTCGAAAGACTTTTTCTTTGAAGCTTCAGAAGACTTCACTTTTGGCTTCAGAAGATGTTGGTCTTGGCTTTGGAAGATTTTACACTTAGAATATTTTCTAGTGCATGGTGTAAAACTTCCAAATCATTTCTACTCTACACTTCAGTGCATGCCTGCATGAAAGAATTTGGATGTTTTTGGTGCATCAACCTTATATGAAACCTTACAAAGATTTTGGATGGTGAAGATAAGCCAGTCATCACTACATTAGAGTGCATCAGAGAATACATGATGAGAAGAATTGTAAATGTATTACAAGTTATTGATAAAACTGATGTCCCCTAACACCCACAACATCCAATTTATTTGACAACATCAAGAATCCCCTGCAAACATGTAGTTGCAACATTATAAAATATGGCAAGTTTTGTTCAATATGTTGGGCTTCTAGAAGCTTGGGTGCACCCGATGTACAAACTAGAAAGGTGGAAGACTGTCTACAAATTAGAAACCTGACTTAAGAATATAACAGTTAGTGTTATCAAATTAAGTGGTATAATTTTTATCACAAATTTGAGAAACACTTAGTAAATTATATTGTAAGTTTTCACAATAATTGATAGGATCAAATGTAACAATCTGTGATGATGTTTGAACACAATTCAATGAAATACACACAAAGTAATCAAATCAAGCAAGATATCAACAAAATTCAAGGTTTCATTAATATCAAGCAAAGACAATTACAAAAGTATGTAAGCAGGTTCGAATGCAACTCATTTCTACTACCTGCAAGTCTAAGCTATTTATAATGAAACAAAAAGTAAAGGAACTAACTAATTGCAAAACTAGTCCCTATACTATTACAAAGTATTAAAAAGACAACTAAAGACAACATGTTAATTTTTCTAGAGCACTAACAATACTCCCCCTAAGATTGACATGGTCTTCGGTCTTCAAAATCTTCAATCTTGTCTTCTTTTTCTTTTCTTCCATCTTCCATCTTCATCTTTATCTTTAGCTTTTATCTTCATCACCCAAAGAAATCTTCTGGTTCTTTTTTGATCTTGAACATCGACTTCTGTTTGTACATCTCTAGTTCTTTCAAAGCATTTGAAATAGCAGACTTGAATTTGCTTGCAAGAATGCCTTGTTCTTGTTTAGCTTCATTCGTCTTAATCTCCATCTTGTTCATTCTCTCCAATGTATCTTTTGAAAGACATGATATATCAATATTAGCATATAACTCAATAGGATTTTGACTTTCTTTTTAGTATACTTCTAATACCCCTTTCCTTGAAATTCTCATGAATTCAATGTCTTTTATATCTTTCTTTACAATGTTAGCATAAGCAAGAGCTTTTCTGAAATATGAGAAATATGAGATATAGCTAGGATGTAAAAGCTTTAGTTCAAACACTCCAAATAAAGTAATCATGTCCTCATCCCATCGTAAGAGATTTCGGACCAACTTAAGCTCAAAAGTCTCAATGTTATAAAACCATCTGAGAATTGGCTTTGAGTTTTGATTACCATCAATCACTTTCAGACCAGGAGTTATGACCTTCTCAAAATAGTTGTCACAAAATTCAATCATTGAATGTTCCTCCTCAGATTGTAATCCTTTGAGCTTTTTATTGTTCTTCAAAGTAACAAAGTACTCTTTGTCCTCTTGATCACATCTTGTTTTAAGAAAATTACTTGATTGATCCAATCCTCTTCTTAATAATTCTACCATCATCTTGCCACGTTTCGAATCAGAAGGATTGATCATAGGTAATCTATTCAGCTCTTTCAGATCTTGCACTGGAAGTTTTATAATGCTAGAGTAAAAGTGATATACATCACACACAGCATTTACCCTCTTTATCAAAAATGCATCAAATACTTCATCATACTTCCATGCGATAATCTTTACTTGGTTGGTAAAATCCAGAGCAATCATGGCGTTCAACAGTTCAGCAACTGATTATCCTCTTTGTAGTACGTTTCTTACCAAGTCGCCAGTTGATCTTGAATTATCAAAAATATGCCTTTGTTTAGTAGAGGCTTTGTATGCTTGTCTTTCTGGATCAGCAAACATTTCAATCAACTCTTTTCTATGATCATGTGCATCAGTCTTTCTTGCCATTTGTTTGATCTCCTGTGGCTTTAACATTCTTGTCCTTTTTGTAATTTCAAGATACTGAGGATTATCTGTATCAAGTACAATCATCTTCTTCAATTGTTTATCCGTTTCTTGAAAACTTCTGACAAGGTTCCTCAATGATACAGATTGTAATCTCTTCAGTTTACTCCACGGGTAATTCCTAGCTTGCAACCATGATCTTAAAGCTGGAATACTCATATCATCTGGATCAGGATGGTGCAGCTCAGAGCTAGATAGTTCTTCTACATTAATAACCTCTTTTGCTCTAGTCCATTCACCATGCTCAATAACAATCTCATTTGGATCAACCGGTGCAACCGACTCTACAGAAATACATTTCTCATAATCATCATTAATCTGAGAAACCGTCAGTCCATCCAAATAAACTCGATTGTATTTCATCTTCACAAGATAATTATATCTGTCTTCAAAGTCTTGTGGAACTTCATCTTGTTCTTGAGTTTGTTCTTGTGAAGAGAAATGTGATACAAATTGAGCTTCATCAATATCTTCATCATCCAGAACTTCATCATACCAATCATCATTATACACTTCCTTAATATCTTCTAATGCCTCAATCTGTTCTTGAACATTTTGTTCTTCAACATTTTCTTCAGTTCTTTGCACTTTGGAAGATGATTCAGTTAAATTTGTATCTTCTACTTCATCAATTTTTCTTTTGCCTTTTAGCAGCTCAATATTTTCTTCAACGCTCATCTCAGCACTTATCACTTGCTCTGGTGAGATAGGTTTTTGAGCTTCTTTTTCTTTCAGTAATTCATCTTTAAGTTTTTCATTTTTTTCTGCTAGTTTCTTGAACTTCTCCTCAAGAATATCATAGTCCTTGATCATTACTTCAAAATTCTTGATGACATCTTCTTTGTCTTTGGCAAAACTCACAATCTTTTTATCTTTTAATGCATTTTCTTCAATTAACTTCAAATTTTAATCCTTTAGCTTTTGAATTTCTTTTTCAAAAGATATGTTCATCTCTTTCATCCTTTCATTCTCAACTTTCAACTCTTCAATTTCTTTCTCTTTACTTAAGTTTTCTTCTTTCAATCTCTCAATCTCATCAATGTCCACTGTCTCCTCTGTTTGTACTGACACATTGTGTGTCGTACTAACAGGAATTTCTTCTACTCCTTCATTCACCTTAGTTTCAAAAACTGGATCATATAACATATCATTCATAAAATCAAAATCAAAGATTTGATTTTGTGAATCTATTTAATGTACAACATCATCATGAATATCAGCAACATTGGTTTCTTCAGCCATGTTTTGAGGTTCATTTACAGTATCATCCTCATTCCTTTCATCATTTTCTTCTTGCTGTGCTTCAGTTGCACCATCATTTCCATCATCATCATCAGTATTATCATCACTTTCTTCATCTGATGAGCTTTCAGGAGCTTCATCCTCATTTTCTTCATCATCATCATTATTATCATCATCTTCATTGTTATCATCATTTTCTTCTTCTGATGAGCTTTCAGTAGCTTCATCCTCACTTTCTTCATCATCTTCAACATCCTCAATGAGATCATTTGGATCTATTGGTTCATCTTCAGATAGATGAAAGTGTTGCTGATTGATATCTACTTCATTCATAGATACATTCCTGATATAATCAAATACTGGAATGTTTTGAGCACCAGTAATCATTGCCAGTCTTTTATAAACAGCTTCTGACATATGCTCTAACTGCAGCTTATCTCCTGTAACTCCTTCAGCATACAGATCTGGATTTGCTTCATTAATAAGCAATTGGAGAAATCTTGGATACATCAAGTATTTATTTCTCATGCCTCTTTCAAGATTAAAAATAAATCCATTCATTATCCACTTAGCCATATTAAATCTTCTGTTTATGGCTAAAGCAATAATAGGATATGCAATGACTGGGAACGAATCCCAACCAGCACTTCGTTTAGACATGCAATGTTGAAATATGTAGCACAACAGCTTCCAATGCTTATACACTCGAGCTCTGAAAAATTGCTTCTTAGGGAAATGATCAGGATGACCCATTTGTAGAAATACATCTCTAAATTCATTAAAGGTATATTCAGACAAATCTTCAGGGTCATTTTCACCAAGCCTTAGAGCTATTCTGATTGCTTGTTCAGAAATTTCAAGCATTCTTGCTGTTGTAATAGAAGCTCTTTGAACTTTGTTCCCTTCTTCATCTCTTTCTACTTGTGCAGTTCTCCAAAATCTTTTGATCAGTCTTCCATTGATCATTGGTCTTGCACACATAGCATAGACATATTTTGTTCTAAGCAGAAATCTAATAATCTCTTCATATCCAATGGCTTCTCTGTTTTCATCATTTAAATATGCAGCAACATTGTGTTTTGGCTCAAACTTCAATTCTGCCATCTGCAAAACATAGAGAAAATAATATGAGAACATTGCAATTTTGGTTAATGAAATTCATTTTTACATATGAATTGGCAATTTTGACTTATAACTTTACATTCAATTTTGACTTATGATTTTGACTTTTGATTTTTACTTTTGAATTGAGATTTTAATTTGTGAAAAATTAAACTTTATTCATTTTAAATTTATTATCAAACATTTGAATTTTGATTTCTTTACTTTTTGTTTAAAAAATTTTTTTTTTAATTTTTTTTAATTTTTGAATCTGTCTGTTCATCTTCTTCTTCTCCCATCGATGAACAACTGATCGAACCATTATCAAATCATTTGTACTTTCAGTTGATGAACTTTATATCAAACTACTCGCAATAAGATATTTATCAACATTCCAGAGTCAATTTTAGATATGATTCAAGTTTAATTAGTTAAACTTTGAAGTATATGGTGTTCGAACGCACAAATAGCATTCAAACGCCTATACCTATAATCTAATTTAACCAAAATTTACTGATTTTAATCACAAACTTACGTTTATAGATCCAAATAATATTTACAATCAACAGGATTTGATGAAATCACAGATGAAATGAGAGTTTGATGATGACTGATAGTCGACAGTTCAGGGCTTGTTTGTGGAAAATTTTGAGTGTGAATGAGAAAATAAGTGTAAGTGTTCAATTTATATTAAGTGAAATTTTAGACGCATGAGCCCTGTTTGGGCGTATGGAACCCTAAAATTTACTAACTTTTTAGACGCATGAGCACTGTTTGTGCGTTTTGACTTAGACGCATGAGAACTGTTCAGACGCATAAGCACTGTTTAGGCGCTTTTGCACTGTTCAGTCGCATGAAATTTCTGAAACGTCTAACACTTGTGACTTTGAAACTTTTCAACTATATAGACGCATGAGACATGTCAAACGTCTAACACTTGGTCAAAGTCAAACTCATTCACTGTGTAGGCGCATGGTTAGTGTAAAACGCCCAACACTTTGATTAAAATCATGGACTTAGTACAACTATTTAGGCGCATGGAATGTGAAAAACGCCCAAACACTTGTAAAAATTCCATGGACTTATTACAACTGTTTAGACGCATGGGAATGTGTCAAACGCCCAAACACTTGTATAATTCATGAAAATTCATCATGCTCCTATTTAGACGTATGTGGACTATTTAAGCGCATGAGTTGACTTTGTTGACTTTCATGAGTTTAACACTTGTGTTTTCCAAATTCTTAACCTGTACACTGTTTAAACATATTAACAAAAATTTCATACTAATATTTAAACATTTTAAGCATAATTGTGAATTTTTTCAAAAAATTTTACCTTTTAGTCCCTTAATTTTGAACTTTTTGCATTTTGCACTCTCAATTCACAAAATTTTATTTTCTTTTTATTTTTTATTAAATTTATTTTGTCCCTTCATTTTAGTCTCAACATAAAATCAATTATCATCTAATTTTCAACTTTTGACAGAAGCATTTTCACTTGCAAATTTATGAAGGTTCATATTATACTTTTCAAAAATTACATTTTCAAATTACACATATACTTTAAACATATATCATCATCCTTTAAATTCAACATTTTAACTTTGATTTTGATTTTCTGAGAACAACTCTTTCATTTATTACTCCCCCTAAACTTTTAAGTTTGAAAAACTTATAAGTTTCCTAAGGTATGATAATAAGATCACACATCTCATTGTGACATTGCCTTCACACACAAAAAAACATGCATAAAAGCAAAATGAAAGCAGAATCAAAATCTAATATAAACAGAAAAATTAATGTCTGCAGTGAGATCATATTAATGAAGATCAGCACATTAAAATAAAAGAAATATGAATAGCCATAGACAATGAATAAATCCTGATCAAGTGTGTTTTTAGGTCAGTGATATCACAGCAAAGGAGACACAAGATCTAAGGACAGACAATGAGTGTTTTTGACAAATTATCAACTCACTTACTTTTTCAATTCTTGGATTGATTAGGGTAGATTTAGATATGACATGATGTAAATCATACAGAGACTAAGAGAGCTCAACCATCATCATGACATGCAAGAAAGAACACATACTCAACTTATTACCTGAAACATATGTATCACCAGAGTTCATGTTACTTAAACTAATAGAGAATGATCATGGATTTCTTTTGTAAATAACTATTCTTTTACAAATAAAAACAGACCTCGAGACATGTATGAGACATACAGTGATGTAGATTCTAAACTGTCTGAATGTGATGAGGAATTACATATTGATCCTATCCCTACCCCGTTACATAACAGAACTAGATTAAAACCACACTGTTTTAGGTGTGGTAAAGATGATCATATAGTTAAGAATTGTCCAGAACTTCATTATAGACATATTAATAGGAATTCTTTTGGAAATAGATTGACAAAATTAGTTAATAATTTTTTCTGTAAAAAATCTGTTTTTCCTAAACCCAAAGTTGTTCAAACTTGGGTCCCCATTTCACCTGGTTAACCTGTTCTTTGATATGTTTGTAGGAGTCATTCACGAAGGTCGTTAACAATGTATGGCATGTAGATAGTGGATGCTCCAGGCATATGACGGGGCTTAAGGACTTACTGACCAATTATCGAATAATAAATGGAGGATATGTCGCATTTGCTGGCGACAAAAAGGGAGGGAAAATGATCGGTCAAGGAGAAGTTTCTAATGGGTCGCTAACTTTAGAGAAAGTCAATTATGTACTCGAGCTTGCGTTTAATCTGTTGAGTGTCTCTCAGATTTGTGATAAGGACATTCCGGTCTTGTTCAAGTCCAATGAATGTCTCTTTTTAAAATCTGAGATTGATATTCTAGATGAGATGGTTCTAATGAGGGCTCCGAGAAATAATGATACATATCTTCTTGACATGGGTTCAAGGGAGTCAACATCTACCGTCACATGTCTTCTTTCCAAAGCCTCCACTTCTGAGTCTTTTTATGGCACCGCAGATTGGGTCATGTTAATTTCAAATATATAAACAAATTGGTTAAAAACAATCTCGTTAGGGGACTACCTTTAAAATATTTTTCTGTGGTCGAAAAATGTAAGGCATGTGCCAAGGGTAAACAACATAAGAAACCACACAAGCCAAAACTTGAAAAGAGCATATCTAATCCCCTCGAGTTGTTACACACTGATTTGTTTGGCCCAATTAGTGTTAAATAAATTGCTAAAAAATCTTTCTGTCTTGTTATAACAGATGATATTTTCAGGTACTCTTGGGTGAGATTTCTTGCTCACAAAGGAGAGGCTGTTGAGGAGCTGCAGAAGCTAATTATATCAATCGAATCTATAAGCAAGAGAAAAGTTATGGCAATCAGAAGTGACAATGGTACTGAATTTAGAAATCAAATCTTTGATCCGTTCTGTGCTGCTAAGGGAATTTTAAGACAATTCAGTGCTGCAAGGACCCCTCAACAGAACAGAGTAGCTGAACGAAAGAATCGCACCCTTATTAAAGCCGCTCGTACGATGCTGATTGAATCTTCCCTTCCCATTATCTTTTGGGCGGAGGCGGTAAACTGTGCTTCATACGTTCTAAACAGGGTGTTGATTGTCAAGGACAAAATGAAAACTCCTTATGAACTTTTTCATAAGAGAAAACCTTTAATTGACTTCTTTCGACCATTCGGCTGCTCCTGCACTCTATTGAACACTCAATCTCAGAAGACGAAATTCTGTGTCGTGTCTGATGAGTGTTACTTCGTCGGCTATTCTTCCTCTCAGAAGGCTTATCGGGTGTATAAAAAGAGAACACGTATTGTTCAAGAGTCGTTCTATGTTGATTGGCAGGAATCTAATTCCTCCGATGTTCGATCTAAACCAGCATGGTTCTTTGACTCCGATAGGGTGTTTAACTCCTTTAATCTTCCTATCTTTGACGATGATGCGCCAATCTCCAATGTTCAAACAAATATCATTCCTCCACCTCCATTACCTGTCATTCCTCAAGACCATTCCACCTCATCTGCAAATGATGTCACGTTAGTTGATATTACATCGTCTTCTTCATCATTTGATCTTCCACCTCCACATGTTTCTGAATCCCTTCCTTCATCACCAACATCTACCTCATCACAGCAAGTACCATCCCTTTCTCCTTCATCTACCCATCCACAATCTATCAGCCCACCTTCTCCAAACATCCTACCTATACCCACTGATTTCAAAACCTTGAAAGATCATCCTCATGATAACATCATTGGATCCATCACCGATGGAGTACGGACGCGGAGTCAATCTGGTTTGATTAACATTTGTCTCTTCTCTTGTTTTATATGCCAAATCGTTCTGCAAAACGTTCATGCAGCTCTTCAGGACCCTTGGGTTGAATCAATGCAATTAGAGCTACAACAATTCACAAAGCTCAAAGTGTGGACTCTGGTTGATCTTCCACCAAACAAATGCCCAATTGGCACGAAATGGGTTTTTAAGAACAAACCCGATGACTGTGGCATTGTGGTGTGGAACAAATCAAGATTGGTGGTGCAAGGATTTGCTCAAGAAGAAGGGATTGACTATACCGAAGTTTTTGCTCCTGTCACCCGTCTTGAAGCCATAAGAATTTTTCTTGCTCATGCCGCTCATAAACAGTTCAATGTCTATCAGATGGACATCAAGTGTGCCTTCCTGTATGGAGACATTGACGAGGAGATATATGTGTGTCAACCACCTGGTTTTGAGGATTCTGATTTTCCTGACAAAGTTTATAAACTTGACAAGTCTTTTTATGGTCTTCATCAGGCCCCTCGAATCTGGTATGAGACTCTAACACAGTATCTCTTAAGCAATGGATTCTCTGGTGGCACCATCGATATGACTTATTCAAGAAGGAAGTGGATGGTGAGATGCTAATCGTACAAGTCTATGTCGATGATATTATCTTTGGCTCCACCAATCCAAAATTATGTTGGGATTTTGAGGAGGTAATGTGTGGTCGTTTTGAAATGAGCATGATAGGGGAGATGTGCTTTTTCCTTGGGCTTGAAGTTGAACAAAAGGCAGAAGGAATTCTTATTCATCAAGAAAAGTACATTAAAGAGATGCTGAAGAAATTCAAGATGGATGATGCTTCCCCTGAAATGACTCCATTTACTGCTCAAACTTGTCTCACTCCTGACGAGAACAGGGAACATGTTGATTCTCATCTCTACAGACTATGATCGGTTCCCTTATGTATCTGACAGCAGGTCATCCCGACATCACCTTTGCTATAGGATATTGTGCTCGATACCAATCTGCTCCGAAAGAGTCTCGTGAAAAAACAGTAAAACGAATCTTTCGTTATCTTAAAGGCTCTTCTCGTTTGGGTCTTTGGTATCCTTATGGTGGGAATTTTGATTTACATGCATATTCTGATACTGATTCTAATGGCTGCAAGTTAAACAGAAAATCAGTTACTGGTGGGTGTCAATACTTAGGAAATTGTCTAGTTTAATGGCAAAGCAAGAAACAGACCACTGTTTCTCTATCTACGAGAGAAGCAGAATACATTGCTGCCTCCGGTTGTTGTTCACAAGTACTCTGGATCCAGCATCAGATGATTGACTATGTGATCAACTTTCTCCACACACCTTTGTTCTGTGACAACGAAGCAGCCATTGGGATCGCCAAGAATCCTCTTCATCATTCCCGAACCAAGCAAATTGAGACACGGATTCATGCAATTTGTGATGCTCAAGAAAAGGGTTTCATTGATATTATTCCTATTGACACCAAAAACCAAAAAGCAGATCTTTTCACAAAAACATTTGATAAGCCTCGTTTTTATGAATTGATCTCTATGTTAGGTCTAATATCTTTTTAACACTCTTTTTCATAAAATAATAATAAAAAAATATATAAAATAATAATAATAATAATAATAATAAAAGTAATAAATTTCCACATCTTTCTTAGGTGTAGAAATTTAGGGGGAGAGTAAGTAATTAAAACAGAAAAAGAGATTTGAGAACTTGAGTCGAGATGACGAGAAATGATTGTATATCTTCTGGATATGCTTGTTGGTGCATGACTGGCGTCTAAAATGAGAAATGATTGAAACTAATGATGTTATCTGATTTACATCTTATTTTTAAAATTGCAAATAACAGAAAAACAAACATATTCTTTAATGATATGCTTGGTAGACTCAGCTTGAAGAATAAAGTAGACAGCAGCATAATGATTTAAATTAAAATATATGCTTAAGGATGTCTGGATTTACACAATCATTTTGGCCTACACGAAAACTGAGTCCCGACAAAAATTGGATTGAGAATTGATCTTTCACCCACCATGATACAAATCATATAAGTCATATCTTTGAGCCATGATTGGTGTATTTATGTGTCTTGTGTTTGTGCTAATCTCCTCTACTGTACGGAAGTACTGACCTAGAGTGATGATCTCCTTTGCTGTACGATAGTACTGACCTGGAGCTCTCATCGGCACATGATTAAATGGTCATCTCCTTTGTTATACGTGAGTATAGACCTGGAGCTCTCATCATTTTAATCTATGTTGTGTCAAATCATCTAAATGATGAATTCATCACAGAATGCAATATTCTGTTGATAATCACTTACACACTAATGCACAAGCCTTGTTCTATAAAGATTGTAAAAAAATTCAAGAAATCCTGAGGTTGGGTGAGGGTTATTGCCAAATGATTGTGGGGTCCTAGCATTCTGAAGCATTTAATCGGACCTTAACGAATCATCTTCTGCTTGTTGAAAAAGATAGGGCATGTGTTTAAATGGACAAACATATCAACAATCATTATTGACATGTTTGAGAATTTCAAGTTCATTCAAAGTCCGTGATTAGATACAGTTATCGGTGTGATCTCATTGCTTGTCGATGATTAAATTCATCTTTGTGCTAAAGTATATCCTGAGGATATTGATCTCATGATTGATTTAGTTCTCGGGTTTAATAAAATTTAAAATAATAATTACAATAATTTTTCTAAGCTTTTAATGTTCAGCGAAATTATACTTTCGCAGTTAGTTTCGCAGGGCGAAATTGCAGTTTCGCTCGGTTCTCTCACTTTGTGCGAAGTCAATTTCGACTAGAGTTTCGCCCGGCGAAATTACAGCTTCGCCTGGCGAAATTGTAGCTTCGCCTAGCGAAACTTCAGTTTCGCTGCCTGCGAAACTATATGCTATTTAACTCATTTTGCAAAAATTTTTCCTCATTTTCGAACAATCGAACTTTTAGTCTCCCTAGGGTTGTTCCGTGAACTCCAAAGGCGATTTTGACATTTTTGTGATTTTGTTATCGATTGACCGTTGATTCTTGTTCGCAAGTGAGTTTCGAACTCAGAACCATTAGTTAATCTCGTTAAATCTGCAACATTGTGAGTCTATTTGTTCAAAACTCTTCGGTACCTTCGCAGTTCTTACTGCGAAAGTACCGATAGTCCAGCGAAACTGAACGAAAGTTCATGGTTTTTAGCAAAACTGTGAGGTTATGCTGTCCGAGCGAACTTAACAGTTTCGCTGGCTAAACTTCAGTTTCGCTGTGCCGAAACTATAGTTTCGGCTTGACGAATCTACTTCACTGATCTGCCGAATTTAATGTGCCTTTGCTGGCGAAACTATACTTTCGTCTGCCGAAACTATAACTCATTCTGCGAAACTGTAGTTTCGCCCAGCGAAATTAATTTAATTTTTGTTTAATCTTTATTGTTTTCTTATTCTTTTTTCATATTAGCATTTAATCATTAATTCTAATGCATTTCATTTGATTTCTCAGGTTTAAATGGCAAATCTAAAAATTGATGAGAGAAACATCATCACAGCCATCTTAGATGATACACATCCTAAAGCAGCCGGCTTTAGAGACTGCATTCGGTGGTTGCAAGGATCTCCTATTGCTTATGCTATCTCTCATTCTACTACCATATATGATCTTCACATCAGAGATGTTTGGAGATCAGCTGATTATGATACTAGAGGAAACACACAGAGGATTACTGCTAAAGTTTTGGAGCATGAGGTGTCTATTACAGCTTAGACTATCTCCAGGATCCTAAGACTAGATGAAGATTCAGGAGAGGAAGTTTCTATGACTAATGCTGAGGTGTTTGCAGCGTTTAGAAGTATGGGATATAAGGGACCAGCTTTTGGCACACGAAAAGAGATCAAGAAGTCCTTCCTTTCAAAGGAATGGAGATACATAGCCCACGTCTTTATTATGTGTTTATATCACCGTAAAAGTGGATCAGATGGGCTGAACCTAGACTGGGCAAAAGCCATGGTGTTATGTTGTAAAGGAGAGAAAGCAAACATTGCTAGGCTGATATTTGTATGTGTGGTAGAAAATGTGATGGCGCTGAAGAAGGATAAGTGGCTGTTGTACCCTAGATTTCTGCAGATGATCTTGGATGATCTAATTCCTGATGTGCCAAGACACGGGGAGGTTAAAAGGTTGGTGCAGATGAACACCCGTATTTTCGCAGATTGTTGTGCCATCCGACATGACTTTAGTGGAAAGATCACCCATCTATGGGAGAACATGTACTCACCTGAAAGATGGAATTATATTAGGAGGGTGGACGAGTCAGAAAATAAGAGAGCTAAGACCCGGGCACAGTAGACAGATGCTGCTAAGAAAAGAAAAAGATATGCAAAGGAAAAGGATTATGACTTCGAAGAGGAGGTGAATGAAAGGGCTGAGGAGATAAGGGTTGAGAAAGAGAGAAGGTCGAAAAAGAAAGCTGATGTAAGAGAGTCTCAAAGGAGAACCAAACAAAGACACCAAGAATTTACAGAAACCTCAAGGAGACAAGAAAGAGGTGGTTTAGATGAGGATGTGATTCAAAACATCAACAGCTCTCTTGCTAATGAACTGAGCATGATGTAAACAAAACTCACTAATCAAGAGATACGAGAGAGTCAAAAAGATGAAGTGATTGAAGGGATGAAGAAGATGTTGATGGATCAAAGCTTGTTGATAAAGAAGCTGTTTAAGCAGATAAATGAGTCAAAAGCTGTTGTCGGCCTGCCCAATCAACTAACTCAATCTGAGTTAGATGATTTACCTGACGTTTCCAAATACCCATATCTGAATGTGGGTACATCCTCCAGGGCGGAAGAGGGCACATCTGGTGCAGCGACTGAAGGTGTAGGAGGTTCTGGAGTAGATAAAGAGAATGAATCTATGGAGAATGTGGAGGAGATAATAGAAGCTGGGTTTGTCAATATGTAGTTTGATTTTGAGAAGGATTTGGTGGGTGAAGAGGTGATAATAGAGAAAAATGCTGAAGAGGATGCTGAAAAAGGCAAAGGGCTAATTGATGAAGAGGAAGATGATGAGCAGCAGGTTGACTATGATTCTAAACCAGAGTTTTATAAGGTTGATGAAAGTCCACTGGTATATGTAGCCAAAAAGGGAGAAGTAGATGGAGATGTTTTTGAAATGGCTAAAGAAGAATGGTTTGTTAAAGAAAAAGAGCCTAAAGTGCTGACTCCCCTATTCCAAAACTTGGAAGGGTTGAGTAAGAAGGAGGATGATAAGAGAATCATTAGCTGGTATTACAACTCCAACCTCAAGATGTTCATGATCAAGAGGAGAGGGGGTGGTATTTCTTACATGAAGAAGAGGAAGGCATTCACGACCTTGCCAAAATGGGATTTGAGGAGGCTGGCAGCATTGCCATTACTGAATGCCCATCTTAGTGAAAGAGCCTCATTATTGGAAAAGGAGATAAAAAATGGGTTAAAAGACAATTTTGAGTCTTTTGGATTTATGAAAGCGGAGAGAAGACGATCGAAGAAGGACAAGGATTGGGAGACTGGAAAGGGAAAAATTGTACTGAGGGTGAAGCCCCCAAAGACCGTGAATAGGGTCAGATTGGCAGATCCCCTCCCTTAACAACTACAGAATTTTGAGAAGTGGTTTTATAATAACAATACGGGGGAGACGGTAATCAGAGTGAAGAATAGTGGTGAATTCAAAGTCTTTAATCTGATGGAGCTTTTCAGCTTTTGTGATGAAGACATGCTGGTTCTGTGCGAGAATCATATCAAAGCAGGTGCTGGTGATGAGACAAGGAAGGAAGCCAGTCTATTTATGACTGTGGAAAATAAGATCAGAGGTGTAAGGGCAGAGGTCAAGAGGCTTGCAGAGAAAGTGAGGGCCCAAGATGATCTAAACATGGACATACAAAATCTGGGCAGACAGTTTGGGCAAGCTAGTGCTCATCCCGAAGGGCCTAATGAAGCAGGAAGAGACCAAGGTGAATCATTTGCTGAAGACCCTAAGGAGGTTGCTGCAGGAGCTGTAGAAGATAAATCACAAGCAGCGGAGGAAACTGGAGCTGACGAGATATGACGAGTGAAGGCGGTGAGTTCCAACCTAGGGGGAGTATTGAAGATCATGTATAGGTTGGACTCACCTTAGATTAGAATGTTTACATTTTCTTGTAATAGGTCTTATGTTAGCTTACTTTTGTATGTAATTAGCTTTAGTATGTTTTGCAGTCCAGCGACACTGTGAGCGAAACTATAGTTTCGCTCATAGTCAGCTGTTTAGTTCTCTTGGCGAAACTGTTGTTTCTCCCGGGCGAAACTACAGTTTTGGCAGAACAGTTTTGCTGACAGCAAAACTGTCTGCGAAACTAAGACTGCTATATATATTTATGATCATTTTCATTGTGGTTAAGCTTGCAAAAACCCTAATCGTTTATTCCTGTTGCAAGTGTGTATTGTAAGCAGTTTATTCACTGGTATATCATTGTGCTTTGTTATTATTGAGTATGTTGATCATCATTGCTTTATTTTGAATCATTTGTGGTTGCTCTCAATCTTCATATTCTTTGTTTCTCATTGTTTGTATTTGATATTGAACAATCCAACATCTCATTTGTACTGCAAATCGATCAAATGGACCAACAAAGTTCAATTTGATTTTGTAAGTGTCTGAAATCATGGGGCTTTTGTTCCCCATGTAAAGATGAGTGATTAGATGTGTTCAATTACCCGGTTTGAATTGAGATGGTGTAAAGAACAATTGAAGAACAAGCCGCGGCCGAAGACATTCGATTGATGAGTAATCTCCAAAGATAATCAAATTAAACTTGTGGGTAGCTTCGCATGACGAATTAGACTAGAAACCCCTTATCAATTTCAGTTCAATTTGTTGAATTGATAAGGTTCAAGTCGATTGCAGGTCGCGGTCTTAGGGGAGAATCGAATGTGTAATTCTTGTGTTTTTCAGATGCAATTGAAAGCTATAAATGATTAGGTGTAATTAGATGATTGATTAGGTTCATTTAATTAATGTATTATTAAGCTTAAAGGCCCGAACGGCTATGGAGTTTATGGCTTCGGTTATTCAATCGGTTGAGCTTTGTAACCGATGATTTAACACGATTAATAGGTGCATTCAAGTTTGAAACAGGTTCTAGAAAGATTTGGAACGGTTTTAGGTCATGAATTGATCAATTCCGGTTGTTTTTGGTATGGCCGGAGCTCGGCCGGAAAATCGGGGTCAAAGGGGGAAAAATTGGGATTTTATTAAATTTACACTTTCACCCTTGTAGTTTGGTTTGTTATTATTTTATGCACAAAACTTCCTTTTAAAGTTTATAAAATGACAAACAAGCCTCTTAACTTAATTAATTTAAGTGTTAAACATTTTCAAGTCTATTAATTTTACAAATTATTATTATTAGTAACAATATTATTATTATTATCATTATTACTATTATCTTAGTTATTATTACTATTACTATTATTATAACTTTTTATTATTACTATTATTATTATTATTAATGTTATCATAATTATTATTATTGTACAATTTAATATTTAAATTTTTAACTTTCATACATTAAATTTAATGACAACAAAGAATTTAGCATAAATAACTCATAAGTTTCAAGATTAATAACATTGGTCCTTACAAGAAATAAACGATGCTAACTTTTTATGAACGGAAAAAATGCAGGATGTTACAACTTTGACTTATCAAAGTCAACTGTTTTGTTTGCACTTGGCTTATAGTTTCTGTTCACATATGAATGCTTTTGAGTTCTATAAGCTATCATCACCTTTAGCCAGTTTAGATCCATTTCTTCAACATCATCTGGATCCATCTCAAACAGATCCTGCAAAATCAAATCAACTTGTGTTAAATGGCTACCCTGATATGCTTGAAAACTTGCCATAAAGGTTGTAAAGGCAGATTTTGACTCTTCATCCTGTAAAAGGATGTTTATAACATCTTTAACTTTGCTAGGCTTAACAGAGTTAGAAGATGGAGTCTCATTGAGTTTTAGGCGTTTGAGGTTTTGGAGGAGACTGTGGTTGTGGTTATTCTGAGTAGACAGGTGCACTTGTAAAAATCCTGCTCCCACAAACAAGTCACCCTCATCTTCTGGAGTGGTTTCATCCTTGGCAAGAAAAGCATTCTCTACAGTATTTACTGGAGAAGCAACATACTTGTATTGAGAAGTAGATGCAGCTCTATCATTATTCCTTGAGCTTTCATCAATTTCCACTGACTCAATCTTTGCAATTAAAAGATCAAGGTCCATAGGAAACTTTTCAGTATGCTTTAACAAGGTCATTGTTTGTTTCTAAGATGATGGAAGTGCATTTATAAGTCTATCATTTAGGTCTTTAAGATCATTCTTAATCCCTAAAGTTGACATTCTGTTGTAAGTTGCACATATCTGTTCATCATCTGGTTTATGGTTTCTCTAGAGATATGCTCAAACAGCTCAAGTTGCCTTTTCAGTTTCCGTCTTTTGAGATCTTGAATCCCTTTGCCTCTTTCATAGATAATTTTCAAGGCTTTGTACATAGTATACCCAGTTTGGTAACCCTCAAGCCTGGATAGTACCTCCAAAGGTATCCCTTTACACATAAGAGAATAGGCTTTAATATCATTCTTCACTTTCTTCAGATCATCCCTATGTAAACCATCTTCTGGATAAGGCTCTTGTGAATCTTTGGTGTACACAAAACCTCTATCAGGACCATCAGAAGTAACAGGAATGTGAGGTCCTTTCTCTATTGATTTCTAGAGATCAGTATCAATAGAGTTCAGATGGTGTTTCAGTCTGAGTGACCAGTTCTTGAAGTCAGCTATATTCTTCAACTTTGGGACTCTGTTCTCAGAATCTTCAAACTTAACCATGTTTAAGTTTTGAGTTTAAGAAAAGATACTATTTTTGTTGTTTTAAAGATTTAAATTGAAATAAAGAAATGACAATATTTTCAGATTTTAATTTTTGAAAAATTTTCAAAGTGTTGAAAGAAAAGTCTGAAATTTGATACGCTAGAATAGTTGTGAAATGCCCACTTTGACTTAGAAACGCCTAAGGGAATGCCTTAGTAAATTTCTGAAACTCCTAGAAATAGAAACGCCTGAACAGTTCCAAAACGCCCAAACAGTTTCAAAACGCCCGAATAGTGTCAAAGCGCCCCAACAGTTGTAAAGCGCCCAAACAGTGTCAAAGCGCCTGGGAACTTAGTTTCTGAAAAACGTCCAAATAGTGCTAAAACACCCACAAACAATGTCAAAACGTCCACTCTGAAATGCCTAAACAGTGTTAAAGCGCCTAAACAGTGTTCATGCGCCTAAACACTTAGGTGAATTTCAGATGATTCTAACACACCAAACGCCTAATTCATCATCTTCATAACAACCTGATCTTAACAAATTTTTCAAAACTTGATTAATTGATCTGAATTCAATAAAGTGTAATATGCACCGATATCAATCCTTTAACATCGTTTCTCTTCAATTAACAACAATTAATCTGAATTTTGCTGAAATTTGAGTTCGAATACGAAGAACTGTTTGCACTCAAATATGATGAAAAATCAGATTTGAAGGTGTGAAATCACTCAGTTGTGATTCAATTCATGTTTCTAATGATGAAACACAACTGAAATTAATTGAACAATTGCTATCAAACACAGATTCAAGTGATTCACAGGGGCTCAAAAGTCGATTTTAAGCTCCGAATCACTGAACCGAAGGCTCTGATACCATTTGATAGGTTCAAATGGATCGATCTGTGTTAATGATGTAATGTAATTGACAATTATATGAACAAAGTAATCAAACTAAGAAAATATAACAAAATTCACAGAAGTTTCATTGATATTAGCAAAGGATTACAATGTACAATATGAGAGAGTTCTATTTGAAAGTCTACCTACACAAAATACATAGAATCCTATTTATACTAATCAAAGAAACTAAGGAACATATATTTACAAACAAGTCCCTACACTATGACAAAAACAAAAACTAAAGACTAAATGCTAATCTTCAAGGCTCCAACACATAGACATCTCGGGCAATCTAATTTCAAAAACATGAATAAGCTTGTTGCCGGAAACCATGTAGTAGGAATTCCAACAAAGAAGTTTGCTACATCAGATCTCTACAAAACATGTTTAAAAGGGAAGCAACATAGAGCGTCTTATAAGCCCAAGCTGATAAACTCAATTTCCAAGCCTCTCCAAATGTTGCACATGGATCTATTCGGACCAATAAATGTGCAGAGTATTGGAAAGAAAAATTATTGTTTGGTTATCATTGATGACTTTACAAATTTTCATGGGTTTTCTTTTTGCATGGTAAATCTAACATGGCTGAATTGTTAAAAGAATTCATCATTAAAGTAGAAAATCAATTAGAACAAAAAGTGAAAATTATTAGAAGTGATATAAAACTGAATATAAAAATGCTAATGTTGACATGTTTTGTGCAGAAAAAGGAATTGCTTGTCAGTTCAGTGCTCCTAGAACTCCACAATAAAATGGAGTTGCTTAAAGGAAAAACAAAACTTTGATTGAGGCCGCACGTTCTATGTTAGCAGATGCAAAGATTCCAATCACTTTCCGGGATGAAGCCATATCCACTGCATATTTTGTACAGAATCGTACATTACTGGTGAAAGATAAACATAAAACTCCTTATGAGTTGACGTTTGGCAGGAAACCTAATATAGACTTTCTTAAGTCTTTTGGTTGTCAGTTTTGATTTTAAATTCAAATGATCAGCTTGGAAAATTTGATGCAAAATCTAATGATGGTTTTTTTGTTGGATATTCGTCGGTTTCAAAAGCCTTTAGAGTTTATAACTCTACGATTAATGTTATCCTTGAAACTTTTAATGTTAAACTTCTTGAAAACTTATTTCCATTAGTTGCTAATGGTCCAGCTTGGTTATTTGATTTAGATTCTTTATCAAATTCTTTTAATTCTAACTTGTTTGAATCTCCAGGTGAGAAAAAGAAGCAAGTAGGAGATCTCGGATCTTTCAGTGATGATTCTGATTCTGATGATATGGATGATTCTAGCCCAGATTACCCATTCTTTTCAGTTGTTAAAGATCGTGTATGTCGTTTTGAATCTTATTATCAATCTTAATCTCAACAAGCACAAGAACATCTTGTTTCTGAAAATTTTAATGTTTCGCAATCTATTCCTAATGATGGTCCTGAAATTATACAACCTGAGTCTGGAACTTCATTAGTTTCTGATGATGTAGTTGTTACTAATAATCTTGATTACTTTATCAACTCACCGACTCAAGTTTCTAATTTTACTCCATATTCTTAAAACTTATTGCAGCAGCTTTCCGACTTGAACCAGACAAATCTTGATGTTAATGTTCAAGAAGATAAGATTACAACGTCTCGTGTTCACAAGAACCATCCTACGTCTCAGATTATCGGTCCATTGAATGAGAGAATGATGAGGAGTCATTTAGAACAAGCAAATCCTTGCTTATACTCGTGTTTTCTATCTCAAATTGTCCCTAAAAACATCACAGAAGCGTTAAAGGACAATAGTTGGATTGAGGTAATGCAAGAAGAGTTATTACAGTTATATAAACAGGAAGTGTTGAAGCTTGTGGATTTACGTAAAGGAGAAAATTCCATAGGCACCAAATGGTTGTTTAGAAACAAGTCAGATGATCACGGAATAGTTGTTCACAACAAAGCGAGACTGTTGCACAAGGCTATGCCCAAGAAGAAGGAATAGATTATGATGACTTATTATTGCTCCAGTTGCAAGACTTGAAGCAATTCGTGTCTTCCTGGCTTATGCATCATATATGAAATTCAAGGTGTACCAGATGGACATAAAAGGTGCTTTCTTGTATGGACCAATCACTGAGGATGTGTATGTCAAGCAACCTCGTGGTTTTGAAGATTCAGAATATTCTCATCGTGTGTACAAGCTTAGTAAAGCTTTGTATGGTCTTCATCAAGCTTCTTGAATTTGGTATGATACATTGTCACAATATTTGATCCAACATGGACACACACGAGGGAAAATTGATCCAACTTTGTTTATAAAGAAGGATGCTGATGATCTCTTATGTGTTCAAGTGTATGTTTATGATATCATATTCGGTTCTATAGATGGAATTTTTATTAACCAGGAGAAATTCGTTGACAAGCTCTTGAAAAAGTTTAAACTACAAGATTCAATCCATTAGAACTCCAACTGACGTCAATACCAAAATTGAACCTGATTTGAAATGAAAATTAGTTGACCAAACTCTATACAGATCTATGATTGGTTCTTTGATGTATCTTACTGCATCTAGACCTGATATAATGTATGTTGTTTGTGTCTGTTCCAGGTACCAATCTGACCCGAAGGAATCTCACCTTATCGTTGTTAAATGCATATTCAGATATCTCAAAGGAAAACCACCTCTAGGGTTGTGGTATCCTTATGAAGGAAACTTCGAGTTACATGTATATACAGATAGTGATTATGGGGGATGTTGCCAAGATCGTAAATCTACGACGGGTAGTTGTCAGTTTTTGGGCCCCAGATTAGTCTCGTGGCAATGTAAAAAACAAACTAATGTCTCCGTTTCAACTATAGAAGCTGAGTACATAGTTGCTTCAGTAGGATGTTCTCAAATTCTTTGGTTACAAAACCAACTGCTGGATTACGGGTTCAGTTTTCTTAAAACTCCTATTTACATTGGTAACACCGCTGCTATGTTTATTACAGCTAATCCTGTCCAGCACTCAAAAACAAAGCATATCAAAATTCGATATCAGTTTCTCAGAGATAACTCTGAATAAGGTTTAATCATTTTGATACAAATCTCAACTGAAAAATAGTTGGCTGACCTATATACAAAATCCTTTTTACCGGGTTGTTTTGAGTATTTGGTCGAGTCAATTGGACTCATTAACCATGTTTAAAAACTGGTCTTGAATCATAAAAATGAAAAGAACCCTCCCTTAGCAGAAAAAGAAAATAAAAGAGAAACTGTTAAATTGACTGCCTGATTGTATGTGCATGCTAAAAAGGAAAAGCAAATACAAAAATAGAAAATTTCAAAAAGAAAATAGAAAAATATAATATGAAAACATACAAAAATAGAGTTTAGTTATTCGTTTATTATTTTAAGATTGAATTTGCCTTTGTAATATGTGAGAAATGATAGTACATTGGTTTTGATCAGTTGCATACTCCACTTGCTAATAAAGTCTGACGTGATCAGATATGATATGCAGGTAAGTTCATGCAATTATACCGAAAATTAAATTCTTGTGATTAAACTAAATCAATTATGCATTTGTGTTTGTCCATCTTAGTACCAATGAGTAGTGTTGGCTTATCTGATTGATTGCTTGTAAAGTCACAAACTCACACCTGGTGATGATATGAATAACCATGAGATCTGTTTAAAGCATTTGTTCACTTCTCTATTATAAGTCATCATAGACCTGAAGTGATGAGGTATCCTCTGTTGTAAGTCATTACAGACCTGGGTATTCTCATCTGATGCAAAAGATGCCAATGTGCACTTTTCATTCAATGGTAATTCTATCATTGACCTAAGTATGAGATCTGGTTATAAATATATGCCAGGTTAATAAGTTGAGTACAAGTGCTTTCTTGCATACCTTGACGAGGGTCGAGCTCTCTAAGTCTAAGTGTGGGTTACATAATGTCATATCTAATCAAACCTTAATCAATCCAAGAATTGAAAAAGTAAGTGTGTTGATACTTTTGCTAAAATCACTCATTGTCTATCCTTAGATCTCGTGTCTCCACTGTTGTGGGAATGCTGACCTAGAACACACCTGATTAGGATTTATTCACTTTCTATGACTATCCATCATTTTTTTATTTTAATTATGCAGATCTTAGATGATATGATCTCATTGCAGGCATGTGATTCAAAATGTGTATAGTAGATTTTTATTTTGCTTTAACTTTGATTTTTGCATGATTTTCTGTGTGCAGGCATGTTGATTCTGATTGGTTTGCTCTATTTGCAAATAAAAGAAACTTATAAGTTTGTGAACTTAAAAGTTTAGGGGGAGAAAAGAATAAGAGAAAATCAAAATAAAATGCTTTGGATGAAAAGGATGAAGCTAAAATTAAAGCATGTGTGTGTTTGATATGTTGCAAAAAATAAACCTGAAAAGAATTTAGAATAAGTGGAAAAGCTTTTTGCAAACAAAAAATGAGACTATTTGTGTTTTTGAAAAGTTTTAAAATAGAGACTAAAATGACGGGAAATTGTTTGAAAAATAAAACAAATGTTTCGAAATTGACTTTCAAAGGTCAAAATGTGCTTGATTGGTGTTTAGAAATGAAAATTTGAATTTCAAATGATTTGTGTTGATCTTAAACAAAAACATTTTATATTGTTAAATTTGAGGGTAATTAATGTTCATTTTAGGTGATAGTCAAAATTTGACTAAGTGTTGAGATTATATGCATGAACAGTGCTAATGTGCATAAACAGTGTTCAGATGAATGTTGTAAAAAATTCCCAAGTGTCAGACTCATGGAAGGTTTCTCATGCACCTGAATAGTGCTCAAAAGCCTAAATCAGGAGTATGATGAATTTCAGAAATTTCTTCAAGTGTTGGGCGTTTTGTTCAAGCCCATGCGCCTAAACAGTTGTCATGTTACTGAAAATGGTTCCATGTGCCTGAATAGTTCTCATACTTGCAAGCTGCTCAGACGTTTGGTGATGTTGGAATTATTCCAAGTGTGGAAGTTTTGTGAGGCTCATGCACCTAAACAGTTCTAATGTGAACTGTGGGTTCATGAAAATGACCAAGTGTAGGCGTTTCTGTCTAAGCCATGCGCCTTAACAGTGCCCAAGCGCCTAGAAAGTGCTCATGCGTCTGAAATTTTTTCATTAAATATGGCAAGTATGCAATGCATCTAAGCCTCATGTGTCTCAATAGTGGTCATACGCCTTCATAGTTGTCATGCGCCTAAGGCTTTTTACACTTATATATATTCAACACTTGGTAGATTTCATCATTTTCACACTCATTCAAACTCTCTGTTACTCTCAATATTCACCCGATACATTCATTCACTCGTTATTTGATTGTTACCTGTTAATCCGTGTGATATATAGGTATAATCAATGAATCTAAATATCATATTGATCTTATAACATTATATTTCATCACTTGATTCGAACTTTAATTGGGCGTTTGAATTCTATTCAGGCGTTCGAACCCTAGGAGTTTAGGACATTGTAATCTGTGTTTTAAATGTTTAATGACAATTAAAATTGAACATTAATTAGTTGTTATATCATGTTTTCGAAAGATTATGATAATGAAAACTCAATTTCATCATCATGTGTTCTTGATGATTTGGTGTTCATCAGCCGAGTCCTTAGAACAAGAACTGAACAGTCAATTCAAATTTTTAATCAAAATTGGTGTATCAATCATCATAATTCACATATTAAACTGATATTGAAATGATTTTTCATGATTTAGCATACTTTAACTCATTTAAACTTAAACTTGAATGTGCTCTGCTCATTATAGAGTGTGTTCAACACTTAGAAAATTTTAAGTGTAAATTGAATAAGTTTTAAAACATAAAATTTGCTAATTCAACTGAAAATCAATCAATGTTCATGTTTCATGGTGTTTTACTTGGTTTAATCTCAAAATGTGTTCATTTAATTTTGTAACCAGTGCATGTTATATTCTTATAATGGGTGTACAAAACACTTAGAAAATTTTTTAAGTGTTATTGGTTCAAAATTGATGACACAAAATGTGATTTAAATTTTTGTAATTCAAATGTACTTAAAACTTCGTTTAATGTCAACGGATGGCAGATCTAAAGTTCGAGCCTAAGCACAACATAGCAGCCTTCTTGAATGAGGATGTTTGTGAAGCAGTTGGCTATAAAGAAATGATTAGATTTTTGTTAAGGACGAAGTATGTGTATGCCATGTGTGCTCAACTAGTTATATATGCTCGTCTTATTAAGAGATTTGGAGAACTACTAAAGTTGCTAGAGATGATGAAGGGAGGAAAGTTGTTACAGGATTTATTACTGATTACCATATGATTGAGGTTTATGAGCATTCAATCAGAGAAGCTCTAAGACTGGGTAATAATGATCCTTAAGATCTGGCTGAACTTACATTTGATGAGTGTAGAGACTCTTTTATAGCCATGGGACATCCAGATCACTTTCCCAAAGAAACAGTTTTTTAGAGCAAGAGTGTATAATCACTGGAAACTCCTGTATTATATCTTTCAACATTGTATGTCCAAAAGGAGTGCAGGATAGAACTCATTCCCTGTAGACATTGCTTCTTTAATTGTAGTTGTTGCCATAAACAAAAGGTTTAATATGGCAAAGTGGATCATGAATGGGTTTGTTTTTAATCTGGAAAAAGGAATCAGAATAAGTATGTGATGTATCCTAGATTCCTGCAACTGATTATAAATGAAGAATACCCTGATCTTCATGCGTACAGAGTAAGTGAAGAAAGATTGGAGTTAGAGCATATGACTGAGAATGTATATAAAAAACTTGCTATTGTTACTGGTGCTTAAAATGTTCTAATGTTTGATTACATGGGGCTAGTGGCAAGAGATGAGGTGAATATAGATGAAGATCATTTTCATTTGATTGATGATGCACCAATTGATCCAAATGATTTAATTGAAGAAGTTCTTCAAGTACTATTTGAGTCTAAGTCTAATAATGATAATGATGATGAAGTGGATGAATCTAAACCTGAGAACGAAGAAAGTTCTTCCTCAAGTGATGATAGTGATAATGATGATAATGCTGGAGGAAATGTATTTGAAGTGGAGAAAGAAGGTGATAAAGAGGTTGATAGTGAAGAAACTGAATCTGATAATCAAAATGAAGATGTTGATGATGTTAATGATGTTGGGGATGCAAATGAGGATGTAAATAAAGATGTTGATGAAGCAAATGAACAACAACAAAACATGGATTTTGACTATATACATGTTGTTATATCTGAGCCTGTATTTCAAAGTAGATCCCCTAATGTAGAATCACCAAACCCGATAGAACAAGAGAATGTGATGGCTAAGGAGTCTTCCCTTGAGATCATTAAAGCCATTGCTGGTTCACCTAGTCATGTGTCAGATGAAGATGCAAGCTTGACTCAAAATGTTACAGTCCAGTCTGAGAACTTGAACACTGAGCAAATCATAGAATCATTGAAAGAAAATAATATTGATCAGCTTAAGACAATTGAGAAGCTGAATGATGAGAATGATCAATTGAAAGCAGAGTTAGTAAAGAAAGACTTGAAAATTGCTAAGTTTGAAGAACTTCAAGAAATGAATTTAAAGAATTTTGATGTGTTACTAAGAGATTATGACTTGCTTGATAATCAATTCAAAAAGTTGAAGGAAGAGTATGACAAGCAAAAAAGAAAAGCATGAGAGTATGAAAGATAGTTTAAAATCTCAAACTACTTAATCTCGAGACCTTCATCCTGCACCATCAAAAAAAGAGTCTGCTCCTGAAGTTCAATCTATTGAAGTAGAGAGATTATCAGAGGCTGCCAAAAGAAAAAGAAAGATAGATGATTCTGATGTTCAACTATTGGCAGAATCTTCCTCAAATCCTCCTTCAAAAATACAGAAAACTGTCTCTGAAACTTTGAATGTAGATGATCCTTCAATTCAAGAAATTGATAAAGAAGATGTTCAAGAGCAAATTGGAGCATTAGATAATTTGGATGCAAAGTTCCTGGATGATTGGTATGATGAGGTATTGGAAGAAGAAGATATTACTAAAGCTGTAGATTCTCAAATTGAAGTTGTACATGAAGACATCCTGATTGACATTGAGGATAGATATAACTATCTAATTCAAAAGAAGTACAACCATGTATTCTTGGATGGTCTTACAGTTTCTGAAATCAACGAAGAGTATGAAAAGTGTATGATAGCAGAGACAACAGCTCCAATTGATCCAAATGAGATATGTGTGGAACATGGAGAATGGGTTCCAATGAATGAAAGTATCAATATTGAAGATATACTAGCATTAGAACTTCACCATCCAGATCCTGAGAATATGAGTATTCTTGAGCTAAGATTGTGGTTACAATCAAACAATTATCCAAGGAAGAGATTTAACAGGCTACAATCCGCTTCTCTTAAGAGTTTAGTTAAAAGTTTTCAAGAGACGGAGAAGCAAAACAACAAGATGATTGTATTGGATATGGATAATCCACAGTACTTGGAGATTACCAAAAGGACTCGAATTTTGAAGCCTCAAGAGATAAACGGCAATGGAGTCGGTGAAGAGGGGTCATGAGAAAAGACAAGAGCTGATTGATATGTTCCCTGAGACTGAAAAGCAAGCTTATAAGGTCTCAATTGAAAAAAACAATTATGGAACAAAGCAAGATCTGCAGGTGATATAGTAAGAAATGTTTTGCAGAAAGGCCAATCAATATTGGAGTTACTAAATGCAATGATTATGCCAGATAACACAAAGGAGGTAAAGACAATTGCTTGGAAATACGATGAGATCTTTGATGTTTTTTTTATTAAGCGTGTAAATGCAACTTGTGATGTTTATCACTTTTACTCAAGCATCATAGCATTGTCGGTTCAAGATCTCAAGGAGTTGAACAAGTTACCTCTGATTAATCCTTCTAAGGCAAAACTTTGTAAAGCTTCTAAATCGTGGCATTACCAGGATGGATTCTTATCTCAAAACCCGATGTGATAAGAAGACAAAAAATATTTTAAATCTTTGAAGAGTAAAAGGAAGGTGGCGACTAATCCTGTAGAAGAAGAAAGATTTCTTGATGCTTATAATGATCAGTACTTTGAGAATCTTACTAATCCAGGATTAAAGGTGATTGATGGTACTCAAACTTCAAAGCCAATTTTGAGGTGGTTCTATCATGCAGACTCATTCCAGTTGAAGTTAGTGAAGATCAAGAATAGATTGGACTCACCTTAGATTAGTGTTTATATTTTATTTATGTTTAAATGTAATAGGTCAAATATTAGATTACTTTTGTAAGTTTGTAGTTTGAGTTTTGCTGCCCAGCAAAACTACAGTTTCACTAGTCAGCAGCCTTGTTTCACCCGGCGAAACCGTGTTTCACAGCCGGGCGAACTAAGCTTGGGCCTGACAGTTGTTGTCCAATGAAACTGTCAGCGAAACTACTAACTCTATATATAGATTTGTTTCTTTCATTGTACGGTAATCATGCAAAACCCTAATTCGTATTATCTCTGTTGCAAGTGTTACTTTGAAGCTAGAATCGTATTGAGTTCATATTGAGCTCTTGTTTATTGATTGTGTTGGTATTGATTTGCTTATTATTAAACACTTTTGGTTTATTCTTCATCATTATATGTTCGTATTGTGAGTTGATTATTGATATTAAATCATTCATTTAATCAATAGTATTGTATTTCGATCAGTTTGGACCAACAAAATGGTATCATGTTTCGGCAGGCGAAAGTGCCCTTTCGTCCAGCGAAACTAAATATGTTTTTATTTAATTGTATTCTTTTTAATTGCTTTTCTTTATTATTTATATTGTTACATCTTTCTAACGTGTTTCATCTACTTCTTCTCAGATAAATGGCTAATTTAAAATTTGACGAGCGGAACAACATCACAGCCATTCTTGACGATCGGAATCCAAAGGCTGCTAGATTCCGTGACTATATACGTTGGCTCAGGGGCTCTCCTATCGCTTATGCGATCTCTCACTCTCCAACCATATATGATCTCCACATCCGAGACTTCTGGAGATCTGCTGAGTACGACACCAGGGCTAATCCTTAAAGAATTGTAGCCAGAGTTCTGGAGAATGATATATCCATCACTATAGAAGTCATTGCACAAGTGCTGAGGCTACAGGAAGATTGTAGAGATGAGGTCGAGCTATCTGATTATGAGGTGTTTGAGGCCTTTAGGAGCATTGGGTATGAGGGTCCTCCTTTTGGGACTAGGAAAGAGATCAAGAAATCTTTCCAGTCCAAGGAGTGGAGATATGTAGCTCACGTCTATCATGTGTTTGGATCACAGAAAGGGAGGATCGGATGGACTAAACTTAGACTGGGCCAAGGCTATGATTATCTGTTGTAGAGGGCAAAAAGCTAACATAGCTAAGCTGATATTTGATTGCATGGCTGAGAATGTGATGGCTCGGAAGAAGGATAAGTGGTTGTTGTACCATAGATTTATCCAAATGATGATAGATGATCTGATTCCCAATGTACCACGTCACGGTGAGATTAAGAGGTTGGTTCAGATGAACACCAGGATTTTTGCTGACTGCTCTGTCATCAGGCATGATTTTAGTGGGAAGATCAATCATTTATGGGAGAACATGTATCTAGCCGAAAGGTGGAACTACATTAGAAGGGTGTTAGAATCTGAGAACAAACATGCTGAGGAAACAAGAGAGAAGCAGGCTGAGTCGGTAAAAAGGAGAAAAAGGTATGCGAAGGAGTAAGATTATGACTTTGAGGAAGATATAGATGAGGTTGAGCAGGCATTGAGAGTTGAAAGGGAGAAAAGATCCAAGAAGGCAGATCAAGGTGATGTTGAAAGGATGGGTGAGAGGAGGACTAAGCACAAACACCAAACTTTTACTGAGTCACAGAGGAGGGATAAGAGAGGAAATTTAGATGAGGATGTGATCAGAAACCTTAACTCATCTCTCGCTAATGAGTTAAGTATGATAAAAACTAAGTTGACAAATCAAGAGATGAGAGAAAAGAAGAAGGATGAGATATTGGAAAGCATGTCCAAGATGCTGGTTGACCAGCAGAATTTGATAAAGAGGTTGTTGATTGAGGTGAATGAGCTTAAAGCTGCAGTCGGCCTGCCAAATCAGCTAACTCAATCTGAGTTAGATGATCTTACAAATATCTCTAGGTACCTCATCCAAGGCAGGAGAGGGCACTAGTGGTGCAGCAGAGGAAACTACAGGAGGTTTAGGTGTGAGGATTGCTGGTGAGACAGAAAATGAGACTAGAAGGAAAGAGACTGAGGAGAACGTGGAGGAGGTGATTGAAGCAGGGTTTATTAATTTGGGGCTAGACATATATAAAGATTTGGTTGGTGAGGAGATAATGAGAGAACAAAATGTTGAGGGAGTCCAAAAGACAACTGAGATGAGTTTGATAGATGAAGAGGAGGAGGATGAGCAGCTGGTGGATTATGATTCTGAGCCCGAGTATTATGAAGTTGATGAACGACCCTTGACATATGTGGCCAAGAAGGGCTCTATAGATGGTGATGTGTTTGAGCCGGAGAAGGAGGAGTGGTTTGTAAAGAAGAAACAGACAGAAGAGTTGACCCCTCTATTCGATAGCATGCGAGGGTCGAGCAGGAAAGAGGCTGAGAAGAAAATAATAAGCTGGAAATATAACTCAGGCCTGAAAATGTTTATGATCAATAGGAGAGGAGGAAGGATCTCTTACCTGCATAAAAGGAAGGCGTTTAAGACCTTGCCTAAATGGGATCTCAGGAGGCTGGCGGAGATTCCCTTAATAGATTCTCATCTGAGTGAGCGAGCCAAACTGTTAGAAGAAGAGTTAAAGCAGGGGTAAACGATAATTTTGAGACTTTTGGATACATGAAGGCAGAAAGGAGAATCCAAAAAGGACAAAGATTGGGAGACTGGTAAGGGCAGGATTGTGCTAAGGGTTAAGCCCGCGAAGACGGTTAGTAGGGTGAGGTTGCCGGATCCCCTTCCCCAAATGCTTCAGAGGTTTGAAAAGTGGTTCTATGATAACAACACGGGGGAGGCGGTGATTAGGATAAAGGATGAAGCTGAAGTTAGACTTTTTGATCCGATTGAAGTGTTTTAATTCTACAATGAGGATTTGCTGGTTTTGTGTGAGAATCATATTAAGGTTGGGGCTGGAGCTAAAACAAGAAAAGTGGCAAGCACAACCAAGTCGCACTCCTTGATTCTTCAAAGGATGCCAAATTTCTCTGATATCATCTCCTTTCTTACCCAATCAACTTATTACACTGCTCTGACTGTTAATCCCGCCGTTTACTCAAATCACATGGCTGAATTTTGGGCAAATGGTCAGATTGAAACCCTAAATGGGGTTCGAGTAATAAGATCGAGCATTTGTGGCCAGGAGTTGGTCATTTCCGAAAAACTCATCATGGAGCATCTCGAGCTCCATGATGAGGGCGCTCCTACAGAATTCCCCAAGACAGATTTGGACAACACCTATATCCAAATGGGATATGGTGGAGATGTAAGCAGGTCAACCGTCTACAAGTTTAACTTCTCTTACAACTGGAAGTTCCTGCTGCATATTGTTCTTCATTGCTTGTCCAACAAATCTGGGGGATGTGATACAATCCCATATGAACTAGGGTGCCTAGTTCATGGATTGGTGAGAAGCCTCTACTTTAATTACTCAAGGTTTGTGCTGACTAATCTTACGGGGAACCTCCAGTGGGACACATTCTTCATGTATCCCAGGTTCCTTTAGCACATAATCAACTGTGAGTTGGACCAGAGTCAGCTTGTCTGTGCAGCTGCTCTGACTGTCCCTCAAATGAGGCCGACCATCTTCAAGACTTTGAAGAGAGTGTCCACCAACTTCACCGGAAGATATACTTCACTTCTTCCAGGTATGACTGAGGCAATGGCTCCTGGTGACATCCTTGTTAACCCCACAGGTGATGAACCCACACCAGCAACTACCCTCACACTGCCAAATCTACCTTCTCACCCCATCACTATCACATATCAAAGACGCCCCAAACGAACCCTTGTTCAATCTTCTCTAATTGAACAAGCTCCTCCTGTTCAATCCAAAAAGACTAGAGTGGAACAATGGGTTCCACTCAGTCTAAGGTCCAACCATCCTTCATAATTGACCTCAATATATGTATTGAGTCTCCTCAGTCTCAAACCTACGAGCCCGACACCCAAGTTGAAAACTCTTAAGGTGAGTCTTTATACTCCCCTGAGCAGCCAAAAAGGGACAGCCCCACCATAGGCTCAATGCCATTAGACATTGACCAAGGTCCCGGGTCATTAGGCTTAACCTCTATATCTTTACTGACCTACTAATAGGAAATGATGAAGAGATTATGTCTCTTCAGGGCAATGAATTTAATCCACAACACCTCTCAAGGATCAACAGAGCCTAGAGAGACCTCTTATCTTAGCCCCCATCGGCAAGCCTTATTGAGGTGAGTCCCACTGATGTGGAGGGGACTCATGTAGATTCAGTATGTTACCTCATCATCTCCCCATGATTATTCAAAAAAAGATGAGGGAAGACTCCAACTCACACCTCAAAGACCTACTTTCTAAAGTCTCAAACCTTGATTCTAAGGTTAAGGACTTTAGAGGATAGGTCTGTCCCCACTCAGAACTTGAGATTGAAAATCTCAAGGCCAAACTAGCTGAGAAACAGAGGTTTGTTAGGCATGTACCCAATTCAGGTCCATTGACCCTCTTCCTCTAGCTCATCAAGCTCTCAAGATGATGCTACCAAAAAGGGGGAGAGTTTCAGGGACAAAGCCAAGACAAGAGAAACCACAGAGTCAAGCTCTCACTTCCTTAATGTTCAGATACCCCATGCAACAAGCTTCAGTTTTTCCTGAGCCATGCCTCCTCCAGTTGTCATTCAAGTGGATCAAAGGATGCTCCAAGATCTCAACAGGTTCTTCAACAAGTTCCCTGATGGAATCTCTCATTGAACAGCCAAGTCCTGACTTGTCTGTGATTTACTTTGGAGCTCAAGAGCTTCAGAGGTTAAATGCACCTTCTACCACTATTGAGGAAGTTGGTCAACCTAAGGTCCAAGTGGAACCTGAGATTAATTTCGAAGGGTAAACAAAGACTGATAGCCATAATAGCTTCAGAGGTTAAATGCACCTTCTACCACTATTGAGGAAGTTGGTCAACCTAAGGTCCAAGTGGAACCTGAGATAATTTCGAAGGGTAAACAAAGACTGATAGCCCAGCAACTGAGACAGCTGGGACAGATAGTGCATTCTCACAGACTTTCGAAGCACAAGTCCAAGCCTTGGAAGAACAACTTCAATCTTTCGAAGCTGAGATTGCAGCTACGAAGGACTATACTCTTTATCCGATGATCTAATAGTCCAAGATGTAATCCTAGAACTTGCATCTGAGGTTAATAGGGAGATTTTCTCACCCAACCCCTAGCTCAACATCAGCATTAACTCCAGCTCCTATTTCCACCACTCAACCTGAACCTTCATCCAAGAACCCTAAAGTCTAGCACTTCCGAAGATGTCAAAGGAAAGGAAAGATGACTGAGGAAGAGCTTCAGGAGGAAGCAAGGTTAGAAAGCTCAAAAGAAAAGGTAGAATTCCAACTGGGAAGCTGCTAGCTGCTAGTAGCAAAGCAGCCAACTAGGAGGCTGTCAACAACAAAAGAAGAGTTGAAATCATTGATAGACTTGTCAATCTAGGACTTGTGAATGAAGATGTACTCCTGCTACCATTAGAGGAGTTAGTTGAGTTGGAAAAGGCAACTTTGTTGCAAATACAGCAAAAAGAAGAAACAGCAAGGTTGGCCTTAGAGGAAGAAAAGAGAAGCTGATCAGCAGCTTAGGAGGGAAAGGATAACTTTCCTAACCTCCAGAGGTTTCTCTCTAGAAGAATTATCTCCACATAACAATGATACGAACTTATGGCTCTTCAACAAAGAGCAAGATCAAATGGAGAATGAGAGAAAGATAGCTGCCAAGGAGAAGCTGAGGTTAAAGAGGAATAAGGAAGAGGAAGTAGGACTCGCTGCTACCAAGAAGATAGGTGAAAAGGCCTGGATGAAAGACTATCTCCGGGCTCATGGGTTCTCTGGCAGGCAGGTGGGTCCTATGTCTGAGAAGACCCTCCAGCGACATGTCAATGACATAAAGGCTGACATTCGCTCGGGGAAGAGGAAGGAGATGTACAGAAGGGGACAAGGGATGATCTTCAAACAAACCACTCAACCCCAACCTCAAACCCAACCACAACCTGAACAAATTCCTTTTCCATTCCCCATCAAGACTGAACCAACCACTGAGCCTTACACTCCTGAACCTACACCATCAACCTTACCAACCTCCTCACCACAACCACCTAAACTACCCATCCTCCAACCCAAAACACTCGCAAGAACCCAAACACCACAACCTACCCAACAACCTCCCAAACCATCCCCTCAGCCTTCCAAACATCTCTCTTTAGAGGAGTTCAAGGAATCAAGACAAAGCTCATCACTGCACAACCCTGAGCGACATCTCTTGTGAGGAGGATTCTATCAAACTGACTTATCTTGATGGATCCTCATGTTCCCTCACTAGAGATCAATTTCTTGATCTGCCCAGAGGAACATTGGACCAAGCTGCAAAGCTCCTTGGCCTCAATTCAGATACTCAGAATGAGGAAGAAAAGAAGCTAAGGAGAAGGCTGGTGACTCTGCTGGATACTAAGAAAGGTGACAAGGTACCAAGTCAACCCCTTGTGCCTAGGAAGAAGATTATCCAGTGGAGGTTCGAAGACTCTTCTCACAACTTTGTTGTTGAGAGAGAGAGTGGAGAGCTAAACAGGCTAAATGCCTCATATCTGCTACACTTAAGCAGATTTGATATTGCTGAGTTAGCAGAGAAGCCACTCTCCAACCCCTCCAACTCTAAAGTAGCTGCTCACATTAGAAATCACCTGAGCAGTCTTCATCTGGCCGAGCTAACTGCTAGGACCAAGATTAAAGAAGAGTTGAAAATAAGAGAGGAGGAGAAAAGGAAGGGATCATCAACCAAAGGCAAAGCCTTTCTACAAATGGTTGAGGGTCCTGAACTTGAATCCATAGTTAGATGGGAGTATGACTATAACTTCCGTCAACTAACTCTTCTCAAGGGGGCACAACAAAGGGTACATGTCATTCAGAGTGATAGACTGGATCTCATATCCACTAATGACTTGTACAAACTTCTCAGCACCACTTAGGGGAAGAACAAAGAAACAGACAAATATCTTCTGTCCCTGGTGTTGATGGTTTTGAGAAGTAGAGACAAGTGAGGTTTTGGTAGCATCAGCCTAGGGGGAGTTTGTTGGATCTAGAAAGGCTGGTGCAACCAAAACCAAATCACTTAGACTATTTTGGTGCAACTAATAAAGGACTTCCGAAGCTAAGTGTGGAACTTCCAAAGGAAAAGGAGTTCTTTCGAAGACAAAGAGTAAGATCAACTTCCGAAGGAAAACTCCAACTTCCGAAGACAAAGTATTCACTTCCGAAGATCAAGACTTATAGTGAAAGATCTGAAGTCAACTTCCGAAGTATGAAGAAATAAAGAAGTCTTCAAGCCTCGGAAGTATAGTAGCCTCTTCCGAAGTATAAGTGGCTTCGGAAGAACTTGTTCTTCCGAAGCCAACTAACCTTCGGAAGACACTACTATTAACCAGTGGACATAAGTATAGTTTCTCTGACACTCCGCTGCAAACCTCTGAGATACTGCATGGCATTTTCTCAAAAGCCATGTAGTTGACCATACTTTATTCCACTGTTTACCTTTATCAGTTAGTATAGTTGCCAACTTTAGTTGGTGACAAAAGGTAAGTCATGGACATGTCATGACTACCATATCTTAGATAATACTTTATCTAAGATACATTAACTTTAGCATTGTAGTATATGCTTTAGTCTTAGGTTTCCAGCTGGTATCAAAGTATATCCGGCTGTAGGATCTAGTATATATAGTTTCTCATTGTAACTCTTGTTTCATGCTTGTAAGAGTCTTGTAATACTTTGAGTTGAGAAGTAATATATACAAGTGCCTTGAAAATTATTTCATTGTGTTCTTTGCTACTTAGTATATTATTATCAACTCTTAGAAGAGATTCTACTTCATCTGATCTGAGTGTAGTATAAGTGAGTTTGAGAGAAATCCAAGTGTTAAGTGACAAAATCCGATCCTGCACCAGTGTTCAAGATTAAAGAAGAACCAGAAGAGTTCGAGTTGGACTAAAGACAATGCCAATCTTAGGGGGAGTATTGTTAGAGCTCTTAGAATATTATCATTTGTCATTTACTTTTTTTCATAGTATAGGTACTTATTTTGTAAATATATGTTCCTTGTTTTTCTTTTGATAGTATAAATAGGATACTTTATGTATTTTTGCAAGTGTGTGAGACTGTGTGAGAGTTAGTTAGAACTACTGTAATTCACCCTTACACTTTATATCCACAGCTTTTGCTATCAATGAAAACTATAAATTATTGAAGTAATTACTTGTGTTTTGATTTCATTGTGTTTTATATTGATCATTTCATTACGATATCATCACAGATCGATCCATTTAAACCTGTCACCAAACATTGCTAGGAATAGCTTTTTTAACATAAATTAGGTCATACCTTCAATGGACAACAATAGAATTGCTGGCTTGGATTACGCACAGTCCGAGAAGTTGTTAACGATGCTTGTTTCCCACAATAGCAGTAAAACATGGTTGCTTTGAAGTTCTTCACTCGAGTATTGGGAAAGAAAGGAAGAATATTGTTTAGAAAAATAGTGAAAAACAAGACAAATTAAAAGATGGAAAGATTCTGAGGTTTTGATAAAGAAAGATTTGGAAAATACTTTTTTGCCCTCACATAATACTATGTGACTAAAGATAATGGTGAAAATAAATGGCAGTTAGCATAAAGGATGTAATCTGAAACAATTTGTTTACATAAGGAAGAAAATAGTGCTTTTTGAAGAAAAATGATAGAACCTGCAACTTTTAATAAACGTAAAGGACGTTTTCTGTATTTTTGTCTATAATATATTTTATAATTTGTTTATTTGTCGTTGTACGAACTAATGTGACACCTGGCATTTTCAGGCCACTTTCCGATGAACACAAACATGGTTTTCCGATCATACTTTCATGTATTTAATTTTATTTATTTAAATACGTCATTTATTGCATAAATATTCACGAACATTTCACGTAACGGTAATTCGGTCGAATTGTCGGATCGCACACTCGTCTGTCCCTGAAAGTTGGTGATTTGTCAAAATGGTTTTAAACAATCATAATTGGTGTGAATTATGTGTTGTATGATTATGTGATTAATTATGTAACCTGGTTGTGAAATTTGAGATTTTCTGGCATTTGCCCATTTTTGCGCATTTTCGGATTTTAACGCCTAATTATTATGAAAATCCCTTTGAACTAGAAAATTAAATATTGTTTCATGTTATTACTGTTTGTTTGATGTTATTTGAGCATTTGGGGGGTTTTGGTGTAGAAAAAGTTCAATCGCGTAGCGTTAAAACGATTATTATATAAGACAAGGGGCCTTTCTTGTAAACAAAAGGTATAAAACCCAACCCCCCAACCCTAATCACCATTTGGTCATCCCCTTCCCCCTTCATTTTTTGCTGCAAATCAGAAACACACACTACGGACACCTTCTTTGATCTTATTATTGGATATTGATGGTGATTTTCATCGTTTCTTGCATCGAACGCGTACTAGGGATCATCATCTAAGCATTTCAAGTAAGTTTTTATTTTTGATTTCATGTTCTTTGATCTCCATGATGAACATGAACCCTAGATTATCCAAACAATTCAAAACTTGAAATTGATTGAAATTGATGATGGATTATGTATTGGTATTCAATATAATGGTGTTTGTGCGGATTGGTTTTGTAAAATTGTGTCGTTTTGATCAAAAACCAAGGCTTACTTACTAAGGAATCTTTAGTTTGGGGATTTTGTATAAATCATATGATTTTGTTGAATTGGATTGAATTGATGGTTCTAGGATGTTAGTTAATGCTAATGGATGAAAAGTCATGTTTTGAACTTTTGATTTTGGCTCGGTTTTCAAATACTTTCCTTTATAAGAAACTTTTTGGGTAAGTTAGTTTCTGGATGATGATTTACGTATGTTTGATGAGATGTGGAAATTGTAATATGATGTTTAGGTCATAAGAATGGATTGAGAATAATCGAATGTTGAAAAACACATCGTATGAACATGCTTCCTATTTATGGAAACTTTTGTGACTTGATATGATGAATGATGAATATAATATGTGTAGAATATTTTATGGTGATGTGATTGATGTTGGAATGATCATAGGAGCATGTTAGGAGACTTTGGATGAAATATGTGAAACTTGTGTTCTTACATTTTAATTTTGGAAAGTTTGGGCATGATGAAGTTTCTAGGTTATGTTAACATGTTATGGATGATTGTTGGATGTGTTACATTTATAATTGAGATGGTTGTTGTGGTATGGTTCATAATCTTTAAACGGATTACACATATGTAATGATGTCATACTTTCCAAAAATAGAAACTTTCCAAAAATATAAACTTTCCAAAAATAGATTTCCGACATGAAACTTTATGTGACTCCTTATTTGAGCTATTTGAGCATGAATAAACATGTTTTTACTTATTTGAGTCACCAACGGGTCGTCGGGTCAGTCCAGTCAACTTTGGTCAACAAAAGTCAACTTGGTTAAACTTGTCAAACATTTCTCGAACACGCTAATAGTTACGTTGTTTGGATACAACGGGGCTAATTTGACCATTATGTACACACACTCATGGGCATACATTTGTTAGGTAACGATTAGCTTTTGGCTGCTACTCTTCATGTTTTTACTACGCATCTAAAGTGAGTCTTCACGGCCCCACTTTTACTTACTTTTCTTTTTGAAGGAGAAGCATGCAAACTATTTCTTATTACTGGTTTTGGTATTATTGTATATCACCTGTTACTGAAGTGCAAACATTATCACGCAAGTCCTTACACAATTGAACCGTCAATAACGGGTTAGCGATGTAATTTTGAGTAGTACTACTTGGTTTGACAAACCCCACCCGCATTAGTCGCGCTAACTCAACTGGAGGGTGTTTAATTGACCAAGACACTTGTCATTGTTTTGGATAAGACATGGCGGAAGACAAAACAACTCATAAAACAGTCAGCTTCGGTTTGAAATGCTAAGTAACTCGATATATAGGCTAGCTACCTATGGTATACCTTTGTTTACTTTTACCAAATGAACGCTAAAACATACTGATTCAAACCTGTGAACTTACCAACCTTGTGTTGACACACTTTAACATGTCTTCTCAGGTTGCTGGCACACTTAAGGCTAGGATTGTATATCTGAGGCTCATGTATCATCTTTATCATTTGAATGCAAGTTCATTTACATTCACTACTTTTCATTGATTACATTGAAAACTGTGTTTTACTCTGATTTAAGGTCAAACGCTTATTTTAAAACACATATAGTGTCGTTCGATATGATTGTGCCTGAGATCCTGGTTTGTCACGCGCCTCGCAATAGAAGCCCGTCGGTGGAATTTGAGGGTGTGACAACTAAGAGTTGGGATATAGGCATGACATCTTGAACGTACCCCGGGTCTTTCACACCTCAAACAATTTGATAATTGACCCATTCCATATAATTATGTTCTACCGTAGGCATGTTGTTGAGTTCTCCATTCATAACATCATCCTCTCGGTTATTCCAGAGTTTCATATAGCTATGATGGTAATTTAACCAGCTTGATAATTTTGATGATGATTAGATGCGCTTTTAGGATAAGCTAGAAAAATAATATGTTTAAATATGTATTTCACATCCAAAAAGCAAGTGGACTACATTGTTAAATTATGGAATGTCACATAAAACTAAGAGATTTATATGTCGAGTACTGGACTACACATTTACAAAACGTAAATTTTAGCGGTAAGCAATCAAAAAATGACACACCCTTGTGTCGTTGGACTATATTAGGAAGAAAATGTAATAATTTTCACGTGTGGCGAGTCACTCAATGTACCCCTGCACATAATTGCTTTATTACCTGACGTGCAACCACAATCGATCCCTTGGATCCAAAGTTCTCGCAGCCCATATCTATACACAAGTTGTTACATATATATAATTTCTTGTTAAACAAATTCAAGCTCTTATAAAAGACAAATTGCATGCTGATATAACATATGGTAAGGTGTGGGCTGCCAGAAGAAAAGCTATCGAGACTATATATGGTAGCTGGGAATGAAACTTCAATGTTTTACCAACCTATCTTTTGGCGCTACAACAGTCAAACCCAAACACCACTATACAATGGTTAAATCATCCCAGCGTGCTAGCAGATTGTAACGTGTTCAAGTATGTGTTATGGGCCTTCCGTCCAAGTATTAAAGCTTTTAGTTATTAAATTTTTGTATATTCTATAAATGCCACTCATTTAAAGGGACCTTACTAGGGGAAATATTGATTGCTATCTCTAAAAATGTAAATAATATGATATTACCGGTGGCGTACATCCCAGTGGATAAAGAGACTAATGAGAGTTAGAAGTGGTTTCTTCAAGAGTTTCAAGAGAGTATTCAAGATCCTATCAGGCCAAGTTGTGTGTTATATTCAATCGGCATGCAGGGATCTTTAATGTCATGGAGAATCTAGATTCCGGGAAGAAGCCACACATCAATCATCTTAAATTTTGTCTACGAGATGTCAGAAAGCAACAGTGCGTAAAAATTAAAGAATGTGAGTATGAAGATGTTGTGTTAAGATATTAAAGGCACAACGCAAGATAGAAAGTACGTATGATGTATGGCTGAGTTAAGAGCAATAAATATATAAGTATAGTGGTACCTGAAAGCAATTCCAAAAAACAAGTGGACCCTTCTTTATGATAGGGGAAATCGTCGATGAGGGTAACCTAACCGTGAACATATCTGAAAGTATGAATAATGCGTTACGTGGTGCTAGGATATCCCAATAAAGGCTTTTGGTTGAATATACGTTCAAGAGAGATGTTGAACAGTACACCAAAAACTTCCATAATGCATCTAACTGCTTTATGGCTTTAATCGACCGCATGTGCGGATTGTTCAATAGTGTGAACGATGAGCATGAGCACACAGGGTATTCGTTTATGATGTTAAAGAAAAAAGTATACGGTGAAGACGATGTTTCAAACTGATTGAATCAGGTAGTGATCCTTACACCGTTGAATACCATACTACACGTGCTCATGAGGTAGGTGGCAGATTTTTCAGTTCTGATGTAGCCATGCCATTGCTGTTTGCCATTGGCTACATGAAGATCCTAAAAAACTTATTAATCCTCGAATTTATTTAGATACGTATCGTGCATAATACAACAACCATTTTCGCCTTGTTCGTCCCATGGAAGAGTGGGAACATGTTGGTTGGATGCTTGTTGCGGACCCATCGAGGATTACTGTCCTACGAGGCAGGCGATGCCCAATAAGGATACGTAAAGAGATGTATTCCAACTGTCTTGAAGAAAGGACAACTCGTAGGTGTTCCGGCTATAAGGACGCAGGTCACATGATCAATAGGTGTCCACACCGATAACATTGATTACTTTTTTTTGTGTTAGTTAGGTTGATTATATAATTTTCTTTTCCATGTTTTGTAATCATCTGTATTCTGTTTGTCGACATTTATTATTGTATTTTTAATATATGTTTTTATTTTCTTATTTAGAATGCATGACAATATAAATACATGCATATTTAACTGTCTTTAGATACTTCTAACTCTCCTCACCAAATACTTCTCTATATTTTCTCACAATGAAAACCACCATGAAAAACCAAATGATGAAGAACAATACTACTTGCAGCCTGTTCGAAAATCATTAAACTTGATGTCGAAACCTTGGAGACGTCTTCGTCTAACAAAGAGGAAACCAAAAAAAAACTAGAGCTTCATGTTCCTTGGTCCCATAAAAAAACCCGGATAACAAAGAGCATAACCATCTTGAAAAACATAGATGAGCGTCTTTGTGTGAGCAGTCGGAAAAACTGGTCTGAAAATGTTATCCAATTTTATGAACACGGAGATGCAAAAGTCTGTTATTTAAGTTTATTTGCATTTTTTGTTGTTCTTGATAAACAATTCTTGGGTAGTCTTTTAGGTTGTCATAATTATAATTCTTTATCACCAACAGTAATATTTAGTATTTTTGTAATTTTTATAATAATTATTTTTATTAAATAATCTATTTATATGTTTTTTCGGCATATCAAAGGGTAGATTGAAAGATTGATGCTATGGTGACGTAAAAAAGTACTTCAAAATAACCCTTTAAATATACGTTGAACTATATTAGTACCATAGTTTTACAATCACCTTTTACTACAGCGAACGGAAACATTTGCAAACAATAGTACAAGTGGAATAAACAAGAATTTCCCTCCATTTTGGGAGGTTGATTATGTTTATCTACCTTTGTTAATCACTTCAACTGAATAGTTACTCATCAGACTTGATATTAACACTATGTGGTTAACTTAGTACTGCTACAAAGATTTTAGCAGTGAAGAATACTAGGACTTGGTTTTCCAATGTTACAAAATTCTCTGTGTATTTTTATGGGTTGTTGGTAAACATTGGGTAAGAGATTTAGGAGGGAAGAAAAACTATTAAACATACTCTTGACAGGATATTATATATTGCTATACCTCATTTTATACATCCTAATTCCGGATGCACGCTTGGACAGTAATTGTCACACCCTCAAACTCCACGTGCGGGGTTTTACCGCGAGGCGTGTGACAAACCAGGACTCAGACACGGTCATATCAAACGAGACTATATGAACTTAAATAAACGTTTGAACTTTAAATTAGAGTAGACATAAACGAAATAAACGTCAGTGCGGAAGCGTAAAGACGAATGTAAACCAATACTAAAAGTTCCCAAAGTACTATACCAAAATAAAATGTTCAAAGCAAAATAAATAAGTTTAATAATGCATGTCCTGAGTGCGTTCTCTAATTGTGCAACATGAGCTTAAGCATTCCTGTGACTTGAGAAAACATGCTAAAGTGTGTCAACATAAAGTTGGTGAGTTCACAGGTTTAATAACATATAAAAATGTTTGTAACTGTTCGAATGGTAAAGTAATTAAAGCATATCGATAGGTAGCTAGCCTATAATCAAGTTAGTTACCGTTTCAAACCGAAGCTGACTGTTTATATGTTTGTTGCCTTCCCGTCACGTTTAACTCAGACAGTGACAAATGTTAGGTCAATAACGCACCCGTTTGACCTCCAATCAAGCTAGCGCGACTAGCCCGGGCGGGGTTTGTCAAACCCAGTAGTACTACTCAGAATTACCTCGCTACACATTACTAACGGTTCGAGAATGTAAGGACTTTTAAGTATGTTTGCACTAACGTAATAGGTGATAAACAATAATACTAGAAACCATTTATAAATAAAGTTTGCATGTTTTCTCCCCCAAAAGGAAAGTAATGTAAAATAGGGGCCGTGAAGACTCACCTCGAATGCGTTGCAACAAATCAAAAGGTACGCACAAAGGGTCGGGTTCCAATTAACCTGAGTTTCATTTAATATTTATTAAGACTAAATATTAGTAATAGAATTACTTACTCGGAATAGAATGGTATAGTTCACCATCATGGTTCGGTTACGATGCTGGCTATCGATATTACTCATTCTCAAACAAGTACTACCATACACAAGCTCACACAAAAATAAAACTCAGTTATTCACGCACACCAGATCACACATGAAGGTATTGTTTATATATCTTTAATTATAAAAGTTTTTATAATAGAACTCATATGTCATACATTTATTGTAATTTCTCTAAACACAAATCTATACATTATTTTGAGATAAAACCACTTGGAGGTGCTCCAAGACTCTTAGGGTTACTTCCCAAATTATTAACTTTAACCATAACTTTATCAAAATATAAATCATGTATCAAAACACTTGACCCTTTGTTTGCTGTCAAAAAGAATAGTTTTGACCTACCTTCACTAAAAAGACAATAACTTCAGTTTTACAGATCCAATTTAATTGTGGTTGGGCTTTGTGGAAACTAGACTCAAAAATACATAATTTGGACCCAAGAAACGCAGTGATTAAGGTTGTTATCATCAAGTTATAACGTGCACAAGTTTGCTAACAGAATCTGCCAGAACACACAATACATACACATATCATTCATGCAACTATATATACATTACGTAAAACACACACATACATATAATATATATGTCATTTAGAGCATACACCAAAACCCACACACATGAAGAAAACATATATACGCAGAACACACACAAGCGCATACCCATATGCAGAACACACACAAGCGCACACCCACATACGCAGAACACACACATACGCAGAACACACACAAGCACACCGCAACCAAAACCCGCACACAACAGCATTTAACACACGTATACACATCCGATCGCATCACACAACCAACTCGATTATCACGACCCTAACACCCGCAACAATAACACACATGATTCGTACCCCCGCAATCCCGAATCTATAACGTAAGAACTCATACGAACAACGAAAGAAAAGACATACCGTGCGGGGCGATGCCGAGGGGCTGCGGTTGGTGACGGGAGGCTTCCGGAGGAGAGAGTCGCAATTCGGGTGTCGTTGAGGGAGATGAAAGCCGTCGAGAGGAGTTGCCGTTAGAGATTTATGCCAAAGAATAGAGAACCAAAAGTTGAGACTAGAGTTTGAGGAGGTTGCGAATGGAATGGGGGAGAGGATTGCCTGGGTTATGTAGTCGTGGGAGGGTTCGTTTATTACCCGCACATTAAATAAACGTAACGACAAAAAGGATAATCATGTGGCATAAAGAAGTTAACTGATGATAATTGAGTTGACAGTGTTAACCTGAAAACACCGGGGTGTCACATCATCCTCTTGTTGAAGGAATTTTCGTCCCGAAAATTAGAACACAGAATGCCAGGTTTAACAGCAACAACAGATGGGCGTTCAACAGCTCGCTTAAGATAAGATTTCTGGAATTCTGAAACAAACCCAAAACAAAGAAACGTAAGGTTTCGCGATAGTTGTGACATGATCCCCTTGTTGAAGGGAATTTCGTCTCGAAATTGAAAGAAAAGATATCGTGAGAATGATACCTTAAGAAGTAGATGCATGATCGTTGAACAGTTGTGGGTACTTCTTCTTCATCTGATCCTCGCGTTCCCAGGTAAACTCTGGTCCACGCTTTGAGTTCCAACGGACTTTGACGATAGGAATACGACTATGGTTAAGAGTTTTGACCTCTCGGACCATAACTTCCATTGGTTCCTTAATGAAATGTAGTTGTTCATCCACATGTATCTCATTTAACGGAACGACAAGTGTCTCTTCTGTAAGGCATTTCCTTAGGTTCGAAACATGGAACACATTGTGTATTCCGCTAAGCCCTTCTGGTAGGTTCAACTGGTAGGCTACTGGGCCAACCCTTTTGACAATCTCAAAAGGCCCAACATAGCGTGGGTTTAGCTTTCCACGTTTCCCGAAACGAACTACACCTTTCCAAGGTGACACTTTCAGAAGTATCTTGTCACCAATCTGAAATTCCAACGGTCTGCGCCGTTTATCTGCGTAACTCTTTTGTCGATCACGTGCTGCTGCCATGCGATTACGAATTTGCACTATCTTCTCAGTTGTTTCATGCACAAGTTCAGGACCGGTAAGTTGGCTTTCTCTAACTTCTGCCCAACAAATAGGTGATCGACACTTACGTCCATACAATGCTTCAAACGGTGCAGCTTTGATCGATGTGTGATAGCTGTTATTGTAAGAAAACTCAACCAATGGTAAATGAGTTTCCCAATGGCTTCCAAAGTCAATGACACAAGCACGTAACATATCTTCCAGTGTCTGTATTGTACACTCACTCTGACCATCAGTTTGAGGATGATATGCGGTGCTCATATCTAGCCGTGTTCCCAATGATCGTCGCAAAGATTGCCAGAAGTGAGAAGTAAATCGAGCGTCACGATCGGAGATGATAGAAATTGGCACACCATGCCGAGAGACTATTTCCCTTAGGTAGATATGAGTTAACTTCTCCATTCTATCAGTCTCTCTAATGGGTAAGAAGTGTGCAGATTTCGTCAAGCGATCTACTATTACCCAAATGGTATCACATCCGCTAGGAGTTCGAGGTCCGTGATAAAATCCATTGAGATCTGCTCCCACTTCCATACAGGAATTTTCGGCTGTTAAAGTAGACCAGATGGTCTTTGATACTCCACTTTAACCTTAGAACAAGTTAAACATCTGCTTACATAGGTGGCGATGTGAGCTTTCATGTTCGGCCACCAATACAAAACTTTCAAATCATGATACATCTTATCTGAACCCGGATGGATAGAATATCGAGACTTATGGGCTTCGTCCATCACTAGTTCTCGTAGATTCCCATACAAAGGAACCCATATTCATTCCATGAAATAACGAACTCCATCCGATTTGATCTCTAGCTGTTTTTCCATGCCTCGCATGGACTCTGCTTTCAGGTTCCCGTCCTTCAAAGCCTCAAGTTGAGCATCACGTATCTGATCAGGTAGTCCGGTGTGGATGGTGAGTTGTAATGCTCGAACTCGCTTTGGCTTAAGTGTCTCCTTTCGACTTAAGGCGTCAGCTACTACATTAGCCTTACCCGGATGATACTTGATCGCACAGTCATAGTCGTTCAACAACTCGACCCATCGACGTTGTCTCATATTCAATTATTTCTGCTCAAAAATATGTTGAAGACTCTTGTGATCGGTATAAATGGTGCACTTGGTATCGTACAAGTAATGTCTCCATATCTTGAGTGCGAACACAACGGCTCCCAACTCTAAGTCGTGCGTCGTGTAGTTTTTCTCATGAACTTTTAGCTGACGGGAAGCATATGCGATGACCTTCTCGCGTTGCATTAACACACAACCAAGACCTTGGATGGATGCATCACAATATACTACAAAATCATCTGTTCCCTCAGGTAGGGATAGTATCGGTGCCGTACAAAGCTTTTGTTTTAGGAACTGAAATGCTGACTCCTGCTTGTCACCCCAACTGTACATTGTGCCTTTATGAGTTAATGATGTAAGTGGTTGAGCAATCTTCGAAAATCCTTCAATGAATCTTCTATAGTACCCAGCCAACCCAAGAAACTATCGTACCTCAGTTGGAGTCTTAGGCGTAGCCTAGTTCCTGATGGCTTCTATTTTTGCCAGGTCAACATGTATACCCTTCTCATTGACCACATGGCCCAAGAATTGGACTTCCCGAATCCAGAAGTCACACTTCGAAAACTTGGCATACAGTTTCTCTTGTTTAAGTAATTCCAAAATCAATCGAAGATGTTCCTCATGCTCCTCTTTGTTCTTTGAATATATCAAGATATCATCGATAAAAACGATGACAAACTTGTCCAGGTAGGGTTTGCACACGCGGTTCATGAGATCCATGAACACCGCCGGTGCATTGGTCAACCCAAAAGGCATAACCAAAAACTCATAGTGATCGTAACGAGTTCTGAATGCTGTCTTTGATATGTCCTCCTCTCAGACTCTCAGTTGATGATATCCTGATCTCAAATCTATCTTGGAATACAAGCTCGACCCTTGAAGTTGATCGAACAGATCGTCGATACGGGGAAGAGGATAACGGTTCTTAACCGTCACTTTGTTCAGTTCACGGTAATCGATACACATGCGAAAAGTCCCATCCTTTTTCTTGACAAACAGGACTGGGGCTCCCCATGGTGATGAGCTAGGTTTGATAAATCCCTTATCTAAAAGTTCTTGTAGTTTAGTGGACAGCTCTTGCAGTTTTTTGGGAGCTAGTCTGTATGCTGCTCTCGTAATAGTTGCGGCTCCAGGTGTCAAATCAATCTGGAACTCGACCTGATGATGCGGTAAAAGACCAGGTAAGTCCTTAGGGAAAACTTCAGGAAAGTCATGAACAATAGGGATATCCTCGATCTTCTTTTCTTCGATGGTCTTTTCTGTGATCATAGCTAAAATATCGATATGGCCTTTACGTAAGCATTTCTAGGCTTTCATGTACGAAATGATGCCAGAGACTACACCATTTTTCTCGCCCTGAACAAATAAGAGTAGAAGCAAGTATGAAAAGAGGTAGGAGGGAAGGGTACATTCTCCCCCTTAATTGTGATTGCTAGGTGAGTCGTGCGCATTTGAGAGCTCCCCGTTCCCCGAGGTGGCGACGTTAGATTCAAGTCGACGTCTCTTCGACTCCGGGGGTGATGAGACAAGTGTAGGTGTCGAAGGCAAGCGAGCGGAATCCTTCACCTCTCTATTAACCGAGGATGATACAGGTGACATGGATGGTACAGGTGATGATGATATGAATTTTTCTTTTCTGTAAAGTAACACGAGTATACCATGTAATGTTCGTACAAAGTTTGTAACCAAGTAAGAGTGTCTGTGCAATGCTAGTGTTGTGTCAAATACTTTGACTGACTTATGAAGATGCCATCTTCAACTTGCTTCACTTGAATTCCCAGAAAGAAGTTGAGTTCTCCCATTGAACTCATCTCAAATCTGTCTTTCATCAGCTTCTCAAAGTCTTTGCAGAGCTTTGGATTAGTTGAACCAAAGATGATGTCATCCACATATACTTGAACCAGCAATAAGTCATTTCCCTGTCCTTTGATGAAGAGAGTTCCATCTATAGTACCTCTCCTGTATCCATGTTCACAAAGATACTCAGATAGTGTCTCATACCACTTCCTGGGTGCCTGATGCAGCCCATAAAGAGCTTTGTCAAGCTTGCAGACATAATCAGGATGATCAGGGTCTACAAAACCAGGTGGCTGTTTGACATAAACCTCCTCATCAATCACTCCATATAAGAAAGCACACTTTACATCAAGTTGGTAGACCTTGAAGTTCTTGGATGCAGCAAATGCCAGGAATATCCTAACAGCTTCTAGTCTTGCTACAGGAGCAAAGACATCAGTGTAGTCAATCCCTTCTTCTTGTGTGTATCCTTGAACAACTAGTCTTGCCTTGTTCTTGATGATGATTCCTCTATCATCCTTCTTGTTTCTAAAAACCCATTTGGTTCCAATGGTAGTCTTCCCATGAGGAAGAGGAAAAGGTTCCAAACTTTCTGCCTTTTGAATTGAAGCAGCTCTTGTTGCATAGCTTCAACCCAACTTCCATCCTTTAGAGCTTCATCAACTTTCTTGGGCTCTATCTGAGATAAGAAACAAGAGTGAAGACAAACATTTGCTTCATGGGTTTGTCCTCTTGTTCTTACCCTGTGACAACATCTCCAATGATGTTTGTGGTGGGGTGAGACTTGTGGATCCTTAGCTGAGGGATCACAGCAAGTTGTTGAGAAAGATCTAAATTTGAGAAATTTAAATCTGGTCTGGAAGATTCACCCTCCACATTATCACACTTATCAAGATTAACTTGATCCAATGAGTGTGAAACATCATTGATGTTGTCATCTATGGTATGGTTATTAGCATCAAGAAATTCCTGATCACTATCACCATCACCATTGTTGTCTTCTACAAGTGAGGTGTCTTTATCTGGTTGAGAGGCCTCTGAGCTGGAATTTGAAGGCATGCCAGATGTATCAGCTGAATTTGTCATTGTTGTGCTGATAGAAACCTCATTTGCTGAAGTAGTTCCAACTGGAGCTGAAGATGTATGAGTTGAAGGTCTTCCTAGCTCAAATCTTGGATCAGGATCACCTGTATTTAGATTTTCTGCAGATCCTGAAACATGCTCACAAATTTGTTAAAACAGTTGGTAACTAAATCAAGATCAAACAGCCAATCCGGACCAGAACCAGCCACACAAGGAGTGTGCTCATTGAAAGTCACATTGGCTGACTCCTCAACAATTCTAGTTCTGAGATTGTATACTCTATAAGCTTTAGCTTGAGAAGAGTATCCAATGAAATGTCCATCATCTGATTTCTCAGCAAACTTGGCAATTTGATCTTTGGTATTCAAGATGGTGCAGGGACATCCAAATGACCTGAGAAAACCAATGAAAGGTTTCCTCTTGTGCCAAAGTTCATAAGGAGTCTTACCATGTGTCTTAACTACTAAAACTCTGTTTTGCACATAGCAAGCAGTATTAACTGCCTCTGCCCAGAAGGTGATAGGCAGTTTAGAGTCAGACAACATAGTTCTTGCAGCTTCAATAAGTGTCCTGTTTCTCCTCTCAGCAACTCCGTTTTGCTGAGGAGTCCTGGGAGCACTATATTGTCTTGTAATACCTTTTTCATCACAAAATGTATCAAGGATTTGGTTCTTGAATTCAGTTCCTTGATCACATCTTATGGTTTTGACCTTGTGATCACATTGATTCTCAACTTTTAAGATGAAATTCTTCAGAATCTCAGGGGTTTCATCCTTAGTTCTAAGGAAGAAGACCCAAGTGAATCTTGTAAAATCATCTGTGATCACCAGACAGTAAGAGGTCCTTCCTAAACTCATTACACTGGTGGGGCCAAAGAGATCCATATGTAACAAGTGTAGGGGAGTAGTGATGGAGTTCTTTTCCTTAGGCTTGTGAGATACCTTGTGTTGCTTCCCTTTCAGGCATGCAACACAATGATCATCACTTGTAAACTCTTTCTTTGGCATTCCAGTTACCAGATCATGTTTAATTAATTTATTCATGTTCTTAAAGTTTACATGGCACATTCTTTTATGCCATAGGAAAGACTCATCACTATTTGCTTTAGATAGAAAGCATGAAACTTCTCCAGAGGGAGATGTTTCTTGCAAATCCATCTTGTACATGTTCCCTTTCCTGGGGGCTCTGAGCAGGATATGCTCATGAGGAATGACCACACCAGGCTTGAGAACAATGCACTCATGCTCAGTAAAGAGCATGTTATGACTCTGATCACAAAATTGGGATACACTCAGAAGATTGTACCCAAGCTCCTTAACAAAGTTTACCTTCTCAATGCTGAGCTTACCATTTGTGACCTTGCCCCTTCCAGAAATGTAACCACCTTCATCTCCTCCAAAAGCAACTGGTCCTCCATCAATTCTCTCAAAATTATGGAGTAGAGACCTATTGCCTGTCATGTGCCTGGAACAGCCACTGTCAATTATCCAGACATTCCTGTTTGTCTTGAGCTGTTCCTGCACAAAGAAAATGATTAGTTACATTTGGAAACCCAAGCCTTACTTGTCTTGGGCTCATTAATAGTAATAGAAGGTAATGCAACAGTAATAGATCCTATGGTTGTACTATGGGGATCTTCAGCTGTTGTTGATGGAGAAACTTCAGTCATTTGGTCTTTCTTAGACTTCCACACCACCTTTGGAGTCTTGGACTTGACCTTCAAAACCTTAGAAGCTTTTGGAACTTCACAAGTTTTGATGACTGATCCTTCGGAAGAATCTACAGTCACTGCAGCAGACTTCAGTGCTTCGGAAGAACTCCTTTCTTCCGAGACCAACTTTGCTTCCGAAGGTAATTTTCCATTTACCTTCTTCTTTGATTTGGAGCTTCCGAAGGAAACAGACTTTCCTTCCGAAGCTTGAGACTTCTTGAGACTCTTTGAAGTCTTTGTTTTAGTCATGTGGACAGTACTTTTAGGATTGTATGGGCAATCCTTAGCAATGTGAGAAGTACTTTCACACATAACACACAACATTTTCTTCTTCAAAGAAGTCTCCCTTTGAGAGCAAGACTGGCTTTGGTCACATCCCTTCTCCACCTTCATCTTGGTAGATGCTGAGACAGTTCCTTTGGGCTGTGAACTGTTCTTGGAGTTTGATGGTCCAGGCTGTGCAGCAGTGGTACACAGCAGCTCAGTCTTCTTCTTGGCACTGAGATGATTTGAACAAGAACCATGACTCTTAGCTGAGGAGTCTTGGTTGATGTCTTCAGTCCTTACTACTTTGAAACCTGCAGAGATAAAAACTTGTTTCTGCTTAGCATCAAAAGTAGCCTTGATTTCTTGAGCCTTCTTTGCTTTCCTTTTGCTCTTCCTGATCAAGTTCTTTCTTTGGACTTGGTCATCACAGTTGATTTCTTCTCCTCAGAAGGATAGTGGCCCTTGGAAGAATCCTCTTCTTCACTCTTCTCAGAGGAATTCTTCACTATCACTTCTTCATCATCCTCACTTACAGGATCTATGAGAGGAAGCTCATCTTCACAAGTTCCACACCTAGGAGATCTTACAGACAAGATTGTGTGTGGAGGAGCTATCTCATTTGATCCCAGTCCCTGTCTATTTTGATAACAAACCTTGTTGTGCAGGGATGAGGATATCATGTTCTTGAAGGTCTCTTCTTCAAGAACACTCTTCTCTGCCTTGGCTTTGCTGATCACAAGCTCAGCCTGGCACTCAGTTAACTTAGTGATGAGATCTTGGATCTGAGTTCTAAAATCTGTATGTTCATGTTTTAGTACTGAAATGGTTTTCTCCAAGTCCTCTATCTTTAACTTGTAATCATTTTCAGACTTTCTAAAATCAGATTTTAATATGTTTAATGACTCAAGATCAGATCTCATCTCTAGGTTGTAGGACCTGTATCTATTTACTTTAGCAATGCATTCAGGGGAGCAAAGATGTTCCAATACCTTGGCTTCATCATGGTCAGCCATCAGTGCTTGGTTTGGAGAAGCATCCTCCACCTGAAAACTCCAGTCAAAGCCTCCCTCTTCAACAGCAACAGCAGCATGTTGCTTTGTCTTCTCAGCCTGAGGAGCTTTGTCAGTAAAGTTTGGTCTGGGTTGTGTTTGGCCCCCATTTGCTTTAGGTGCCTTACACTCCCTAGCAAAGTGACCCATAAGGTTACAGTTGTAACACTTAACTTTGCTTTTATCCAGCCCAAACTTACTACTGGTAGCATTGCTTGGAAATCTTCTTCCTGTCCTCTTGTAGAACTTCTTGGCTCTGTGAGTGAGGAGAGCCATCTGCTGAACTATCTCCATGTATTCCAGGTCATCTGGATGGATACAGTCCAGGTCTTCAAGAGTGAAGAGATAATTCCCACAGCTTTCATCTGCAGACACAAAGGCTTGAGAAGAACTTGTCTCTTGGAATGGGCTTCCTTGAGTAAAGTTCTCCCTTGGTGTCTCCGGGAAGGTGATGAAAGGACCCTTTTGTGAGTTGTCAGGGTAGCATATGAGATGATGTTGGGGTTCTATGCTGTCCCTTTCAACCACATGAAGGGCTGAACCCATTTGATTGTTGGAGTTGCCAGATGAACCTTGCATGTTCATCTCCATCTGGTATCCACTGAGAATCCCATACAACTCTGTAAGAGTAAGAGTCTTAAGGTTCTCAGTCCTCTTGATCACCACACAATAGTGTGTCCATTGCCTAGGAAGTGAGGACATGAACTTCCTTACAATGTCCCTGTTCTCAAGAGGAACTCCTCCATCCACTAGGGTATCCACAATCTCAACATACCTGAAGTATTGTTGGGTCATGGTTTCACCTGCTTTGAAGGTGAAATTCTCAAACTGCTGCTTCAGAAGATCTTTCTTGTTCTCCTTGGCTTCAGAGGAGCCTTCATACATCAGCTTCAGTGCATCCCACAGCTGTTTGGCTGTCTTGCACTTCTTAAAACCTCTGTATACAGAGTTTGGGAGAGCAGTCTGAAGAGCAGTCATGGCCTTCCTGTCAATCTCTACTCTTTTTCTATCTTCATCTGAGTAGTTGGCCACATCTTTAGGAATCATACCAGCACCAGTAGCAGAGGGGGTGCTGGGTATGAAAGGTCCATTCTCAACAGATTCCCACATTCTTGAATCAAGAGACCTGATGAAGCCTTCCATCCTCATGCACCAGGTGTCAAAATCATCAAGAGTGATCAGTGGGGATTTGTTCATGGTTCCAGTCTCCATATCAGTCTTTGAGATGGAAGCCATTTGAAGAGTTTAGCTTTTGTGTGTGTGAGGGATCTTAAGATGGTTAGATCTTATATCAAGAGCCTGGAAAGCTCTGATACCAATTGCAGGACCGTTTAAGGGCTTAACACAATTACAACACAACAACACAATGAGGAGATTAACTAAACTCTAATCAAACAGTGAACTGGGTAACCAAAAGTGATACAAAGAACACAAGTAAAGCAAGAGACAGAACAAGAGAGTATGGGTTTCAAGGAGGCAGTATATTGCTTTCTCAAGTTCTTTTACAAGTGTTACAAAGCATAAAGAAAAGATACAAGAACTTGAAATACTTATACTACAACCTACAGCCGGCTATACTTTGAAAGCCAGCTGGATACAATTGACTAGACACTAACAAAATCAATTGTAGGATCAAAAGGCATATCTGCCTTTTGACCTTGTGACTATGACATGCCATAGCTCACATCCTTATACAATACAAAAAGGATAAAGTACATAAAGTGGAAAGTTGAAGACTCAAGACCTCAATGTACAGTTACCAAAAGCAAGGCCCTTTTCACCAACTCATGTAAGTTGGTGACTTTACAGAGATGCAGCGGAAAAGGTGCTTTATGGAACAGTACATCAGATAAAGCATGTGTACTAAAAGTCTTCGGAAGAAATCTGTCTTCATAGGTTGAAGCTTCGGAAGACTTTGTCTCTGAAGCTTCGGAAGACTTCATGTTTGGCTTCGGAAGATATTGGTCTTGGCTTCGGAAGATTTTACACTTAGAGTATTTTCTAATGCTTTGTGTAAAACTTCCGAAGCATTCTTCACTTCAGTACTTAGTGCATGTTGCTGAGACACTTAGGCTGTTTTGGGTTGCATCAGACTTCAGGAATCCTTACAGGTATTTGGTTTTTTTCAACAAATTATATTTAACAAGTTACTAACATTTATGTTTCATGAAATAGGTGATAAGAAATATATTTACATTTTATACAAAGTATAAGGAGAAAGATATTTACAAAAAAACTTTTTGAAAGGATTTGATTTAAGTTGAATTAAAATTTTATACCAAATAAGATTAACACATGTTAAACAATTAATAAATAATAATAAATACATAAAATGTGTGAACTAACAATCATTTTAATTCATAAATAATTTATAACCAAGTACAACCCTTGTTTAAAGAAAACATATTATTTCAATTAATTAATTCTTTTAAGAATAATATAGAAAATGATTTGTTATTTTTACAAATATTAAACTTACAAAATACATGTTTATAAACATTTTAAAACTTTATTTTGGGGTAAAAGCCCTTAAAAAAATTGCATGAAGGTCCTCGGGTTCGAACCCGGGACCTCATGCTTACACACATACACCTTAACCATTGAACAAGGCCTCAGCCGCAAGTTTTTATTGCTCTCGAAATCTTAAAACCTTTATTGCAAGCCATACCCAATCCACATGAACCCTAGATTCAAATTGATCCCAAATTGAAGCACCAATGATGTTGTTAATCAAATCAACCATGGGGCTTTTGTTCCCCATGTAATTTCGAGCAGATAGATGTGTTCACTTACTTGATTTGAGTTCAAATTGATGCAAAAGACACCAAGAACAGGTCGCGAGTGTCTTGTGTCTAAACGATGATCAAATGTCGATGTTAATCAATTAAGCTTGTGGATAGTTTCAGATGTGGTTCTTGATGCAAAACCCCCAATCAATTGAAGTTTAAAACACTCAGAAGGTGGCTCTCGCTAACTTGCAGGTTCGCGACGAAAGAGGTAATCAAACCGAGGGTTTGTGTGTTTTCATGTGTAATTGATTGTTGTGACCGCTTAGGATTAGTTAGATGATTGTATATTCGTTTAATGTTATTATATTACGTTTTCAATGCTCGAACGGCTATGGATTAAAGACATCGGTTATACGATCGTTCAAGCTTAGTAACCGACGGTGAAACGCCTTTAATTGGTACATTCAGTTCGAAATCGGTTTTAGAAGGGTTGGAGAACGGTTTCGGGATCAAGAAAAGACAGAATTTGATGTTTAAGAGGTGGCCGGAGCCGGCCGGTGGCCGGAATACGGGGTTAAAGGGGGCGGGTGGTTTGGGATTTGATTAATTATAACTTCAGTCCCTGTGATTTTTATCTTATTATTTCATGCCCAACACATCTAGGTTAAGTTTCTAAAATGACAAATTACCCCCTTAACCTTTTTAAACTTTAAGATTAATTAATTTTTAATAACTTATCAACTATTAGTCTTTTATAAATCATTGTTATCATCTTTAATTTACCAACATACTTTCATTTATTTATGTTGTTAATATTATTATTAATTTTATTAATATTGTTATTATTATTGGTATTATTCTTATTTTACTTTTCATATTAATATTATTACTATTACAATTATTTTAAGATATTTTTACTTAATTAAATGTAATCATTTATATTATCAACTTTCAAGTTAAAGAATTAAAAAGAAATCAGCATAAGTAACCCATAGATTCTTATCAAGGCATAAATAGTCCTTATAATAATTTAACAAAGTTAACTTTTAAACTTAACGAAAATACGAGATGTTACAGTCTCCCAACTTAAAAGAATTTCGTCCCGAAATTAAGAAATGAAACTATACAAATAAGAACGGGTATCTCTTCTTCATGTGCTCCTCACATTCCCAGTAAATTCAGCGCCATGTTTATTTTCCCAACGAACCTTGACGATTGGGGTTGTTGTGGTTCTAGTCTCTTCTTTCTTTCTTCATTATGCGACTCGTCATGATCCTCCACAAGGCTTTCTTTCTCGCGACAAAATGCAATGAACTCCACTAAGTCGGAAGGTCTGGATAAGCCTTTCCAACATGATTGCGACTTTTCCTTCACCAAAGCCTTTCCTCAACCAACTTTGAACGTGAATACAGGAAGAACTCCACTAATTTTGAAAGGTCCTACAAATCTTGGAGCCAGTTGCCCTTCTTTCCAAAGCGAACCACACCTTCCACGGTGAAACCTTAAGAAGAACCATCTCCCAACTTGGACTTCCAATGGCTTACGTCGCTGTCAGCATAGCTTTTTGACGACTTCTCGCCACTTCAAGATTCTTGCGAAGATAGAAACTTTATCGGTCGTCTCTGTATAAGTTCAGGACCAGTGATGAAGTTTTCACCAATGTCGGTCCAACAGATCGGTGAACGACATTTACGACCATAAGTGCTTCAAACGGTGCCATCTGATACTCGAGTGGTAACTATTGTTATACGAAAATTCCGCGAGCGGTAGATGCGTATCCCAATCGCCACCAAAGTCAAGAACACAAAGGCGTAGCAAATCCTCCAAGGTTTGATCGTTCGCTCGGTTTGACCATCAGTTTGAGGATGGTAAGTCGTGCTTAGATCTAGTTGGTACCAAGAGTTCTTGCATAGACGACCAAAAATGTGAAGTGAAACGAGCGTCTCGGTCGGTATGATGTGCAGAGGTACCCCATGACGACTTAAATCTCATCAACGTATATACGAGCTAACCTTGATGTTTTGTAAGTGTCACGTATAGGTAAAAAATGTACCGATTTGGTCAATCGGTCAACGATCACCATATGCTATCATGTCCTCGGGAGGTTGGGTAGCTTAGTTATGAATCCATGGATATGTGTTCCCACTTCCACATAGGATCTCGGGTTGCTCAAGTAATCACTTGGACGTTGATGTTCGGCTTTAACCTTCGTACATGTGAGGCACTTAGCTACATAAGTCGCTATGTCTTTCTTCATTCCAGGCCACCAATATTGACACGTAGGTCCATGTACATGGATTCAAGTAGTAGACAAACAGTAACATGCCAAAGCATATAAAAGAAGAAGATTTAATGCTGGATACTGAAGGGAAACAACATTTGATGAAGTAACAGAACTAAGAATAACAGAACAAGATGAGCTAGAAGTGGTGAAAACAACAAGGTGCTAGAAACACTCACTACGAAGAAGAGATGTTCTGGGAATTAGTGATGAGACTTGAAGAAGATGAGCAAGATGAGTCAACTAAAGTATGATGATCAGAAGACTGCTGTCTCCTACTTCTACAACAAGATGATCGCAAGAATCAAAGATCTTGTAGTTTGAAGGACTGATGCAAGTAGCTAAGCCTAAGGGGGAGTATTGTTAGGTCTAGAATCAGTAGATCTAGTCATTATGTATAGGCTTAGTACTTGAATTAATATTTGTAATGAACTTTTGTATTTCATTATTATGTATGCATTAAATATATAGGTTAACCCATTTATATATGTGTTGATGTATGTATGGCTGCAGGTACAAACATAATACTTGATCAATTATTGAAATTGACCAAGTGTAAGAAACATCTACGGATGAACATATCGTTCTTCCGTAGATATATATCTTACAAGTAACAAAACATCCGAAGATCATCTACGGATGAACAAATCAACTGGAGTTCCAAGTGTTCAAGAAACCTCTGCGGAAGAACAAAACATCTGCGGAAGACAAATTTCTGCGGAGTCCAAACACTTGCAAAATACAAGTGTTACAAGTCAACAAGTCAACAAGTCAACAAGGCGGTTATTCGAATCCCGAGAAATCCGATGATTCCTTATCAGAAACAAATCAAATCCCAAGAGATCCGGTGTTTCCTATAACTGAAACATCTTTGTCTATAAATATGGATCCTAGGTTTCGATTCAAGGACGATTGAAAACAGACGATTGATTGATTGAGAACAGCAATAGCATTACAACAATCATCAAAAGTCTTTCGATCATCAAAACATATACAACATCATAGCATTCATTGATTCATTCTTTTGTAATCTCCAACACATTATAATAAAACATTGATTAATCTTTAATTGTGTTTTGTTTCGTGTGTTCTTGATATTTCATTGATATTGAAAGTTGCTTAAATACAATTAAACCAAATCAACGTTAATTCCGCTAACGTTGACTTGACATCATTCACACTGATAATTCCTGTCGACGATCCTTGGATTCACAGGTGGTATCAGAGCCAAGTGCTCATTGATTTAGATCAATTGATCTATCAGTGTTAGTTGTTTTAATTGTGTTTGTTTTCGTTTAACAGCAATTTTTTAATTAACTTGTTTCTATATTCAAATCAATTGAATAGTAGATCTTGTTAACATCATGAGCAACTTCAGTGGTTCATCTTACCAACCCCGAAGTTGGAAACAAAAGCAGATTTCAAGTCATGGAAAATCAAGTTCAGGAATCATGTAAACTATACTGATTCTGACTTGTGGATTTCCATCACTGAAGGTCCTTATATTCCACCCACTCTTGGGCCGGATTATAATGACAAAAATCAACCAATCAGCACAAAAGATCTATCACCTGATGATGTCAAAAAGGTTAAAGTCGATATAAAAGCATACAGTCTGCTTAGTATGGCTTTACCTGAAGAGATATTAATCAGGTGTGAGAACTATAAAACAGCTCACTCCTTATGGAAGATTCTTCACACTCTCTGCGAAGGGAGTGATGAGATAAGAAGTATAAGGAGAGACACCCTCAGATCACAATATGAAACCTTTCATCATATTGAGGGTGAATCAATTCCTCAGCAACTTCATAGATTCATGCAGTTAGTCACTGAGATGAATATTCTAGAGTTGAAGTATACTAGTGAGGAATTAAACAAGAAAATGCTCCACACTTTGCCAGAAAGTTGGAAGCATACTGTGTCCATGTTCAAGAATACTATAGATCTGAAAGCAACTGGTTTAGATACTCTGGTTGCAAAAGTGGAAGCTCTTGAAATGGATGAAAAATCAAGAAACAAGAGTGTGAGAACTCATGTCTCACCCTATCACTTCAAAGAAACAAATAATGTAGGAAGTGCATTTATTTCAAACAATGAAAGTGATAACTCTTGTGCTAGGAGTGATGATGAGGAGGAAGTTAGCTTCTATGCTTCAAAACCCTCAAAGAAATCATCTCAAGACAAGCAGCAGAAGAATAAAGGAAGAACTACTGATAGACAAGATACATCTGCAGCAACAACTAAGTCTTCTTTTCAGCAAATCAGTCAGAACCAATAACTGTGATATTGGACTCTGAAGAACAAAGAGCAGCCTTTGCAGCTTTTAGCTCAAGTTTTCAAGCATACCTGGGAAGCTCTCTAACATCAGCCAATATCTGTCAACAAGACTTAGAAGAACTACCCCCAGATGTAGTGGAAGAGATGGATCTACAATGGCAGATGGCCATGATTGCTTATAGAGCTAAGCAATATCTCAGGAGAAATAAGAACTTGGCTTCAGCAAGCAGAACATCAAAGATTGGTGTTGACAAATCAAAAGTGAGATGCTACAAATGCAATCTCTATGGACATTTCTCAAGAGAATGCAATCAACAGTCTTATCCAGAGATGAGACAACATCAGCAGCATCAACAACATCAGATTCAAGCAAATCAACAATCTTCTCAAAGACCTCTGCACAAGCAATCTCAACTGATCAATGCTTCCCCACCAGCCACCAAAGAATCAGCAGGACCAAGTAACTCAAAGGAGTCAGGGCTGATCATACTTCAAGATGGAACGTGTGACTGGAGTTTGTATGAGAAGGAAGTTTTGGAAGAAAATCAAGCATTGATGGCCCATATGGATCAAACAGTTCCACCAATGGCAAAAGAGGTAAAAGAAAGATTGTGTTCATCAACTTGTGTTGAGGAAGTTGAACGATATAGAGTCCATGCTCAACAGTTGGCTGATAAAGTAAAAGAAACAATGATTTTGAATGAATCTCATGTTAGAGAACATAAATTATATCAAATAAAAATTAATTCTTTGCAAAAGGATTTAGAAAAATTTGTTTCTGAAAATTATAGCCTAAAAGCCCAAGTTGAGCATTTGACCACTTCCTTAACAAAATCCATGGCTGATCATGCATCAACTGAAGTGAAACTTCAGAAGTTTCAATTATCATCTCAGCAATATGAGAAATTACTAACTTCTCATATTGAATCAAAGAAAAGGTCTGGGTTGGGTTATAATGCGGTTGCACCACCTATAAATGATAATTACACATCCTTACCTACAACAATGACAAACACTCTGTCAAATCATTTTGTGCCTAGCACTAAATTTGAAAAAGATTCAACTAAAACTAAAATTAATGATAAAGCTGAGGTGAGTGAAACTGAATCATCTGAATCAGAATCATTAGATCAAAATGATTCAGAATTTGATTATGATAAGTGTGATGACTTGGATGATTCTGATGAACATGATGTTGATCAAACAAGCACTGGTAAAAATTTTCAACTGAAAGCCCATATTCCAAAAGTGCTTGAAGAAACAAAGTTGCCATATCCTCCTAAACAAAGAAACATGCTGAAGACCATCTGCAAGAGGATAGCTCAATTGAATGAAGGTCTTCAAGAACTAAGTATGCAAGAATCCTCCAAGAAATTGACTGATGAATCTGTCATCACTGAGGAAAGAGGAAAATTCAAAGGAAAGAAAAAAGGCATCAGCAGATCATCAACTGAACAAGAAAACTTCAGCTGCTGATCTACGGAAGAGAAATTCAGCTCCAAACGAACAAAATGTGCACAAAAATGAAAAAGGTGAAGCACATTCAAAGCTAAAGAAGAAGAGCAACACAACAAAAAAATCAGCAAACAAAAGGAATGATTCTGAGAAAGAATCAGAAGAAAAGTATTGCAAATGGTGTGACATGAAAAATCACAACACTGAAGATTGTTACTTCAGCAGTTATTGTTCTATTTGCAATATGAACAATCATATGACTGCTGATTGTTACTTCAACAAACATTGCTCTATTTGCAACAAAAAATAATCATTCCACACAGGAATGTTATTTCAACAAAAAGAACAAGACAAAAGGATCAAAGAAGAAAGATCAGACAAATCTGAATCAGATTCCCAATCCACGGATTCTGCAAAGGGTTCAAAACTGAAGAAGCATGAACAAAAATCAAAGGCAAAACCAAAGGACAAATCATCATCAAGTGTTAAGATACTGAAGAAAAGATCATCTTTCAGCAGTCAGAAAACACCACACAAAAGAGTGGATTTGTCAGACAAGGAATCAAAGGATGATGATTCATTCTTTGATAAATTTGAAAAAGGCATTCATATCCCTCTTTCAAAAACAAAAGACAGTGAAACATTTAAAGGTTCACTATCAAACAAAAGAATCAAACAAATGAAGTTGATCTAAGTAAAGCAGAAAATATGAATCATGAATCTACTTCATCAACATCCCATTCAGCAGAATCATCCTCATCCAAATTAAATCAGAATGAATCAATCAAATCTGAAACAGAAACTTCAAAAAATATTCTTGAAAGAGTAACTGTTTTAGATCCTGTTGACAAACCCAAGATCACTAAGGCTTGGGTTGTCACTTCTAACTGATTTTCTTTTCTGATTGCAGGAACAATATTGGAGAGCTGACAACATGTGGTATGTTGACAGTGGTTGTTCCAGGCATATGACAGGAAACTGTTCTCTTCTCCATGATTTCAAACATAAAAATGCTTCTTATGTGGCATTTGGTGGGGATAAAAAGGGAGGTAAAATTGTTGGTGAAGGAATGATAACCAATGGTGTACTTAAATTTGATAAAGTAAATTACTGTAAAAACTTACAGTATAATTTACTTAGTGTATCTCAAATCTGTGATCAAAACTACACTACATTGTTTGATGACACTAACTGTTACATTCTTAAGCCAGGATTTATTGTCCCAGAAGATTGGATTCTCCTCAAAGCAGCAAGAAAAGGAAACACTTGTGTTGGATATGAACAACACTTCTCTCACAAAACATGAAACTTGTCTTATATCTAAACTTTCAGAAGATTTGTCACAATTATGGCATAGAAGACTTGTTCATTCTAACATGAAAAATATGAATAAATTGGTGAAACATGACCTGGTCATTGGCTTACCAAATAAAGAGTTCCATTGCTCAACTCATTGCTCTTCTTGTTACAAAGGAAAACAACACAGAGTGTCACATAACCAAAAACAATCAATACTAATACTACACCACTCAAATTGCTTCACATGGATCTTTTTGGTCCAACCAATGTAATGAGCATTGGAAAAAGGCAATATTGTTTGGTGATAGTTGATGATTTCACTAGATTTACATGGGTCTTTTTCTTAAAACAAAAGTGAAACATCAGAAACATTAATGGACTTTGTCATCAAGATTGAGAATCAACTTGATACAAAAGTCAAAATTTTCAGGAGTGATAATGGTACTGAATTTGTTAACTTTGAACTAGATTCTTTTTGCAGGAGCAAAGGAATTGCAAGACAATTCAGTGCACCAAGGACTCCACAACAAAATGGAGTTGCTGAACGAAGAAACAGAACTCTCATTGAAGCAGCAAGAACAATGCTAGCTGATTCACAACTACCTATTACCTTTTGGGCTGAGGCTGTGAATACTGCATGCAATGTTCAAAATAGAACATTAATTGTCAAAGAACATAACAAAACTCCTTATGAGCTCCTATTTAAAAGAAAACCTTACATAGGATATCTAAGAGTATTTGGGTGTCAAGTAATGTTTTGAACATAAAAGAGTCATTAGGAAAATTTTCAGAAAAAGCATATGATGGTTTCTTTGTTGGATATTCTTCAACATCAAAATCATATAGAGTGGATATGACACAGAATAACATTGTGGAAGAGATTAATAATGTATCTTTTGATGAAAATGTATTCACTAAGTCAGTTAAAGGATCATCATGGTTATTTGACATAGATGCCTTGTCTAAATCTTTTAACTATGATCATTTGACAAATACAGGTTCTGATGAGTATGCTATCCATTTGTTCCACCTATTATGACTGAAGTACCTTTATCTGCTGATCCCCCAAGGATACATCCATCTACAAGTGACAACACTTCAGCAGAAGCAGATATACATGGGGACTGAACAAAAAAAGGATCAGGAGGAATCCGAACAAGGCATGCATCAGGAAGAAGTTCCTTCGGAAGAACAGCATGCATCAGGAGAAATTCCTTCGGAAGAACAAAATGCATCCGCAGTTCCTTCGGAAGAACAAAATGCATCCAAGTTCCTTCGGAAGAACAAAATGCATCCGGAGTTCCTTCGGAAGATCACCATGTATCCGGAGAACTTCCTTCGGAAGACCAAAATGTATCCGGAGCAGCTCCTACGGAAGAACAAAATACTTCCGCAGAAGTTCCTGCGGAAGAGCAAAATCCAACTGCAGATACTTCTGAAGCTCAATCAACAGAGACTCAATTTGATTATTTCTTGAATTCTCAAATTGAGATGAATCAGTCAGAGGCAATGGAAATGACTAATCTGGAATCATCCATTCCAGTTGAGTCAACTCCATCTATGAGAATTCATAAGTCTCATCCACTTAACAATATCATTGGAAATCCTGACAAGAGAACTACAAGGAGCCAAAGTGGTACAGCCAACCTTTGTCTTTTCAACTGTTTTCTTTCTCAAGTGGTGCCTCCAAACATTACAGCCGCTTTAAAAGACAATAGCTGGATTGAAGCTATGCAAGAAGAGCTTCAACAGTTCAGAAAGCAAAAAGTATGGTGTCTTGTTGATTTACCTGAAGGTCAACATCCTATTGGAACTAGATGGCTATAAAAAAACAAACTGGATGATAGAGGGATTATTGTCCGAAACAAAGCAAGGTTAATAGCACAAGGATACACTCAAGAAGAAGGCATAGATTATGATGAAGTTTTTGCACCAGTTGCAAGAATTGAGGCAATAAGAGTGTTCTTGGCATATGCATCATACAAGAAATTCACTGTGTATCAAATGGATGTAAAGTGTGCATTCTTATATGGAAAAATTGATGAGGAAGTTTATGTGTCTCAACCCCCCGGATTTGAAGATCCTCATTATCCTCACAGGGTATACAAACTAGATAAAGCCTTGTATGGTCTTCATCAAGCACCAAGAAAATGGTATGAAACACTATCATCCTTCTTACTCAAGCATGGCTACAAAAGAGGAACAATTGATCAGACACTCTTTCTCAAACAAGAACATCAAGATCTCTTAGTAGTCCAAGTATATGTTGATGACATTATATTTGGATCAACTAATAAGAGATTGTGTGTGAATTTTGAAGAACTGATGAAATCTGAGTTTCAGATGAGTTCAATGGGTGAATTAACATCTTCCTGGGTCTTCAAGTTCATCAAAAAGCAGATGGAATATTCATCAATCAAGAAAAATACATACATCAAATACTGAAGAAATACAATCTTGCTGAAGTATCTTCATGCAAAACACCAGCATCAACAATTGATAAGATTGCCCCTGATCCCACTGGAAAATCTATTGATCAAAAATTATTTAGATCCATGATAGGTTCACTTATGTACTTAACTGCCAGTAGACCTGATATTATGTTGCTGTGTGTGTATGTGCTAGGTACCAATCTGATCCAAAGGAGTCACATCTCAATGCTGTCAAAAGAATTTTCAGATACCTCAAGGGAAAACCAGGACTTGGTCTATGGTATCCCAAGGATGGAGACTTTACACTCTACTCATACTCAGACAGTGACTATGGTGGATGTAACAGCAATAGAAAATCAACAACCGGTGGATGTCAATTCATTGGACCCAGGCTAGTGTCATGGCAGTGCAAGAAACAAACAAATGTTTCTGTATCCACAGCTGAGGCTGAGTACATTGCTGCTTCAGCCGGGTGTTCTCAAGTGCTTTGGTTACAAAACCAATTGCTTGACTATGGTTACAACTTTCTTCAAACTTCAATCTATATAGACAATTCTGCTGCTATGTTTATAACTGCTAATCCTGTGCAACATAGTAAAACAAAACATATAGAGATTAGGTATCATTTTCTGAGAGATTGCTCAGAAAAGGGATTGATTAGTTAGTCAAAGTGGATACATCAAATCAGCTTGCTGATTTATTCACTAAAGCCTTTGATTCAGTCAGATTTAATTTTCTGATTGAGTCTCTAGGTATGATTAACTTAGATTAAATCAAGTCCAAACAAACAACATGCTGTGTGCAATAATGCATCAGTATGCCTTATGCATGGGAAATGATAGTAAACTATAGCTTTGCCTATTTCTGCATAAACAAATAACAATATCTCAACAAGTTTCTTGATATGTGAGTAGGTTCAACTTGAGTGGAAACAAACCTTAGTGCTTGCACAACATAATATTGTCATAATTGTCTGTGGGAAACTTCATTTTGAGAAAACAAAGTGAGTCTTATCCTAATGTGATCAAATCATTCATCTGCACACACTATGTAAAACACTTTATACTATCTATCTTTGCAAATCATACTCCCTCTGTTTTGTGTGAACAAAGACCTGGGTGTATGATCACCATACTGAATCTCAGTATCAAAGGTGAAAAGATCATGTTCATCATCATCCCTCTGTTTTGTGTGAACAAAGACCTGGGTTAAAGGCACCTCTGTTTTACGTGAGTAAAGACCTGGTGACCTGATGATGATCATATCTAAAGCTCTCAAAAGAATCCTAAGTGATCAACTGTATATTATCCTGAGCTTTATCAACATCGCATCAATGAGATGTCAAATACATCTCAAGATAGCTATTATAATTTAAAGTACATAGTCTTAAGTGTGAAATAATGATGATTTGACTTACAAAGGGAGGACAACACCTTTGTGAATCAAATGTGAAGTCCATGACAGTTATTTCTAAATCAATAAAACATGATAAACAGCAAGCCTAGTTGATACATGAGCTCTTGTATGGATTTATAAGGACAATATACTTGCAATCAGAACTTGTTCTAGCATCAACTATACAACATAACTAATCAGGAAGAGGCTTAGCATTATAGTATGATCCCATCTTAAGTGCATCCGATCATTATCATATATTTAGAGTTTATGTTATTCCTCTTAAAGCAATTTATGATAAATGCTTAAATTCATCATTAATCACAAATTTAGGGGGAGTAGTACTCATGAAAAAGCATCTATATCAGCAGCAGCAATGTCTATATCTTTATCAATTTGAAGAAATTGAAACCTGAGCATCACCTTAGCCGTTGGTTACATGACATTTAAATTTCTTGTACTAAATTGTCATTTATACAAAGCCAACGAGGTCCTATAGCAATAATTGGTTCAACCAATGGAGTTGGACCATACATACAACTGTGTGTAAATCAATATTAGTATATTAATGTTTATCCGTAGATTGGTAAACTACGGATAAATAAAACTCAATCAGTAGAAGTTGTTGATCCGTAGATATACTACGGAAGAGTAAATTGTGGATCACAATTAATGTGAAATTACTTCTACGGAAGAGTACAATGTGGGACCCACTGAATAAATCCGAGAAAATTAATATGTCTGAGGGTATAAATAAAGAGATTTGACTTGTCAAATGCATTATTCACTTTTTCAGCTCACTTTTTCAGACCTAGAAAATCTCACTCAACAAATTTTTCCCACTTTCTCAACATTCAAAATATACCAAATCAAACCTTAAGCAAACATATATCTGTGTTCTTAATCAGCGTTTATTAAGGTAAAACATGTCGTAATCATCAAAAATGAACACGTTGATTCCTGTTTTATCTCTCAACTGTTCGTATTCTTATATCAATAATGTGATTCTAACGAAGTCGTTTTCTTATGAACAGATGGATCAACGATTTGCAAAAGAGCATAATGTGTGTGCTTTCTTGAACCCTGATGATCCTGTGTCAGAAGGATGTCAAGAAATTATGAGATATTTGAGAAGATCAAGGGTTTTCTATGCATTATCTGCAGAGCCAACGATTTATCGATCGCATATCAGTGATTTCTGGAATTCTGCGCGTATAGAAGAAGATGATGAAGGAATTATTGCAGAAGTAAGGAATCGAAGGCTGAGAATAGACGAACAAACAATAAGAAGGGTACTAGAACTGGGAGATGTTGAAGCAGGACACCCTGATGTATTTGATAATGAATACATAGAAAAGGTTTTTCTTCTAATGGGGTATGATGGAGACTTTGAAAAGGGAGAAATCAAGAAGGGAAGACTCTGCAAACCATACAGATTTTTGTGTCACACTTATCTGAAGTGTATGTCAAACAGAAAATCTGGGCTTGACAGATTTTCTAGACATATATCATCTGGTATTATTGGCATCTTTGAGGGAAGGACCTACAACTACTCAAAGTACATCTTTAACTGTTTGTGTGATCACATTAGAGTACAGAAGGCTGATAAGATGTATATGTTTCCAAGGTTCATTCAGCTCATCATTAATGCAGACCTGCCTGGAACAACTGTGGAGGGTGGTGTGTTTATCCAAGCACACCTTGGCAGATCTGTGCTGAACAAAATCTCAGGGAGATATGAAGGAGAAGACATAGACATGTTTGCTCATGTGATTGATGCTAATGCAGACATACCTCAAGAGCTAGTTTGGGAAGATGAGGAAGAGAGCTCTGCTACCAGCTCTGCTCAAGACACTCCATCACCAGAAGTATCACCACAACAACAACAAACACCCCAAACACAATCACCAGCCAGCCAAACTACAGAACCTATCTCTCCAATCCTCAATCTATCACCACAACAACAACAAACACCCCAAGCTCAATCTCCTGCCAGTCAAAATACTGAACCAATATCTCCCATTCAACCCCAATCACCAATTCAGCCTCAGATGCAACTCTACCAACAACTTCCAAATTCAGATACTGAGAGTATCTACACTGGAGAGACAGAATTAGTCTCAGAAGCAAGTACAGTCAAACTGTCATTATCTAAGACTGAATCCCCTGTGCATTCAAATGAAACTGAACAAGTTTCTCCAGTGATTGATCAGCAACAACAACAAACTCTTCAAGAGCATGAAGATCAAGCCACTGAACCAAAGTCAAGCTCAGCAAGTGTTGATCATGAGGAAGTAAAAGAAGATGAGATTGAGTCTCAGCATCAGGAAAGAGATACAGAAGCAGATCAGGTTGATGTGATTGCTTATAATGAAGATGATCTGAGTGATAATGACATTCCTGTGAGCAAAAGTTATCTGGTGGCTGAGTACAACAAACTTGTGGTCAAATCAAATAAAAGAAAGGCAAGAATACAAGAGCTGAAGGGCATAATAAAAGAAAAGGATGAAGAATTGATAAGTCAGCAAGCAAGAATAAAGAGACTGAGAGAAGATGCTCAAAGTGATAAAGAAGTCATTGATGCTCTGCTAGACAAGGAAGCTGAGCTTAAAGAATCAGCAGAGTCTGAGAAGAAAGAGAAAGAAAAGGTCATGAAGAGACTTGAACAAGCATCTGGCACTATGACTGCTCAGTCAAACATCATAAAGAGAAAAGAGGAAGAAATTGAGCAACTTAAACTGAAAATCAGTTCATTGGAATCTCATGCTAAGGCCTCAACTGCTCAAACAAAACAAAGTCCTGAGGCATCTAAAGAAATGATCTTGTACTCAAGGAAAAGAAAGTACCTTGGTACTGCTGAGAAGAAGCCGACCACTTATGAAAGTATTTCAAAGAAACAAATGCTGACTTCTCCTGAACACACCCCCTTAATAGACTTATCTGCTGAGAAGCCCATCTCTGAACAGAAAGATGAAAGTGATAAAGAGTGGGAAGAATTAATCAAAGAAGACTCTCCTCCAAAACAAGAAGTCTCAAAGGCTGATGATCTTCTGACTACAAGTGACATACTTGAAGAGAGGCCTGAATCAACCATGTTCATGACACTTATAAACCATGGTTTCCCTTATGACATGGTTGAAAGACTAAACATGACAGAGATGAAGAACTGTTAAAAGAGTTTGAGCTTGCCTGCTTCATGATTCCAAACTGTGATTATGAAGCCTTCAGCACCTTTCAATCAATTCAAAACACAAAGAAGGAGTTGGGACATTGTGACACAGCCAAGCTGAGCAAATACAACATGACTTGCTGGTTACAAGGACATAACTACAAACCTCATGAGCTTAAAGGAAGAACAGTAGGGGAACTCAGAAGGATGATGGAGCATGTAATGAAAGTTGAGCTAGATACTGGAGTAAAATTCAGAACTGAAGCTCCACATCCATCTTATGAACAACAAAGCAAACTTCCTGCTGAACCTATAACTGTTGAACCTAAAGATCAGCACAAAGGAAAAGAGAAATTGATTAGAGAGCCAAGGGAAGTCATCCCCGGAAAAGTATGGCCACTTGGGACTGCAGTTAGAGAAATAACTGAGCAAAAGTCCACTCTAATACAACTGATAGATCATCTCACAACTCCCAGCTCTGCGGAAGAAAACAAGATCATGGCCTGGAAATATGATCCAGACTGGGATTGTGCTGTTATTAAAAGAACATCTGGAAGAGTTGAATACTTCCATGATGTACTCTCAGTGGTGAGTCTGCCAGAGAATGACATCAGAGACCTTCAAAGTTTAATCATCAGCAATTATCCAATTCACCCTAGAGGAAGAGACTTCTCAACTCTAGTGGGAAAGTTAAAGACAAAATTTAAAGATGATGTGCTGATTGAAGCTAAAAGAGAAGATATAGAACATCAGAAGAGAATCAAAGGGCTCAAAAGATACAAGTCCAATGCCTCAGAACATGTAGATGATGAATTCTTGAAGAGGATTGGCTACAACAACAGAAACAAAGCAGCTCTTAAATGTATTGAAGGGACTCAATTCACATACCCAATCACTGAATGGGGATATGTAGAGAAGACAAAAGAGTTGGTCCTACTGAGAAATGCTGAGAACAAGAAAGCTGAAAAGATCAGAATCTTTGATCCTGTAGAAATCAAACTGCTCCATCCCAGCTACACCTCATACCTAAATGACAAATTCTTTCCCAAGCTGTCTGATGAACAAGCACAAAATGATCTGTTCCTACATGTTCATGTGATTCAAGTAGTAGACAAACTACATGCCAAAGCATATAAAAGAAGAAGATTTAATGCTGGACTACTGAAGGGAACAACATTTGATGAAGTAACAGAACTAAGAATAACAGAACAAGATGAGCTAGAAGTGGTGAATAACAACAAGGTGCTAGACACACTCACTACAGAAGAAGATGTTCTGGGAATTAGTTATGAAACTTTGAAGAAGATGAGCAAGATGAAGATCAACTATAAGTATGATGATCAGAAGACTGCTGTCTCCTACTTCTACAACAAGATGATCGCAAGAATCAAAGATCTTGCACTTTTGAAGGACTGATTGCAAGTAGCTAAGCCTAAGGGGGAGTATTGTTAGGTCTAGAATCAGTAGATCTAGTCATTATGTATAGGCTTAGTACTTGAATTAATATTTGTAATGAACTTTTGTATTTCATTATTATGTATGTATTAAATATATAGGTTAACCCATTTATATATGTGTTGATGTATGTATGACTGCAGGTACAAACATAATACTTGATCAATTATTGAAATTGACCAAGTGAAAGAAACATCTACGGATGAACATTTCGTTCTTCCGTAGATATATATTTTACAAGTAACAAAACATCCGAAGATCATCTACGGATGAAGAAAGTCAACTGGAGTTCCAAGTGTTCAAGAAATGCTGCGGAAGAACAAGAATACTGCGGAAGAACAAAACATCTGCGGAAGAACAAAACATCTGCGGAAGACAATATTTCTGCGGAGTCCAAACACTTGCATAATACAAGTGTTACAAGTCAACAAGTTAACAAGGCGGTTATTCGAATCCCGAGAAATCCGATGATTCCTTATCAGAAACAAATCAAATCCCAAGAGATCCGGTGTTTCCTATAACTGAAACATCTTTGTCTATAAATACGGATCCTAGGTTTCGATTCAAGGACGATTGAAAACAGACGATTGATTGATTGAGAACAGCAATAGCATTACAACAATCATCAAAAGTCTTTCGATCATCAAAACATATACAACATCATAGCATTCATTGATTCATTCTTTTGTAATCTCCAACACATTATAATAAAACATTAATTAATCTTTAATTGTGTTTTGTTTCGTGTGTTCTTGATATTTCATTGATATTGAAAGTTGCTTAAATACAATTAAACCAAATCAACGTTAATTCCGCTAATGTTGACTTGACATCAATTCACACTGATAATTCCTGTCGACGATCCTTGGATTCACAGTAACGAATGTCACAATCGTAATCACTAATCAACTCCACCCAACGACGTTGTCTCATGTTGAGATCTTTTTGATTGAAAATGTGTTGAAGGCTTTTGTGATCGGTGTAGACTATACATTGCGTACCATACAAGTAGTGTCTCCAAATTTTCAAAGCAAAGACAACAGCACCAAGCTCGAGATCGTGTGTTGTGTAATTCACCTCGTGGACCTTTAATTGTCTTGATGCATAAGCTATGACCTTCCCTCGTTGCAGGAGAACACAACCAAGGCCTTGTTTAGATGCATCACAATACACAGTGAAATCGTCGTTTCCATCGGATAGGGTCAAGATAGGAGCATTGCACAACTTATGCTTTAACGCTTCAAAAGCTTCTTCTTGCTCGGAACCCCACTCGAATGGTTTATTCTTTTGTGTTAAAGTAGTGAGCGGTTTCGCGATCCTCGAGAAGTTGGAAATGAATCGCCGATAATAACCACAAGACCAAGAAAAGAACGAACTTTGGTAGGAGTTGTAGGAACACACCAATTTTTCACAGCTTCCACCTTTGCAAGATCAACGTGAATTCCTTGGCTATTCACCACGTGTCCTAGAAATTGGACTTCCTCGAGCCAGAAATCACACTTCGAGAACTTCGCGTACAATTGCTCTTTCTTCAACAATTCAAGAACCAATCTCAAATGTAGTTCATGATCGGTGTTGGACTTAGAATAGATAAGTATGTCATCAATGAAGATGATCACAAACTTGTCTAGATAAGGCTTGCATACTCGGTTCATGAGATCCATGAAGACAGCAGGAGCATTGGTTAAACCAAAAGGCATCACCATAAACTCATAGTGCCCATAACGAGTACGGAAAGCGGTCTTTGGGATATCATCATCATGGACTCGCAATTGATGATAGCCAGAACGTAAATCGATCTTCGAGAAAATAGCAGCTCCTTGAAGTTGGTCAAACAAGTCATCGATACGGGGAAGAGGATAACGGTTCTTGATGGTAAGCTTGTTAAGCTCACGATAATTGATGCACATACGAAACGATCCATCTTTCTTCTTCACAAAAACAACAGGTGCACCCCAAGGCGAAGAACTAGGACGGATAAAGCCCTTCTCGGATAGCTCTTGAAGTTGACTAGAGAGTTCTTGCATTTCCGATGGTGCAAGTCGATATGGTGACTTAGCCACGGGGTTTGCTCCCGGTATCAAGTCAATTTTGAACTCGACTTCACGCACGGGAGGTAGACCACTAAGGTCATCAGGAAATACTTCAGGAAAGTCACGTACAATAGGGACATCCTTAAGTTCTTTCCCTTTGACTTTCGTGTTGACCACGTAAGCCAAGAAGGCCATATACTTCTTGCCTAAGCACTTTCGGGCTTGAGTGCAAGACATGAGTTTAAGCCCTTTGGAAGATTTTTCACCGAACACTTTCAAAGTATCTCCCGAGGGTAACGGTATACGAATGCACTTCTCGAAACAAATGATCTCGGCATGGTGTTTGGCTAACCAATCCATACCAATGATGACGTCGAAGCTTCCAAGTTTCATAGGGATAAGATCGATAAGAAAATCATGTGTGTCAAGACTTAAGATGCAATCACGAATAATGACGTCAACGGTGATTGGTTCTCCATCGACAACTTCAACGGTAAGAGGTCTTTCTAGTTTTGTATGTGGCTTAGCAAGTATGGGTTCAAACTCTAACGAAACAAAACTCTTATCGGCTCCAGAATCAAATAGGACATAGGCATAAGTTTTATTAATAAGGAACATACATGTTCAATTTTAAAGGTATTTAACAACGCAGGTAACACATGAAAAGAATTAGGTCACAAAAGTTAAAGGTAAGTTAACATACCATTCACCACATCGTTGTTTGCTTGTGCTTGATTTGCGTTGATGTTGAAAGCACGTCCTCGGGCTTGTGGCACATTACCCACAAGACGAGGGCATTGTGGGCGGAAATGACCAGGTTCCCCACAGTTGTAGCAAATACGGTTTGTGACCACAGCAGCATTGTTAGGTGCACGGTGGCAAGTCGCCACCAAATGACCATATTTACCGCATAAGGTGTAGATGCGGCATGGTTGATTCCCCGGATGATGATACCTACACGTGTTGCACATAGGCTGAGGACCAGCATAAGCCCTAGTCCCAGGCACTTGTGCCACAGGTGCAGCCGCAGGTACAAGTTGTCTTTGAGGTTGTTTGGGTGCAGCCACAGCATAGTTATGCGCCGGTGTGAACTTGCGCTTCTTGTTGTTGTTGTTGTTGTAAGACGGTTCAGCTTTGGTCTCCTTAACAGTCTTGGTAGCCGTCTTCTCTACCTTCTTTGCACCCTTCACAGACATGGTGCCCGCTCGTATATGGTTCTCGGTGAGTTGAGCGGTGATAGTAATGGCTTCTTCCAAGGTTGTGGGTCGGCTACCCACCACAGCATCTTGAATTTGGGGTGGTACACCCTTAATGAACTTCTCGATGTTGCGGGGGACAGTGTCGACCATGTGAGGCAGCAGTATACTCAACTCATGATGCCTAGTTGAGTAGGCCAAATGATCACCATCATTTTGCTTCAAGTTTCAAAACTCTTCTTCCAACTTTTGCAATTCACTTCTTGGGCAGAACTTCGCGATGGCGATGTTCTTGAACTCTTCCCAGGTAAGTGCTAGCACAGCTTCAGGACCACGGTTTCTCTTCTCGTTATTCCACCAGGTAAGTGCCCTTTGTTGGAGCACACTAGTGGCATAACGAACCTTGAGCATCTCGGGACACTCACAATTGATAAAAGTATTCTCCATGCTTTCGAACCACTCAAGAAGACCAGTGGCTCCTTCCTTGCCACTAAAACTAGTGGGCTTGCAAGAGCTAAAGTGTTTGAAAGTCCAAGTTTGATTGTTCCCCTGTTGATTGTTCCCGTTTTGGTTGTTGCTATTCTCTCCATGACCATTTCCATTGTTGCTAGCGTTGGTCATTAAGGTGCTATTAAGTTTAGCAACCATGGTCGGGATGACAGCAACCATTTGTCGAGCAATCATGGCGGCTAGCTTACGATCGGAACTTCCACGCTTTCCATGATGACGAGACATGCTGGAATATACAAAATGAGTTAGATACGAGAATTGGAATAACAAGGATTATAGTTCAACAAGGATAAGGCATAAGTTGTAAGGCACATGGAATGGTTCCATTTGGTAACGCATTACCATTTGGAAACGTTGACACGTCAAGGTAAGTTGACCCACTCGCCTTAGAAATTTGTGTATGTTGACCATAGTTTATCACTCATCCCAGAAATCCCCAGGTAAGGATAATTAGTCCCGTAGGATTTATGCGATACGCTTGCCTTAGCCCGAGGGCCTTTTGCCAGGAAATCCAGAATACAGGTGTCTATGTGTCACACAAATTTCTTAGGTTCATGAAATCAAAACCTTGATGAGATTTTACATAAATTAGACATAAGTCTAAGGATTCAAGTCATAAGCATAAGTATACAATTCCACATGTCGTCGAGAATAAGATTAAGAAGTTCCATTTGTCGGGGAGAGTCAAAGTGTCAAAGGTAAGTTTAGGGAGACGAGTAACAAAATTTAAACAATTACAAGGCAAACCTATGCTAAGGCATCAAGTTGCATACAAGTAAGGTATAGCATTATGTAGCATGTAACAATATATATATTTCCAAGAATATAAATATTTTTCTATGAGGTTCATGCATAAGCTATAGTCTAGGTCACCATTTCTAATAGCCTAAATCCCTATAGTTATGGGCTCTGATACCAATCTGTCACACCCCAACCTTGACGGCGGAAACGTCGAGATGTGAGGGTTAAGATTGTTCACAGCCACATAACGCTATATTGAATTGTAAATATTATTATCATAAGTCTTAAAATGAAATACAATCATAAGTCTCAAACAAGGAATAAGTTCAAACATAACATAACATAATGTAATCTTTTTATTTCATTAACTAGGTCCAAGTCCTAGGTTATTGCATGCTTCAAAAGATCACTTTAAACTTGAGGTTGACCTGAAACATGATAAAAATAAGAGTCAACTAAAAATAGTTGGCGAGTTCCCAAGGTTTTCATACAAAATATGATAAAGTTACAAGTAGCAATTCATGTCATAGGTCATAAGTTAGTAAGGTTATAGAACACATATCGTTACAACCAAACCTCGACTTGATTACAAGTATATAAGATTGGCTAAGTGTATTTGGTTCCCATGATGAACAAGCATACGTCATCAGGAGCCGGCAATACCTCGGCTTTAGCACCAAATAGGCTTGTCAGGCCCAAAGATCTAAGACGTCGCCAGGCTAGCAATAGTTAATGATTGTAAACAAACTATGTATCTCATATAATCACTTACCAAACACAAACAACCATGACAAAATATAAAGGTGAATTGCATGTGATTTACAAGTCTCAAATGTGTATAAGTGTATCATGTATAAGCAATCATGTTTCACCCCAAAATAGTGTGAAAAGATAAAAAGGGGCAAGGAAACTCACATGACAAAATAAGTATAAGAATGAAGATTGATAAGATTGATAATAAACGTTGTTCCAAGATGAACGTCACAAGGCACCTAAATATATATATATATATATATATATATATATATATATATTATAAGATTTAGGTTAATAATAAGAGTTAACAATTAAACGCGAACTAGGGTTTTAATAAGGATTGGGTATTTGGGTTTTGTCAACAAATTATATTTAACAAGTGACTAACAATTATATTTTCATGAAATAGGTGATAAGAAATATATTTACATTTTTATACAAAAGTATGAAGGAGAAAGATATTTACAAATTTTTTTTTGAAAGGATTTGATTTAAGTTGAATTAAAATTTTATAACCAAATAAGATTAACACATGTTAAACAATTAATAAATAATAAATAAAAAAATGTGTGAACTAACAACCATTTTAAATTCATAAAATAAATTTATAACCAAGTACAACCCTTGTTAAAAGAAAAACATATTATTTCAATTAATTAATTCTTTTAAGAATAATATAGAAAATGATTTGTTATTTTTACAAATATTTAGAACTTACAAAATACATGTTTATAAACATTTTAAAACTTTATTTTGGGCTAAAAGCCCTTAAAAAATTGCATGAAGGTCCTCGGGTTCGAACCCGGGACCTCATGCTTACACACATACACCTTAACCATTGAACCAAGGCCTCAGCCGCAAGTTTTTATTGCTCTCGAAATCTTAAAACCTTTATTGCAAGCCATACCCAAATCCACATGAACCCTAGATTCAAATTGATCCCAAATTGAAGCACCAAATGATGTTGTTAATCAAATCAACCATGGGGCTTTTGTTCCCCATGTAATTTCGAGCAGATAGATGTGTTCACTTACTTGATTTGAGTTCAAATTGATGCAAAAGACACCAAGAACAGGTCGCGAGTGTCTTGTGTCTAAACGATGATCAAATGTCGATGTTAATCAAATTAAGCTTGAGGATAGTTTCGGATGTGGTTCTTGATGCAAAACCCCCAATCAATTGAAGTTTAAAACACTCGGAAGGTGGCTCTCGCTTAACTTGCAGGTTCGCGACGAAAGAGGTAATCAAACCGAGGGTTTGTGTGTTTTCAGGTGTAATTGATTGTTGTGACCGCTTAGGATTAGTTAGATGATTGTGTATATTCGTTTAATTTGATTATTATTACGTTTCAATGCTCGAACGGCTATGGAATTAAAGACATCGGTTATACGATCGTTCAAGCTTAGTAACCGACGGTGAAACGCCTTTAATTGGTACATTCAAGTTCGAAATCGGTTCTAGAAGGGTTGGAGAACGGTTTCGGGATCAAGAAAAGACAGAAATTTGATGTTTAAGAGGTGGCCGGAGCCGGCCGGTGGCCGGAAATACGGGATTAAAGGGGGCGGGTGGTTTGGGATTTGATTAATTACAACTTCAGTCCCTGTGGTTTTTATCTTATTATTTCATGCCCAAACATCTAGGTTAAGTTTCTAAAATGACAAATTACCCCCTTAACCTTTTTAAACTTTAAGATTAATTAATTTTAATAACTTATCAACTATTAGTCTTTTATAAATCATTGTTATCATCTTTAATTTACTAACATTACTTTCATTTTTTTATTGTTGTTAATATTATTATTAATTTTATTAATATTGTTATTATTATTGGTATTATTCTTATTTTATTTTTAATATTAATATTATTACTATTACAATCATTATTAAGATATTTTTACTTAATTGATATGTAATCATTTATATTATCAACTTTCAAGTTAAAAAATTAAAAAGAAATAAGCATAAGTAACCCATAGATTCTTATCAAAGGCATAAATAGTCCTTATAATAATTTAACAAAGTTAACTTTTAAACTTAACGAAAATGATGTTACAGCGGACTATCGGTATTACTCATTCTCAAACAAGTACTACCATACACAAGCTCACACAAACATAAAACTCAGTTATTCACGCACACCAGATCACACATGAACGTATTGTTTATATATCTTTAATTTATAAAAGTTTTTATAATAGAACTCATATGCCATACATTTATTGTAATTTCTCTAAACACAAATCTATACATTATTTTGAGATAAAACCACTTGGAGGTGCTCCAAGACTCTTAGGGTTACTTCCCAAATTATTAACTTTAACCATAACTTTATCAAAATATAAATCATGTATCAAAACACTTGACCCTTTGTTTGCTGTCAAAAAGAATAGTTTTGACCTACCTTCACTAAAAAGACAATAACTTCAGTTTTACAGATCCAATTTAATTGTGGTTGGGCTTTGTGGAAACTAGACTCAAAAATACATAATTTGGACCCAAGAAACGCAGTGATTAAGGTTGTTATCATCAAGTTATAACGTGCACAAGTTTGCTAACAGAATCTGCCAGAACACACAATACATACACATATCATTCATGCAACTATATATACATTACGTAAAACACACACATACATATAATATATATGTCATTTAGAGCATACACCAAAACCCACACACATGAAGAAAACATATATACGCAGAACACACACAAGCGCATACCCATATGCAGAACACACACAAGCGCACACCCACATACGCAGAACACACACATACGCAGAACACACACAAGCACACCGCAACCAAAACCCGCACACAACAGCATTTAACACACGTATACACATCCGATCGCATCACACAACCAACTCGATTATCACGACCCTAACACCCGCAACAATAACACACATGATTCGTACCCCCGCAATCCCGAATCTATAACGTAAGAACTCATACGAACAACGAAAGAAAAGACATACCGTGCGGGGCGATGCCGAGGGGCTGCGGTTGGTGACGGGGAGGCTTCCGGAGGAGAGAAGTCGCAATTCGGGTGTCGTTGAGGGAGATGAAATCCGTCGAGAGGAGTTGCCGTTAGAGATTTATGCCGAAGAATAGAGAACCAAAAGTTGAGACTAGAGTTTGTGGAGGTTGCGAATGGAATGGGGGAGAGGGTTGCCTGGGTTATGGAGTCGTGGGAGGGTGGGCAGCTGGTTATGAAGGAGGTGGTTGTTAGATTGAGATAATATCAATTGATTACACAATTGTTTAATTATATATAAGTAGTTTTTTTTTTTGTAATTTACTTATCTATTTATTTATTTTTGTTAAAGTTAAGTCATACAAAACATTAAGTTTAGTGCTAACTAAATTTTTTTTAATTAATTTTTTTTAACAATAAATTTATTACGACCTTCGTTTATTGCTAGCACATTAAATAAACGTAACGACAAAAAGGATAATCAGGTGGCATAAAGAAGTTAACTGACGATAATTGAGTTGACATTGTTAACCTGAAAACACCGGGGTGTCACAGTAATGGAACATTAGGTTATGAGAAAATAACTACATATACCGATGGATTTTCAAAAGACAACTAAGAAATATCGCTGACAAATTGTATTATCTTCGATGCGCAACACCTACTAATAACAATGTTTAGACTTGTATTTTGCATTTCATTATTTTTTTATCTTATGTCATATGTACTTTGTATGTCTATTTATAAAACTAGAATTATGGGAAAAATGATTTGGTTCTACATATAGAAAAAATCCTTATTTTTAAGTTACTTTTTTAGATAGATTTTGATACTAACATCTTAAAACTAAAGCAAGACTAATATTATTGAATGAACACAAAGTACGATAAATTTATTAATCTAACAAACACATGAATGTTGAATGGTGTCAAGTAACGAATATTGAATGGTGTCAAGTATGAATGCTAGTTGTATTTATACAGATAGGGTAGGGTTATCTTGATAACCACTATTTTTGTAAAAACTTTAGTAACTAATATCAGCCACACATTTCTTATCACATACAATTCACATCTCATTTCCCTTTTAAAAAAAAAACATTCATAACTTTTTTTCACGACATTATTTTTTAAAAAAAATCACCATTAATTTCAGTATTTTTTATCTTTCCAACGTCTACCATATCGATATACTTTCTTTATAAAAAATATCCACATGTTATTTACATATGTGCAAATCTTGTTATACACATGTGTATTACATATGTGTAAATCTAGTATTACACATGTATAAAACGAATTTCGTAAAAAAACGAGATTTTTTTTTAATTTTTTGTAAAATTTTTATATTTTTTTACGAAAGAGGGAAACCAGAGAAACATTTTTGTATTTTTATTTTTTTAATTTTTATGTTATTTTTTGTTTTATAATTTTATAATTATATTTTTGTTAATTACCATTTGCCATTGAAAACTAGTAGCTCACATTGGTTCATAGAGTTTTCACAAAAAATGAAGTTCTCATTTGATCCTTCCCCTATACCGATATTTTTTTAAATTACTTAATAATATTAAAGTTTACCTGACTAATTAATGCATATTTATTAGCTTTTTCACGCATCTTTCATCGGCTTTTATCATTAGGGTTTTCGAATTGGTATTAGTGAGTAGTTTCTTGTTTCTATTTGTTTGAGGGAGAAGCAACTTCTGTCATGATTGGTTCCTTATATTGTAACACCCGGAAATTTTAAAAAGTGAAGAAAAAGAAAGAAAAGCCAAATAACCCAAGTTGATGGGTTAAAAGTGCATAAGGAGCAAAGTTTATTATAATTATGTTCAAAAAGGTGGACATGGCCGCCCATAACCCCTGTACTATCCTTTCATTCGGATTTTTTAGAGAGAGAGAGTAGAATTCTCTCGTTTCTAGAGGGAGGAAGAAGAAGAAGTCAGATTTCAGGTTAGTTTTTGATGTTTTGGGTTGTTCTTGGCTGATTTTCAGCTTCGGGTATGTGCTTATGTGTTTGTGTGTGTTCGGTTGTGTGTTCTTATTGTTTTTAGGTGTTTGACCTCATAAGCATTCGGGTTTGAAGAAGTCTTACTCAAAAGTTGCAAGAGGTGAGTTCTAGATCCTCGTTTTTAAATGTTTAAACTTGTTTTGGGGCTGGAAATGCATGTTATAACGTTTTTATTTAAGTTGAGTGTGTACCCGTATGTTTATGTGTGTGCCCTGTTGGGTGGGTGTATGTTTGGGATGATTTTGGCTATGTTTATGGTTATATGCTTGTTTTGATGCTTAGTATGTTAGAACTAGGCTTGGAACAGGTTAGAATGATGAATTGGAGACTGAAAATGATGTTAGTTAGAAAGCAGTTGCTCATGCGCCTAAGTGCTCATGCGCTTAAAGTTCATGCGCCCTAATAGTGCCCATACGCCTAGTATTTTGTGTTCAATGCGCCTAAGTGTTCCCATGCGCCTAATTGCCCAAACGCCCAGTGCCCATTCGCCTACGTCAGGCCCATACGCCTGCATAGTGCCCTGCGCCTAGAAAGTTGCCCAAATGCCTAAGTTTGACCAAGCACCCAAATAGTGCCCACCCGCCCAAGTTTTCCACATGCGCCCTAAGTGTTCCCATGCGATTAATTAATCATGCGCCCACATATTTTCCATAGCACCCTGCATAGTTCCCATGCGCCTAAAGGACTTAGAGAATATTCTAATTTTGGGAAAAATGGATTTAGGCTATGGACTTGGGTTTCCGGGGATGATTTATGATGATTTATCATGTTTATGGCCCTGTTTCTTTATGTTCCTTATTACGTATATTCCGTGCTTTACGTAATGTGATTAATTTTAATGACATAAAGATTATGTAATGAAAGCGAAGTTGATGTAATAAAAGTGGGAATGTAAAGAAGAATGCAATGAAGGAAAGAACGAATGAATGAATGAAGTCATGCAAACAAAAAGTAAGGATGTTCACACCCCCTGAAGGTGTTAGCTCAACTGTGTGCGGTTTAGCTAACCGTAAGATGCACACAATGGTCTAATCCTTGTGATTTGACCAACGTATTGGACCTTGGTCGCTGCCCCCAAGTAACGGAGTCCGCTTCGTATCACATGTTAGTGGTCATTGATAGACTTTTCGCCCAGTAACCATCTTCGTGCATAATGTTCAGGGTATTAGCCATGCATTGGTCCGTTAATGAGAAGTAAGGTTGAGGATTCCTGAAGTCTGATGCAACCCAAAACAGCCTAAGTGTCTCAGCAACATGCACTAAGTACTGAAGTGAAGAATGCTTCGGAAGTTTTACACAAAGCATTAGAAAATACTCTAAGTGTAAAATCTTCCGAAGCCAAGACCAATATCTTCCGAAGCCAAACATGAAGTCTTCCGAAGCTTCAGAGACAAAGTCTTCCGAAGCTTCAACCTATGAAGACAGATTTCTTCCGAAGACTTTTAGTACACATGCTTTATCTGATGTACTGTTCCATAAAGCACCTTTTCCGCTGCATCTCTGTAAAGTCACCAACTTACATGAGTTGGTGAAAAGGGCCTTGCTTTTGGTAACTGTACATTGAGGTCTTGAGTCTTCAACTTTCCACTTTATGTACTTTATCCTTTTTGTATTGTATAAGGATGTGAGCTATGGCATGTCATAGTCACAAGGTCAAAGGCAATATGCCTTTTGATCCTACAATTGATTTTGTTAGTGTCTAGTCAATTGTATCCAGCTGGCTTTCAAAGTATAGCCGGCTGTAGGTTGTAGTATAAGTATTTCAAGTTCTTGTATCTTTTCTTTATGCTTTGTAACACTTGTAAAGAACTTGAGAAAGCATATATGCCTCTCCTTGAAACCCATACTCTCTTGTTCTGTCTCTTGCTTTACTTGTGTTCTTTGTATCACCTTTGGTTACCCAGTTCACTGTTTGATTAGAGCTTAGTAATCTCCTCATTGTGTTGTTGTGTTGTAATTGTGCTTAGCCCTTAAACGGTCCTGCAATTGGTATCAGAGCTTTCCAGGCTCTTGATATAAGATCTAACCATCTTAAGATCCCTCACACACACAAAGCTAAACTCTTCAAATGGCTGCCATCTCTAAGACTGATATGGAGACTGGAACCATGAACAAATCCCCACTGATCACTCTTGATGATTTTGACACCTGGTGCATGAGGATGGAAGGCTTCATCAGGTCTCTTGATTCAAGAATGTGGGAATCTGTTGAGAATGGACCTTTCATACCCAGCACCCCCCTGCTCTACTGGTGCTGGTATGATTCCTAAAGATGTGGCCAACTACTCAGATGAAGATAGAAAAAGAGTAGAGATTGACAGGAAGGCCATGACTGCTCTTCAGACTGCTCTCCCAAACTCTGTATACAGAGGTTTTAAGAAGTGCAAGACAGCCAAACAGCTGTGGGATGCACTGAAGCTGATGTATGAAGGCTCCTCTGAAGCCAAGGAGAACAAGAAAGATCTTCTGAAGCAGCAGTTTGAAAATTTCACCTTCAAAGCAGGTGAGACCATGACCCAACAATACTTCAGGTATGTTGAGATTGTGGATACCCTAGTGGATGGAGGAGTTCCTCTTGAGAACAGGGACTTGTAAGGAAGTTCATGTCCTCACTTCCTAGGCAATGGACACACTATTGTGTGGTGATCAAGAGGACTGAGAACCTTAAGACTCTTACTCTTACAGAGTTGTATGGGATTCTCAGTGGATACCAGATGGAGATGAACATGCAAGGTTCATCTGGCAACTCCAACAATCAAATGGGTTCAGCCCTTCATGTGGTTGAAAGGGACAGCATAGAACCTCAGCATCATCTCTTATGCTACCCTGACAACTCACAAAAGGGTCCTTTCATCACCACCTTCCCGGAGACACCAAGGGAGAACTTTACTCAAGGAAGCCCATTCCAAGAGACAAGTTCTTCTCAAGCCTTTGTGTCTGCAGATGAAAGCTGTGGGAATTATCTCTTCACTCTTGAAGACCTGGACTGTATCCATCCAGATGACCTGGAATACATGGAGATAGTTCAGCAGATGGCTCTCCTCACTCACAGAGCCAAGAAGTTCTACAAGAGGACAGGAAGAAGATTTCCAAGCAATGCTACCAGTAGTAAGTTTGGGCTGGATAAAAGCAAAGTTAAGTGTTACAACTGTAACCTTATGGGTCACTTTGCCAGGGAGTGTAAGGCACCTAAAGCAAATGGGGGCCAAACACAACCCAGACCAAACTTTACTGACAAAGCTCCTCAGGCTGAGAAGACAAAGCAACATGCTGCTGTTGCTGTTGAAGAAGGAGGCTTTGACTGGAGTTTTCAGGTGGAGGATGCTTCTCCAAACCAAGCACTGATGGCTGACCATGATGAAGCCAAGGTATTGGAACATCTTTGCTCCCCTGAATGCATTGCTAAAGTAAATAGATACAGGTCCTATAACCTAGAGATGAGATCTGATCTTGAGTCATTAAACATATTAAAATCTGATTTTAGAAAGTCTGAAAATGATTACAAGTTAAAGATAGAGGACTTGGAGAAAACCATTTCAGTACTAAAACATGAACATACAGATTTCAGAACTCAGATCCAAGATCTCATCACTAAGTTAACTGAGTGCCAGGCTGAGCTTGTGATCAGCAAAGCCAAGGCAGAGAAGAGTGTTCTTGAAGAAGAGACCTTCAAGAACATGATATCCTCATCCCTGCACAACAAGGTTTGTTATCAAAATAGACAGGGACTGGGATCAAATGAGATAGCTCCTCCACACACAATCTTGTCTGTAAGATCTCCTAGGTGTGGAACTTGTGAAGATGAGCTTCCTCTCATAGATCCTGTAAGTGAGGATGATGAAGAAGTGATAGTGAAGAATTCCTCTGAGAAGAGTGAAGAAGAGGATTCTTCCAAGGGCCACTATCCTTCTGAGGAGAAGAAATCAACTGTGATGACCAAGTCCAAAAGAAAGAACTTGATCAGAAAGAGCAAAAGGAAGGCAAAGAAGGCTCAAGAAATCAAGGCTACTTTTGATGCTAAGCAGAAACAAGTTTTTATCTCTGCAGGTTTCAAAGTAGTAAGGACTGAAGACATCAACCAAGACTCCTCAGCTAAGAGTCATGGTTCTTGTTCAAATCATCTCAGTGCCAAGAAGAAGACTGAGCTGCTGTGTACCACTGCTGCACAGCCTGGACCATCAAACTCCAAGAACAGTTCACAGCCCAAAGGAACTGTCTCAGCATCTACCAAGATGAAGGTGGAAAGGGATGTGACCAAAGCCAGTCTTGCTCTCAAAGGGAGACTTCTTTGAAGAAGAAAATGTTATGTGTTATGTGTGAAAGTACTTCTCACATTGCTAAGGATTGCCCATACAATCCTAAAAGTACTGTCCACATGACTAAAACAAAGACTTCAAAGAGTCTCAAGAAGTCTCAAGCTTCGGAAGGAAAGTCTGTTTCCTTCGGAAGCTCCAAATCAAAGAAGAGGTAATGGAAAATTACCTTCGGAAGCAAAGTTGGTCTCGGAAGAAAGGAGTTCTTCCGAAGCACTAAAGTCTGCTGCAGTGACTGTAGATTCTTCCGAAGGATCAGTCATCAAAACTTGTGAAGTTCCAAAAGCTTCTAAGGTTTTGAAGGTCAAGTCCAAGACTCCAAAGGTGGTGTGGAAGTCTAAGAAAGACCAAATGACTGAGGTTTCTCCATCAACAACAGCTGAAGATCCCCATAGTACAACCATAGGATCTATTACTGTTGCATTACCTTCTATTACTATTAATGAGCCCAAGACAAGTAAGGCTTGGGTTTCCAAATGTAACTAATCATTTTCTCTGTGCAGGAACAGCTCAAGACAACAGGAATGTCTGGATAATTGACAGTGGCTGTTCCAGGCACATGACAGGCAATAGGTCTCTACTCCATAATTTTGAGAGAATTGATGGAGGACCAGTTGCTTTTGGAGGAGATGAAGGTGGTTACATTTCTGGAAGGGGCAAGGTCACAAATGGTAAGCTCAGCATTGAGAAGGTAAACTTTGTTAAGGAGCTTGGGTACAATCTTCTGAGTGTATCCCAATTTTGTGATCAGAGTCATAACATGCTCTTTTACGAGCATGAGTGCATTGTTCTCAAACCTGGTGTGGTCATTCCTCATGAGCATATCCTGCTCAGAGCCCGGAAAGGGAACATGTACAAGATGGATTTGCAAGAAACATCTCCCTCAGGAGAAGTTTCATGCTTTCTATCTAAAGCAAATAGTGATGAGTCTTTCCTATGGCATAAAAGAATGTGCCATGTAAACTTTAAGAACATGAATAAATTAATTAACATGATCTGGTAACTGGAATGCCAAAGAAAGAGTTTACTAGTGATGATCATTGTGTTGCATGCCTGAAAGGGAAGCAACACAAGGTATCTCACAAGCCTAAGGAAAAGAACTCCATCACTACTCCCCTACACTTGTTACATATGGATCTCTTTGGCCCCACCAGTGTAATGAGTTTAGGAAGGACCTCTTACTGTCTGGTGATCACAGATGATTTTACAAGATTCACTTGGGTCTTCTTCCTTAGAACTAAGGATGAAACCCCTGAGATTCTGAAGAATTTCATCTTAAAAGTTGAGAATCAATGTGATCACAAGGTCAAAACCATAAGATGTGATCAGGGAACTGAATTCAAGAACCAAATCCTTGATGCATTTTGTGATGAAAAGGTATTACAAGACAATATAGTGCTCCCAGGACTCCTCAGCAAAATGGAGTTGCTGAGAGGAGAAACAGGACACTTATTGAAGCTGCAAGAACTATGTTGTCTGACTCTAAACTGCCTATCACCTTCTGGGCAGAGGCAGTCAATACTGCTTGCTATGTGCAAAACAGAGTTTTAGTAGTTAAGACACATGGTAAGACTCCTTATGAACTTTGGCACAAGAGAAAACCTTTCATTGGTTTTCTCAGGTCATTTGGATGTCCCTGCACCATCTTGAATACCAAAGATCAAATTGCCAAGTTTGCTGAGAAATCAGATGATGGACATTTCATTGGATACTCTTCTCAAGCTAAAGCTTATAGAGTATACAATCTCAGAACTAGAATTGTTGAGGAGTCAGCCAATGTGACTTTCAATGAGCACACTCCTTGTGTGGCTGGTTCTGGTCCGGATTGGCTGTTTGATCTTGATTTAGTTACCAACTGTTTTAACAAATCTTGTGAGCATGTTTCAGGATCTGCAGAAAATCTAAATACAGGTGATCCTGATCCAAGATTTGAGCTAGGAAGACCTTCAACTCATACATCTTCAGCTCCAGTTGGAACTACTTCAGCAAATGAGGTTTCTATCAGCACAACAATGACAAATTCAGCTGATACATCTGGCATGCCTTCAAATTCCAGCTCAGAGGCCTCTCAACCAGATAAAGACACCTCACTTGTAGAAGACAACAATGGTGATGGTGATAGTGATCAGGAATTTCTTGATGCTAATAACCATACCATAGATGACAACATCAATGATGTCTCACACACTCATTGGATCAAGTTAATCTTGATAAGTGTGATAATGTGGAGGGTGAATCTTCAAGACCAGATTTAAATTTCTCAAATTTAGATCTTTCTCAACAACTTGCTGTGATCCCTCAGCTAAGGATCCACAAGTCTCACCCCACCACAAACATCATTGGAGATGTTGTCACAGGGGTAAGAACAAGAGGACAAACCCATGAAGCAAATGTTTGTCTTCACTCTTGTTTCTTATCTCAGATAGAGCCCAAGAAAGTTGATGAAGCTCTAAAGGATGGAAGTTGGGTTGAAGCTATGCAACAAGAGCTGCTTCAATTCAAAAGGCAGAAAGTTTGGAACCTTTGTCCTCTTCCTCATGGGAAGACTACCATTGGAACCAAATGGGTTTTTAGAAACAAGAAGGATGATAGGGGAATCATCATCAAGAACAAGGCAAGACTAGTTGTTCAAGGATACACACAAGAAGAAGGGATTGACTACACTGATGTCTTTGCTCCTGTAGCAAGACTAGAAGCTGTTAGGATATTCCTGGCATTTGCTGCATCCAAGAACTTCAAGGTCTACCAACTTGATGTAAAGTGTGCTTTCTTATATGGAGTGATTGATGAGGAGGTTTATGTCAAACAGCCACCTGGTTTTGTAGACCCTGATCATCCTGATTATGTCTGCAAGCTTGACAAAGCTCTTTATGGGCTGCATCAGGCACCCAGGAAGTGGTATGAGACACTATCTGAGTATCTCTGTAAGCATGGATACAGAAGAGGTACTATAGATGGAACTCTCTTCATCAAAGGACAGGGAAATGACTTATTGCTGGTTCAAGTATATGTTGATGACATCATCTTTGGTTCAACTAATCCAAAGCTCTGCAAAGACTTTGAGAAGCTGATGAAAGACAGATTTGAGATGAGTTCAATGGGAGAACTCAATTTCTTTCTGGGAATTCAAGTGAAGCAGGTTGAAGATGGCATCTTCATAAGTCAGTCAAAGTATGTTCAAGACATACTCAAGAGGTTCAATATGACTGATTGTAAGATTGCTAAGACACCCATAGCCAGAAACCACTCCCTTGGTCCAGATCTTGAGGGGGAGTGTGTAGATGAGCACTTATACAGGGCTATGATTGGGTCTCTTATGTATCTTACAGCTAGCAGGCCTGATATCATGTTTGCTACATGTATTTGTGCAAGATATCAAGCCAACCCTAAGATGTCTCACTTAATCACTGTGAAAAGGATTTTAAGATACCTCAAAGGTGCTTCAACACTTGGTCTATGGTATCCAAAGAATCCAAATTTCAATCTGTATGCCTATACAGATAGTGATTATGGTGGTTGCAATATGACTGCAAAGTCTACATCTGGGGGATGTCAATTCCTTGGTGGAAGGGTGGTCTCATGGCAATGCAAGAAACAATCCTGTGTGTCTGCATCAACTGCTGAGGCTGAATACATTGCTGCTGCAAGCTGCTGTGCTCAAGTGCTTTGGATTCAAAATCAGATGCTGGACTATGGATTTAACTTCAAAGAGACTCCTATCCACATAGACAACAATAGTGCTATCTCTATCACTGAGAACCCTGTGCAGCACTCAAGGACCAAACACATCAACATCAGGTATCATTTAATAAGAGATAACTATGAAAAGGATTAATTAAACTAGTCAAAGTTCATACAGATGAACAATATGCTGATCTGTTCACAAAAGCTTTTGATGAACAGAGATTTAAGTATCTGATATCAGCTATTGGGATGATTAACTTTGAGTAGACTTTTTATTAAAACTAATTCTAATTATTTCTTCTTAAAATATGTGTGTCCTAAGTTGTCTAGTTCATCACTTTCATAAGCTCATGTTTTCTTTGGATGTAAAATTCTTTTTGAAGACTTTCCTTAGATTCTTGAAAATTTTTGATACTTCGGAAGATAAAATTTTATCTTCGGAAGAAAAACATGTCTTCAAAATAAATAACTGTCTAAGAGATTTTACCTTCGGAAGAAGTCAAATTCATCTTCCGAAGCTTAAAATTCTTATCTCAGACACTTATTTATTTTTAAGAACCTTTTCCTTCCGAAGCAAAATTAACCTTCGGAAGCTTTGTTTATTTTCATACAAAGCATTCAAGGGTTTATTTCTCTTCCGAAGCATAAATTATCAAGACTCTCAGGAAAATCTTCCGAAGCCATTTTAGCTTCGGAAGCTTTTTAAATCAAAACTTCCGAAGACAAATAAACTTCGGAAGCTTTTCGAATTCCAAGAAAACTACTTTTTGAGCAAAAGTAAACTACCTTTTCAGAGGTGGGACCGACTTTCGGATTTCAAAGTTTATCCTCTTTCATTAACTTTGGTTCAAATCCCTTTTCATATAAATACCCAACGGTTCCCCCTCTTTCCCACTATCTTCCTCAATTCTACTGTTTCTCTAACCTAATTCTCTAAACCGCCTTTGCTTTCTACCTTTCTTCACCCTTAAGCTTCTGAAATGGCCAACCTTAACCGCAGAAACAACCCTGATTTCTCCATGCAACTACACAGGCAACATAATCAAGTTGCTCTGTTAAGCTCTGAGAAAGATGCAAGTTTCTCAGAGATTTGCCAATTCTTGACTCTGTCAAATTATTTCACCTCCCTAACCATTGATCCTACTCTATATGAGGATCATTTGCTTGAATTCTGGAAGACCTGCCAAGAGGTCATTATGGATGGGGAGAAGGCACTGTCTGCCACAGTGCAAGGGAGGACAATCTTCATCACTCCGGCCATCATTAACCAACATCTACAGCTGGATGATGAAGAAGGTGAGGTGTCCTTCCCAAAAGAAGCTGTTAATCATTCTTTTGAGCAGATGGGCTATGAGGGAGATTTCTCTGTAAAGACCTTTAGGAAAGGGAAGGTCTCATCCCAATGGAAATTCCTGCTCCATGTGGTTATCCACAGCTTGTCAAACAAGCATGGTGGATGGGACCAGATTCCTGAGGATCTCTCCTTTATAGTTCATGGAATGGTTCAGGGGGTCAAGTTCAGGTATTCACAATTTGTTTATACTAATTTACTTGCAAACTTAGACTCCTTAGAGTATTACATGTTTCCTAGATATGTTCAACACATTCTCAACTGTGAACTGGGCTCACAGTTGAGGGAAACAGGTAATATTCTTAAATTGGGACAGATGAAGCCCGGCATCTTTAAAATAATGAAGAAGCCAACTGTAGGCTTCTCTGGGGTAGAAACAGCCCTAGTCCCAAAAATGTTAGAGCTCATTGCTCAAGGTGACAACCTAGCAACACAAGCTAGTGTTGAACCCACACCTCTTTTGTCCCTACCATTAAAAAGACCAGAAATCACCCTCACCTACCAAAGAAAATCCAAACGAACCCCTGCTCAGGCTATTGAGTCTGTGCAGGCCCCCAAATACTCAACCTTACAGGAAGAAGTGGACACTAGAGCTCCCACTTCTCCTGAGGAGCAAACCACTCCCATTACTTCACCTATCAGGGCTGAGGTTCCTCAAGCTCACCCTGATGAGCTCAATAGCCCAACAACCTTAAGCCTTCACTCTGAGTCTCAACACTCAAGTGGACAACCTTCAGGGGACAGCTACCATCCCCAGCCTTTGGATCTCAACCAACCAATTCCCAACCTATCCTTTTACACTGATGAAGACTTAGGATTCAGTGAGTACCATGAGTCTCTCTTCTCCTCCCCTACTCAAAGAGAGATGAGTACCTCTGACTCTCCTCAGTCTATCCCCCATCAGTCACCTATTACTGAGGTGGACACTTCTGAACCTGTTCAGGATGTCCATATGGAAGAGGCTCTCACTTTTGAAAGTGATTACATCATTAAGACCTCAACCATGGCAACTCAGCCCATTGGCATCTCAACTGAGGCTGCCAGTGAGCAGAGGAAAACCAGCAGCCAAGAAACTCAAGCTGGTGGTGAGAGAGAGGACTTTGGTCCAATCATCTCATCCCCCAATGAATCTTCTGATGAAGATGAGGGGAATTTGAGACTAAAGGTGCAAAAACTGTCAAAAACATGCACCTACTTAGTCTCTAAGGTTAGTCACTTGGAATCTCAGGTGACTACCCTGCAAAACAGGGTCAATGATCAGCAACTCCAGATTTCATATCTGCAGGAAAAACTAGCTGGGAGACCTTTAAGGAGAGCTCAACCAGGAACACAAGAACCTGTGGAAGTGATTGACTTATCCTCCAGCTCACCTATGCAAGTGGGTGATGCTACCAAAAAGGGGGAGAAAGTTGTTACAACCACAGAACCTGGGAGTTCTTCAGAGAGAATGGACATAGAGGACTCACCATCCTCACTTGCTGTTGTGCATTCTCAGCAACTTCCTCAAGTTCACATTAATGTGGACTCTATAGACTCTCTCATCAGGAGTCTCTTTGAGGAAGGTATACCAAGGGCTGTCTCATCTCCACCACTAGGAACTGGCAATCACATCATAAGGTGGAGGTATGATGATGACAGGAGAGCCCTCATACTTCAAAGAGTTCAAGGCCAACAAGAAGTTTTTCAATTCCAAAGCCTGAGCTTTTATGAAAGACTGGATTTAGTCAACTTGCCACTTGTCAATCCAAGCAATTCAAGACAAGCTGACAGGCTGGCTCAAAGAATCCAAGACAGGATCCTTGCAGAGTTCTCTCTAAGAAGGAGACTTAGGCAATCAGGCAATGTCATCGGTCAACTGGATGTTGAGGTGGACCCTAAGATTAGTTTCATAGGGGAAACCTTGACTGAAGGCCCAGTGACAGAACCTGAGACCCCTGTCTCATCATCAACAACTGCTGCTGAGGTCCAAACTCCATCTGAGACACCTGCTGGTGAAGGTGTTTCTCAGCCTCTCTCTGGCCAGAGCATGGAAGCTACTCCAAGCAATGAAGGCCAAGCTTCAATCCACCCTGAGTCACAAAGGTCTGTTGGTGACAAAGGGAAAAGGATAATGACTCCTGAGGAAATTGAGGAGGAAGAGAGAGAGAGGAAAAGGAGACTAAGGGGAGAAAGTTCCACTGGGTCATCTAGCTTCATGCAAGCTGCAATCAGGGCTGCTCCCAGACCAAATACTCAAGATGATGAGTTAAGGGCAGTCAGGATTACCTACTTACAGACCAGGAACTATGACATTGATGAGATCATCTCCCTCCCCTTAGAAGAACTAAATGAACTGGCTGACAGAGAAGTGTCAAGAGAGTTGAAGGAGAAAGAGGATGCAATGATACTTCTCCAACTCAAAGAGGAGAAGAGACAGAAAAGACTTTACAAGCATGCTCCTACTCTCTCACCAGTTCAAGAAAGTCCTGCACAGGAAGATGTGGCTCCACAAGAACCTCAGGTAGATAAAGAGGAAGATAGGATCAAGATGATCAACTACCTGAGTGCCACAGGCTTCTATCAGGCAGATGCACTTCTCCCTTTGTCCTATGACTTCATTGAGTTCGAGTATTTAAAGCAACTTAAGCTTGAGTTAGTCAAGGAAAGAAAGACAACCAAAAGGAAACTAAGGGAAGAAGCTGCAAAGTCAAGGGCCATCATTCAAAAGAATGCAAAGAAGTCTGCTGACAGACAAAGAATGGTGAGCTTCTTGAAGCTGTATGGATTCTCCGGAAGGAGACTTGGCCCCATGTCTCTATCCACTATGGATGAGCATATTAGGGTGATCAAGCAGAAGATTAAAAGTGGAGAACTCATTGACTTGCACTCTCTTCCAAGTCAAGTCCCACCTGAAGTGGAGGTCAAGTTTGAACAACCAGAGACACCTCAACCAGCACCTCCAGCTGAGCCCCAGCAAGCTTCATCTTCTGATCCTAGGCAGGGTCAAACTCCCTCTCCTTCTGAACCTGTGAGGGAGGAACACCCAACTGAGAAAGACACTGATGATCAACATGGTGCTGCAGACCAGTCTTCTCAGTTAAAGACATCCAAGAGGAAGAAGAGGATGGCTTCTAAACCAAAGACTAAGAAGAAGAAGCCAAAGTCATCTACCTCTGCACCTCAGGCTGAATCAGATCAACCTGAGGAAGTGCATGATGAGGCAGCCCAATCAACTCCTATTCAAGTGGCTCCTCTAACTAGTGAGACACCCATCTTGTCTGGACTTACTCTACCAATCCAGAGAGATGGACTGTTATCAGAGATCAAGGTGTTGAGAATGTCTACTCATGGCAAGACATAATCAACCTACCTCTGCATGATCTCTTTGAGATGAGAAGATACTATGAAAGTCTTGATGATCCTGACCATCTCATGAAGAAAGGAATGGTCCTGATTGTACTGAAGACTACCAACATTTGAAGATCTTCCAAGTGTTTTGGTAGCATCAGCCTAGGGGGAGTTTGTAAGGATTCCTGAAGTCTGATGCAACCCAAAACAGCCTAAGTGTCTCAGCAACATGCACTAAGTACTGAAGTGAAGAATGCTTCGGAAGTTTTACACAAAGCATTAGAAAATACTCTAAGTGTAAAATCTTCCGAAGCCAAGACCAATATCTTCCGAAGCCAAACATGAAGTCTTCCGAAGCTTCAGAGACAAAGTCTTCCGAAGCTTTAACCTATGAAGACAGATTTCTTCCGAAGACTTTTAGTATACATGCTTTATCTGATGTACTGTTCCATAAAGCACCTTTTCCGCTGCATCTCTGTAAAGTCACCAACTTACATGAGTTGGTGAAAAGGGCCTTGCTTTTGGTAACTGTACATTGAGGTCTTGAGTCTTCAACTTTCCACTTTATGTACTTTATCCTTTTTGTATTGTATAAGGATGTGAGCTATGGCATGTCATAGTCACAAGGTCAAAAGGCAAATATGCCTTTTGATCCTACAATTGATTTTGTTAGTGTCTAGTCAATTGTATCCAGCTGGCTTTCAAAGTATAGCCGGCTGTAGGTTGTAGTATAAGTATTTCAAGTTCTTGTATCTTTTCTTTATGCTTTGTAACACTTGTAAAAGAACTTGAGAAAGCAATATACTGCCTCCTTGAAACCCATATTCTCTTGTTCTGTCTCTTGCTTTACTTGTGTTTTTTGTATCACCTTTGGTTACCCAGTTCACTGTTTGATTAGAGCTTAGTTAATCTCCTCATTGTGTTGTTGTGTTGTAATTGTGCTTAAGCCCTTAAACGGTCCTGCAAAGGTTAATGATGAATGTAAGAAATGTATGATATGAATGATTACGAATGATAATGAATGATAACGAATGACGAACGATGATGAACGATGATGGAAGATAATAATTAAATATTATCTACGTGTACGTATGATGTATGATCACTAATGGAAGTAAAGAAAGGTTTTAAACGAAAGTAAAGTATTTTATTATAAAACTAGAACTCACTCAGCAACGCTGACTTTTATGCATTTTCAGTTGGCAGGTAATGGTTGCTGAGGATGGCACGGGGTGAAGCTACTTGGCAAATTTTGGATGACATCCATTTTATGTAATAATGATGTTTTTGTGTTGTAATGCAACCAAACAATGTTTTGTAATATTAACAATGTTATATTATTTGGCAAAAACAATTATTAATATATGAAATGGTTTTTGTTAAAGTTATTCCGCTGCAATATTTTAGCAAATGATTATGAGTTTTCAAATGTTGTGTGCAATGATTGTCCGACTATAAGCGTTCCGGAAACGGGACCTTACATATATATACATATTATTAATGCATAGTATAAGCTTTTTTCACATATTGTATTAGCTTTTTTCACATATATTTCATCAGAAATATGTGAGGAACTACTACTCGTATGAGTATTTTTTTGTTTTTATTTGTTTAAAGGAGAAGCAGCTCCTGTCAGTAGCGGTTTCTTTATAGTCTAAAGGTACATGAAACCGCTCCTAACAGGAGCTGTTTCACTTGAGTTAACGAAGTAGACACAGTGGTAAACGGAGCAAACGTAGATTGTAACAAAGTTAATGAAACCACTCCCGTCATAAGCTGTCTTTAACATTCACCGATAATTCAATTATTAAAAGTTTAACATTGTAAAGAAATTGCCATTAAAAGAGAAAATATTACCATTAACCATATTATTCCTTTCAATTAATCATTTTTCACTTTTTTTTACTTCTAAATCAAACAATTTAAAAAAATTCCAATATTGTGGGGCTGTTTTTTTAATTTCATTAAACAAAGATAAATCAATGCGGTGGTGCATTGTTGACTGTTGAGTCATTTCGCTTCTCTCTCTACTTTCTCTCTCTATACATATAGACGAACAGATCCTACATACGTATACAGATTTCTTCAAATTTGTCTTCATCATCTCTAACCTAAGTTGATTGATTGAGTAATGTGCGGTTTTTGAGGTAATCAATCATCATCCAATTGCTGAAATAAGAGCATCGAAAGGTACAATTTTGCTATTTGGATTTCGGTTGCTGATCAATGAACCACATCCAGATCTTCCATTATCTCCCTTTGCTTCAGATCAATTCAGAAGTGTAACTGAATTTTTAGGAGTTCTTGCTTCGGATCTGTAACGTACTTAGCTTGAATTTCGCTGAGGGTTTGTGGTTGGATTGATTTCATTCTAGGGTAATAGTGTTGCAGATGGCTTCAAATCTTTCGTTTGTGGAGGATACTGATGAAGATTTTTTTGATAAGTTGGTCAATGACGATGATGATGACGATTATAAACCCCCTGCATTATCTTCAAAAGAAGAGAGCAGTACGGCTGATGGTAATGATGCTGGTGATGCTAAAGCATTTGCTAATTTGAGTATCAGTGATGTGGGGACTGGAGTTGCAGATTTGGGGAAAGTAGGTTTAGGGGAAGAAGAAATCAAAGATGGTTCTTCTGTTAGTAATGATCCTAAAGAAGAATCTTCTAGCATTGCCCATAGAGAACCAAATGTTCTAGCTTCTTCGAGTTCGTTCACATTGAGTAGTGTTAATGAGGAACCTGATAATGGTGCAATCCGGTTGGAGGAACCATTGAATTCTACAGAAAGTGAGAATCAAAATCATGGAACTGGAGGTGCTGCTGGTGTTAAACAAGTGCAATGGAGTGATTTTGGTTCTGGTTCCTTGGAGAATAGTCGTGATGCATTTACATCATACCCTGATTTCTTTGATGAACTTGGCGGTGGTTCCATTGATCAGATAGGGAAAGAGGATAATGTCGTTAATAGTGAATCAAATAGTGTAGCTGATAATTCATTCCAGGTGAAAGATGTTAATGATTGCTCACCACAAGTTCAATCTGATCCGGCGGGTGTCGTTACAGAGGAACAGAAAACGGATTCTTCAGATCCAAGTAGTAGTCAATACTGGGAGAATCTTTATCCTGGATGGAGGTATGATGCAAACACTGGGCAATGGTATCAAGTAGATGAAAGTTATAATGAAACATCATTATATGCACAAGGGGTTAGTAACACAGGTTCTGCTTCTGATTGGACTGCTTCCAATCAGAAATCAGAGGTTTCTTACTTGCAGCAATCTGCCCAATCTGTCGTGGGAGGCGTAGCTGAGACGGGCAAGACTGAAAGTGTTACAAACTGGAATTTGGTTTCTCAATCCAGGCACAATAATGTGGGTTTATCAAACTGGAACCAGGGTTCTGAAGATATTAACAAGACGTATCCCTCACATATGGTTTTTGATCCCCAATACCCTGGCTGGTATTATGATACAAATGCCCAAGGATGGTATTCTTTGGATGATTATAATTCACAATCAAGTGTTGTAGCTCAGGACGCTGTCAACCAAAATGGATTTGGTCCAACTAATACTTATTATAATAGTGATCAGAAAACATATAGTGGGCAGGAAGAAAACTATAACCAGAATGGTTCTTTTAGCAATGCTGAACAGGGTTCAACTATGTGGAAACCTAATGTTGCTGCCAATAGTGCCCCTGTTGAAGAATTTGGAAACAACCAGCATGTAGCTAATCACTATGGCAGTAGTTTTCATGTAGATAACCATGTTAAACTACAGCAATCCTATGATTATGCAGGAACAACCACCCTTGCCAATGGTTCTTTTAGCAATGCTGAACAGGATTTAACTATGTGGAAACCTAATGTTGCTGCCAATAGTGCCCCCATTGAAGAATTTAGTAACAACCAGCATGTAGCTAATCACTATGGCAGTAGTTTTCATGTAGATAACCATGTTAATCAACAGCAATCTTCTGGTTATGCAGGAACAACCGCCCATGCCAATGGTTCTTTTAGCAATGCTGAACAGGGTTCAACTATGTGGAAACCTAATGCTGCTACCAATAGTGCCCCTATTGAACAATTTAGTAACAACCAGCATGTAGCTAATCACTATGGCAGTAGTTTTCATGTAGATAACAATGATAATCAACAGCAATCCTATGATTACGCTAGAACAACCGCCCATGCCAATAATGGGTTTCCTGCCTTTTCTGGATCTCAATCATTTGTCCCCTATAGTCAGCCATTCTCTCCGCCTTTAGAGCAAAGTGAGACCATGAATGGACAAAAGGCGTATGGTCATCAAAACCAGTTGAGCTATTCGCAGCTGCCAGTTCAAAGTGGTCATCAAATATCTTATGCTTCTAGTGCAGGAAGGTCATCTGCTGGGCGCCCTCCTCATGCATTGGTTACTTTTGGTTTTGGTGGGAAACTTATTGTGATGAAAGATAGTAACTCTCTAAAAAATGCATCCTATGGAGGCCAGGTAATCCCATAAATCTTCATCCATGTCAAATCATATATCAGCATGTTTTATGTTTTTTTCCCTATGGGTCAAAAGCAGCTTTAACCGGAGATGGGTGAAATGGGTCAAAAGTAGCTTGTATCTTTGATGTAAATTTCTTCTTAATAGTTTCATTCAAATATTTTTGACACTCTATCAAACTATCTACAAGGAATAAGTAATAAGACTGGAATAGACGTGTTTTAGTTAATCAAACTGCATCCACCTATATTTCCGTATTTTCCTTTTTATCTTTATTCACTCTCTAGTGTTTGCGTGTCTTGTTGAAGGATGCAAATTCTGGGTCAATTTCAGTTCATAGCTTAGCAGAAGTTGTCAATGGGGGAGCAGGTGTACATGACTATTTTCATACTCTCTGCCAGCATTCGTTTCCTGGTCCACTGTCCAGTGGAAATGTTGGTGGTAAAGAGTTGAACAAATGGATTGATGACAAAATTACACACACTGAACCTTCTGATGTAGATCATAACAAAGGTGGAGTTCTAGGATTGCTCCTTTCCCTGCTGAAAATTGCTTCACAACATTATGGCAAATTGAGATCTCCTTTTGGCTCAGACCATGGTTTAAAGGTAAATCAAAAAACTTATTATTCTTGAAGTTTTTCCAAAGTCTCTATCAGCAACCATATTTGGCATTGTGGATTTGCTGTATGCTGAGGGAAGTTGTTTAGGGCTGACTGAAATGTTATTCGTATAAAAGTTATATGCTGTTATTGTGTTTAATAGTTGTTTTTTTCCCTGATCTATGAACTCCTTGTATCCATATTACATATTTACATCCAATAGTTGATTCCTCTACTACAGATTTGCCTGTCTGTTTTCATATAGCACTTTTCTATAGCGTGCTTATGTCATAGTTAAGTTTATACTTTTTTTATTTATGTTTTAGAGGTGGCAAAATGGCAGGTTGTGTGGTCTGGAAATGGGTTAAAATGGTATCTATTTAGAATTGGTCGGGGTGGGTTTGCCTAAAAGTCCAGTGCTGTAAAAATCGGTCCTAGTCGGCGGTAATCGGGGATTAATCGGAAATCGGCCACCAACCTTGGCGATTTCACATAATCGGAGGGTTTATCGGTAGTCGGTCCTAGTCGGAAAAAATTCGGACCTGGTCGGACCTAATCGGTCAAAATTAGACAAAATCAATCAAAAATGGTTAAATTTCTTTCAAAATTAGTCAAAATTGCCCAATTTTGATCAAAACCTGTCAAATTTTGGTTAAAATTGGTCAAAATATGAATGTTTGAATTATTTTGAATTTAATTATATATATGTATACATATACATGGATATACATATAAATTAAATATAAAATTCCAAACTGATTAATCCTGAGTCCTGACTAATCCCGATTAATCCCTTGGCGGTACCCCACAGCCCGACTAGCGGGTAGCGATTTTTACAACCATGCCTAAAACACTTTCTGATCCAAAAAGTTTGATTTTCTTAAGTTATAATTAGTGTGTTGAATTAAGATGATTTTAAATTTTTAGCAATGATCTAATTTTTTGATTGAAATGATTTATGTTGTATGTCATGTCTACGACCCGTTCACTACTCATGTCAACCCACATCAGCTACAATATTATTATTTAAGAAATGAAATCTCATGCAAGTTGATGCACCCCACGTTCTATGCACCCGCAATTTCCTACCACTTTCTTGCAAGTTTAAAATTTAGTTTCTTTTATGCTTTGTTAGTTGTACATTAGGCTGTTTTATCAGTATTTTAATTCCATGTCTCTGTAAGAATATGATAGCATTTAGTTGTTGGTTTACTTTCTTTTGCATATATGTATCGGAATTTGGTAGAAGAGGGGGGGCAGTGAGTTTATGAATTTTTTCTTGAGTGATTATATCATTAGTGTGAGATAATTATTGTTCTATGCTAGCTCAATAGTGGCGTTTTTGAGTGGTGATCTTACAACCAATTATTAGTCAAGATGGTGTGACTGTATCCTTGGTTTTAGTAATCGTTGCCCTTTGATTGAACTTGGTGGTGTATCTGTATGACTGTATCCAAGATTTACCAAAGATCTATCACTTTATTTATCGGTACGTTGGATTCTGATAGTAACAGAATTAACTAACAAAATGCAAGGAAATGTTTATTGAGTAAGTATTTGTGATACATCAATACACACAAAGGCCACCTATTTATAGTTGTTAGAATAACAACCTATTTACACATCAAGCCCCTCTACTTTCAAGATTTACACATTTACACTAAACATGCTACAAAACTAATACAAAGAATTACAATCTAACAATCACCCCCTTAATTCTTTGAATTCACCAACTCCCAAAAGCTTCTTCATTTCCACAAACTTTAACCTCGGAAGAGCTTTGGTTAGGATATCAGCTCTTTGTTCATTACCACTTATATGCCTTACCACCACCATTCCTTTCTCTACACACCCTCGAATATAATGGTATCTGACATCAATGTGTTTAGATCTTCCATGAAAAACAGGATTTTTCATTAACTGCACAGCTGATTTGTTATCCACATGTAACAATATAGGACCCATCTTCTTTCCTGTAAGTTCTTCCAATAAACTTTTCAACCAAACGGCTTGCTGAGCTGCAGCAGTGGCAGCCATAAACTCAGCTTCACAAGAAGACAAAGCCACTGTCTCTTGCTTCTGGCTTACCCAACTTACAGGTCCTTCACAATAGTAGAACACAACACCAGTAGTACTCTTCCCATCTGATTTAATTGGTGCATGTGAACTGTCACTAAACCCAACTAATTCACTAACTCCACCATACTTGTACCAAACCCCATTATCTATAGTTCCTTTCACATACCTCAATATGTGCTTCACAGCCTGCCAATGTGATGTTCTTGGTGATTCCATGAACCTACTTGTGATTCCCACTGCATAACACAAGTCAGGTCTTGTTTGAGTCAAGTACCTTAAACATCCAATGACCCTTCTATATCTAGTAACATCCACTAGCTCATACTCTTCATCTTTACCCAGCTTTAACCCTGGATCCATAGGAGTCTTGGTAGCATTGCACTCCCACATTTTATAATCCTCCAGAATCTTCTTAGCATAACCTGATTGACATAAGAAAATCCCATCACCTTCTTGTCTCACCTCAATTCCCAAATAATACTTCAACAAGCCAAGATCAGTCATCTCAAACTGAGATTTCATCAAAGACTTAAACTTCTCAACAACATCCATTGTAGACCCAGTCACAACAATATCATCAACATAAACACCTATTATCAATGAACCAACATCAAAACTCTTTCTGTATACTGCATGTTCCTGAGGACACCTTTTAAACCCAAACTTCAACAAAGTGTCATGAAGCTTCTCATTCCAGGCTCTTGGTGCCTGTTTCAGCCCATACAGAGCTTTTATAAGCCTGTATACCTTCTGTTCTTGACCAGATTTCACAAATCCTTCTGGTTGAACCACATATACCTCCTCCTTAAGATCTCCATTCAGAAAAGCAGTTTTCACATCAAGATGATGAATTTTCCACCCATTAGATGCAGCCAAGGCCATAATCATCCTTACAGTCTCTAACCTTGCTACAGGGGCAAACACCTCTTCATAATCAATACCATACTTCTGCACATAACCTTTCACAACTAATCTAGCTTTATGCCTAGTAATTGCCCCTTCTGCATTCTTTTTCAACTTGAACAGCCATTTCAAACCAATTGGCTTCACCCCTTGTGGACAATGGACTAATTCCCAAGTCCCATTCTTCTCAATGCTATCAAGTTCTTCTTGCATAGCCTTCCTCCACTCTGGTTTGTTCTTAGCCTGCTCATAACAAGTTGGTTCTCTCATTAATAACAACTCAGATTCTTCAAACACCGGAGGTTCAAAAGGGATCTGCAGTTGAACATCTGTTCTATTAAACACATCCTCCATGCTCCTAAATCCCTTTGAAGGTGTATCATCATAGGCTGATCTGGGAATCATATCTTCATCAGAATCTTGTGCATCTTGTGCACCCCCTGAATCCTGAACATGATCTGTTTCAGGACCCACATAATCACCATAATCCCCTTGACTTTCATTATCATCATCATCATCATGGGAATTAGAAACCTCAGTCTCTTCCAAAGAACTATGACTCTGTGCACCTTGAGTCATTGTTACACCAAAGTCTGCATACCTTTGCTTTGGTTGGTCTTGTTTATCCTGCTCCCAATTCCAAGGCATTCTCTCTTCAAATTTAACATCTCTACTAACCACAATTCTACCTTTATCAGGATCAAACATTCTATAGGCTTTAGACCCTGGTTCTATACCCAAATGAACCATTGGTTTACTCCTATCATCCAACTTTCTGACCTGATTATTTGGTAATTTCACATGCCCTTTACACCCAAACACTCTCAGGTGTTTAACCTTAGGCTTCCTACTATACAGGCTTTCATAGGGGGTAACTCCATCCAAGGCTTTGGTTGGACATCTGTTTAACAAGAAAACTGAATGTCTCACTGCCTCAGCCCACAAATGCAAAGGCATATGCATAGCCTTTAACATTGATCTCACCATGCCCATCACAGTTTGGTTCCTCCTTTCCACCACTCCATTTTGTTGTGGAGTATATGGAGCTGTAAAGAACCTCTTAATACCATCTTCACTGCATAGTTGCTCAAAGGTTCTTGAAGTGAATTCCCCCCCTCTATCAGTCCATAGAGCCTTAATCTTGTACTCAGTTTCCACCTCTATCTGGGTTTTAAATTGCTGAAAAGCCATAGGTGCCTGGTCCTTTGACTTGAGTATGTACACCCACATGTATCTTGAACAATCATCCACTAGCAGCATGAAGTACTTGTTCCGTGCAAGTGTGGGTGGTTCTAAAGGGCCACACAAATCTGCATGAACAAGCTCTAGTGGAACTTTTGCTCTGAAGCTGCTAGAACCAGGAAAGGCTTGACTCCTGTGCTTTCCTACCAAGCAACTCTCACATACCTGTGACTTGTGGTTCATCTTTGGCATACCTCTGACCATGCCTAACTTGGACATTTGGTTTATGGCCTCAAAGTTCAAATGCCCAAGCCTTGCATGCCATGTCCAGGCAGTCTCATTCATCATAGTCAATAGACATTTGGGTGTAGCTACCTGCAAATGGATCTTGTACAATCTGTTCTCAGACTTCTTTACCTTTATTAAGGTTCTTCCATTGTTTTCATACACCCACAAGAATCCATTCTCCATCAATATCCTACAGCCCACTTCATCAAGTTGGCCTAGGCTTAGGATGTTACTCCTTAATGCAGGTATGTAGTACACATTTGTGACTACTTTGTGCTCACCATTCTTGCACTGGAAGCAGATTGAACCTCTCCCTTTGATTACAACCACTGATCCATCCCCAAACTTTACTTTTCCTGTGATACCCTCATCAAGATCAGTGAAGTGGGAATGAATACCAGTCATGTGGTTGCTGGCACCATTATCAAGATACCAGGTGCTTGTATCCCCTTCCTGTGGCAACCTCTTGGGGAACACACCCTGTTCCTCTAATAGACCTAAGTCTTTTGAGAGTTTTGCCATCAACAGGGCAGGTTCTTGGTCTTCTTGGGCCTGTGCAAGATGTGCCTCCTGTTCTCCTCTACTAGGAGCCTTGCACTCATTTGAGTAGTGCCCAAGTTTATCACAATTGAAGCACCTTATGTTTCTCTTGTCTTTCTTGTTGCTTTTGCCATTTCTTTCACAGTTATCAGGGTTGGATTTCCCTCCCCTGCCCTTTGTAAATCTTCCTCTCCCTCTTTCTCTACCTTTGGTGTCACTGGTGGCATTACCCCGCTGGTGCTCTGATTTGGACTCCTTTCTTGTCCTCTCTAGCCACTCAGCTTTGGTCAGGAGAAGCTGACTAGATGAGTCCTTGCTTCTAGTCACTGGCTTCAGTCTTTCTTCATAGGCTTTCAACCGCCCAACCAGTTCCTCAAATGGCATCTTCTCAAGATCAGAGAACTGTTCTATTGCTGCTACAATAGGCAAGTACCTTTCAGGTGCAGCCTTCAAGACCTTCCTTACTTGCTTCTTATCTGGGATCACAGTTCCCAGAGCTCTATATCTTGAGATCAATTCTCCCATTCTTCCTGCAAACTCATCTATGGACTCATTCTCTCCCATTCCCAACATCTCAAACTCATGATCTAAAGTTTGAATTCGGGCTTGCTTTACTCTTTCTTCCCCTACATACCTTTTCTTCAAGGCATCCCAGACATCTTTCGCAGTCTTGAATGCAACAACTTGCATCAAGACTTCTTCTGGCAAAGACTGGAAGATGAAGGCCCTCGCCTTCTTGCCAAGTTTCACATCAACTGTGGCTGTGTCAGGGGGTTCTATGGCATCCCAGATTCCCTGGGAATCCATAAAGGCTTCCATCTTTATTGACCAGGAGGTGTAGTTCGTCGGGGTTAACATGGGGATCTTGAACGATATGGAGTCGCTGGTATCTTTCAGCACCACCTGTGCACCGCGATATGCCATTGATTCTTTGGATCTTAGTCGCAGATGATCACTTCGGAAGATTCAATTACGGCTTCGGAAGATTCAATCACCACTTCGGAAGATGCAGTCACCACTTCGGAAGTTCCAATTACCACTTCGGAAGTTCCAATTACCACTTCGGAAGATGCAGTCACCACTTCGGAAGTTTCAATTACAATCGCAACTGATTGTAATTCCGGATTCAAGGGTTCAAGATTCAATTACAATCGCAACTGATTGTAATCACGGAATCAAGGGTTCAAGATTTGAATTCCGATGGAGTTCAATCCAGTCGGCAGTAGGAATCGCGTGGGAGAGATCACGATTGTGAGAGAGAAGAGGATTCTATGGATCGAGAGCCTTTGAAGCTCTGATACCAAATGATATTAACAGAATTAACTAACAAAATGCAAGGAAATGTTTATTGAGTAAGTATTTGTGATACATCAATACACACAAAGGCCACCTATTTATAGTTGTTAGAATAACAACCTATTTACACATCAAGCCCCTCTACTTTCAAGATTTACACATTTACACTAAACATGCTACAAAACTAATACAAAGAATTACAATCTAACAGATTCAAGTGTTGGTTTGGGTTGATTCCTATCAATATAGGATGTTTTTTTTTGCACTGAAACTAATTTTTTTTTTTGCAACTTTCAGTGCGTTTAGCATGTTTCCCCTTTAACCAGTTTTTTTGCCTGTTGGACCGACTGGAGTTTAATATAACATGAATCAACCCTTTCTTGAGTAAATGGCTTGACATGGCCACTTCTGTGTGTACTGATCAGACCGACTTAAATTAGATTACATAATTATTAGATGACACCACTTTATTACATTCTACAATAGTGAGTCAACAAATTGTTTTCTGCCAATGTAAAACTATCATTGGCTTTTGATGTTTCAATTAGGAAAATGATGCTCCAGAAGTAGCTGTTGCTAGACTGTTTGCATCTGTGAAGAGCCATGCAGAATACAACAGTTCTGGTGCTTTTGCCCATTGCTTGCAACAAGTACCTTCAGAAGGACAAACTCAGGTATCTATTCTTCTATGTTTGTCCCCTAGTAGAAATGCATCATAATTGTTCTGCCCACAATGAAATGGCTTTTTGATCCAATGTCTATAATTTAGGAAACTGCTGCTGAAGTCCAAAGTCTGCTTGTTTCTGGTAGAAAGAAAGAGGCTCTTCTGCGTGCACAAGAGGGCCAATTGTGGGGACCTGCACTTGTTCTTGCAGCGCAACTTGGTGACCAGGTCTCTTTTTATACACACATACACATGAACACACTTTTTTTTAACTTTTACCAATCTCATTTGTTTTCTTTGTTCGATGGGTTTGGGATCTTTATTGCAGTTTTACGTGGATACGGCTAAGAAAATGGCTCTTTCCCAGTTAGTACCAGGATCACCTTTACGGACATTATGCCTACTTATTGCTGGTCAACCAGCAGATGTGTTTGCATCTGATGTTACATCAGATGGTGGCATCCCTGGTGCTGTAAATGTGTCTCAACAGCCTACACAGGTAATACCATTGATCATTTGTTCAATTAACTGTATAGCCATGTTTTTTTGTTACCACATTGAACCATAACCCTAGACGAGAATATGCATGTGTTTCTTTGTGGATAGAGGTGGCACTTTTGGTTCATTTACTTATGAACAGGCTGATTTTGGCTGTCTTCATCCCAAGCTAGTCACATAGGTATTACCTACAAACGTAGCTTAACTAGAACTGTTCAAAGGGACTGAAAGTCACTCAATGTCTACTATTGTAATAGTATGGTCTTTTATAGTCTTAATTGATGCATTAATTTATATATATTTTTTTTAAAGAATGGACAGAAGTGTTTGCGGGTCAACCCAACCTGATCTAGTTTGTTGTGGTGACCAAAATCATTTTCGCATCCCACCCACCCATCTGCCACCTATAGTTTCTTATGTCTTTTTCACTTACATAATATCACTTGTTCATTTGCAATAGGCTCAAAATAGTGTTAATAGTATGCTTGATGACTGGGAGGATAATTTGGCAGTAATCACTGCCAACAGAACAAAAGATGACGAATTGGTGCTTATTCATCTTGGAGATTGTTTGTGGAAGGAAAGGAGTAATGTAAGTATATATGAATGTATCACCTTTTATGATTATGATTTTGGGTTTTGTTTTTGTAATTCCATAAAAAATGATGTAGATTATTGCGGCCCACATTTGCTACTTAGTTGCAGAAGCAAACTTTGAACCATATTCAGACACTGCTAGAATGTGTCTTATTGGTGCCGATCACTGGAAACATCCCCGTACATATGCTAGCCCTGAGGCTATTCAGGTCTCACACTCTCACCTCATCTTCTGTTACTAGAATCAAAGATGCAAAAATTAAGTAATGATTCTTGATGACTGAAAAAGTAAATTTTGATTCACGTGTACCTTAGAGCATTTTAGTTTTTGTTATTTGTGATGGAAAATAGATACCTAAATTATGTGTTTTTCTGTAATAACATTGCATAAAGACCCTGTATCGGTCATACACAAATATTTGAATAAAATTGTAGTTAAAAAGAAAGATGGCTTGATGAGTATGAGTGTTTTTGCTTACGTTAGCTTTATATATTTAGTTTACTGACATAGTAAAGACAAAGAAACTATGTTTTAACCATTATCAATCACTAGCTGTATAAACATCCCCAAAACTACAATTTTAAAGTTTTCAGCCTTCTAAGAATTCTGAAAAAGGTAATTCCGCCTTGAACTTTTGATGTCTTCTACTGGTATGTCAAAATAACAATACCTTGCTATTTAAATGCGAAACAGAGGACAGAGGTGTATGAATATTCAAAGCTGCTTGGCAACTCACAGTTCACCTTGCTACCATTCCAACCATATAAATTTATTTACGCTCACATGTTGGCTGAAGTTGGAAGAGTGTCAGACTCGTTAAAGTATGTATATCTTTCCTTATTTCCTAAACTTTCTTGCTAGAGGTGGTGATTTCAACACGTATATATGGAATTGAATCAACAGGATTGTATCTGATATATAACGGGTCAAACATGATAAATATAATAACTAGCTAAAAGCTGAAACCGGTGAAATGAGCTGAAAGACCTTAATGAGTCAAATGGGTAAAAAATTGCTGATGGCACCCAAACCCGCAGCATTTCAACCCACACATGGAAGTTACCCGTTATGACTCCAACCCAATTTGACCGGTTACCCAACCTGCCCCTTCCCTCCTAAACTTACTTCTTTTTGTTTTCCTCCTGACATGTTATTGTCTTAATTCAGATACTGTCAAGCAGTAACGAAATCCTTAAAAACTGGGAGAATTCCTGAGGTAGAAACATGGAGACAACTGGTTACATCCTTAGAGGATAGGTTAAAAATCCACCAACAGGTACCATGTTTCCCTTTTGTTAATCTCCACCTGAAATTAAAAAGGATGTTCTGATTTTTGTAGTTCTGTTTTTGTAGGGCGGGTTTTCGACGAACTTAGCTCCTGGTAAAATAGTTGGTAAATTGCTCAACCTTTTTGATAGCACTGCGCATCGTGTTGTTGGTGGCACACCGCCACCAGTCCCACCAACATCTGGTGGCAGTGCCCAAAACGACAATAATCAACAACCACAGAAGGGTCTCAGGTTTTTAACGAGTCAATCAACAATGGCAATGTCATCTTTAATGACATCCCCATCTATGGAGTCGATCAATCAGGCTGATGGAAACAGAAGAATGATGCATAACCGCAGTGCTTCAGAACCTGATTTTGGTCGATCTTCGAAACAGGTTATGATAAGATTCATGTCAATAACTTCCCTTTTCATCCCAATGTTTATTTTTAATTCGTTTGCTAATTAGGGTGTTTTTGGTGTTTGAGTTCACATTTTGGAACTGATATATGAGTACTACGACTTTAAACACCAGAAAACACTGTTTCCTGCTACCTGTTTTGTTACATCTGATTATCTTTAATTATTAAAAATCACATGGTTACTTTCAAAGGCATACCTGTTGTAATGGAAGGCAAATAACCAAATAACCGTTTTCTTTATATAATATTCATTGTGATAAACTTGATGTAGGATCAGGATGACACATTAAAGGAAAACTCCGCTGATTCACAAAGAAAAGCATCTGGCAATACTTCACGGTTTGGTCGCTTCGGTTTTGGCTCTGGGATTATACAAAAGACAGTGAGTATGGTTCTAAAGCCTCGCCAGGACAAGCAGGTACCATTTGTTGTACATAGAGGTGGAAAATGGGTGGGTCGGGGCTCATGGGTAAGATGTCAAAATAGGCGACTTTTAAGTACGCTTCCTAAACAGGTGTGGTCAGGTTTGGGTTAGTCTGATCTGCAATTATTCGTCTGTTTTAATTATATAATAAAGAGTAAGCTGAGTATGATCACAAAAACTATATTATTACATATTATTTGAGCTTTATCATCATATAGCGATCAGGAGGTCTTGTATATATTTAAAAAAAAGTTCATCATAACATCCGTTTAAAATCATCTTGTCTTGTATATATAAATATAACTAATTCAAATTGTATCACTTTTATTTCCTGAACAAAAGTTAGGGTAGAATCTAGGAGTTTGAAATTATTGTTTCCATATTCACATATTTTTTTGATTTTCATAAGCCTATTAATATGCTTTCCAAACAAATAGGAGGAAATTTAGGACTTCATTGTTTCACGTTGACTTTTATTATTCTAAAATATTCACAAAATTAAATCATTATTTGAAAAAAAAAGAGATGTTGTCAAGTGACAATATTGGTTTAGTATTTTGTCATGTGCAATTGTGGCTTAATATGTTGACAAGGGGCCACCTATTATCTTTTATTATACATAGAAGATAGAAGATAGTTGAAATTTACCTGTAATTGTAAATCATACTTAAATTTATATGATAGAAGATAGAAGATAGTTGAAATTTACCTGTAATTGTACATCATACTTAAATTTATATGATAAACCTGAGCTCTTTTTAGTTTAAAAAAACAAATCGCTTTTATGTTTGTAGGCGAAATTGGGAGACACTAATAAATTCTATTATGATGAGAAACTTAAAAGATGGGTGGAAGATGGCGTTGATTCGCCAGCAGAGGAAGCAGCCCTTCCTCCACCACCAACAATGGCAACTCTCCAGAATGGATCACCAGATTATAGCTTAAAGACCGCTTTAAGAACTGAATCTATGAGCAGTGGGAACTCTGAATATGTAAGCCCAACTTCCACTAGTCATACTTCAGGAATTCCACTGATTCCACCCACCACAAACCAATTTTCTGCACGTGGAAGGACGGGGGTTCGAGCAAGGTAACTCAACACATTTATTTTTTTCATCTGTTATACATAGTCATAACATTGTATGATGATGTTTGGGTGTGCCTTTTGGAATTGACTAGATAATGAGATAATCATATGTTAGCGTTTGAGAACTTTTCATCATATAAGGAATTAAACTTGTAGTAAAAAAAATTAAGAGATTGTTACCACGAATTAGGTAAAAGAAGGGGTAATTAGGTAAAATTTTATATCTCTATGATGGCGTGTTTGAATATGTGTTCTGGAAGTGATTATGTGACAGATTATTAGCAATAATTAAAAATGTTGTAGAAAATAGTGTTTTGTATGTGCTTATACCGTTTGGCAAGTTATCATTAAAAATTTATAGACAGAATAACCAGAAAACACGTAAGAACTGATTATCTTACTCCTAAATATCTGCACCATAAGAAATATCTTTTCATCTGGACATTAAAACTTAAATCTGATTATCATATAACCCATTGTCATATGGTGATTCCAAAATGCATATGCGAACACTTTTATAAAGACCTTGACATCTTAATATTTTGACATGTGTTTTACAGGTACGTTGATACTTTCAACCAAGGAGGTGGAAACCATACTAACTTATATAAATCACCTTCTGTTCCAATCATCAAACCTAAAACAAGCCCCAACCCGAACCCAAGTTTCTTTGTTCCCACAGCTGTCCCTGCACCTAAAGAACCCGCAGCCAATATTGCTCCTGATAACTTGCAACAACACACATTCGATAACCAAACTCCCTTGTTATCTTCTATGCCCGATCAATCAGCAACGGGCATTCAAAAATTTGCATCAATGGATGATATGTCAAAGGAAGGATCGTCATTATCAACTTCAACATCCACATCATCGTTCGTCTATGATCCCGTATCACGAAGAACAGCATCATGGAGTGGAAGTGTGAATCAAGATCTTTCGGGGTCTGCTAACAACGGTGAACAAAAACCAGCTGGAAGCATGCCTGGGTATACGTTTATGCCAAACGAGACTGGTTTTACACAGTCGTCGAATGATGATCTCCTAGAGGTTGAACTTTAAAGCGGATAAGCTGTTATTTTCTTGTTGTTGTACACCAAAATACGACTTGTATGTTTGGAAAGATAAGTTTTGCTAAATTATAAAGAGTAATACTTGTGAAGAAGATAGATCTCTCACCATACTCTTCATTTTTGCCAGGAAGATTGAAAGAACCTCAAAAGTGAAGTAGGGTTTTGGTAAAATAGATGAGATGGTGACTCAATTTTTTTTTCCTTTTAAATAAATAAATGTGTGTATTCATTTGTAAGTAATAACTTAAAGCTTGTGTTTTATGTTAATTAAGCTCAAGCCACAAGGAAGATGATGGTATGCAACCAAGGGAACCACGCACATGCATAAAACACACCGATCGACACAAAATATGATAACACAAACCCACTAAACAATGACCAAGTAAAACTCAAAAACCTGAATCAGAAATGACCTAGTCAAAATGTAATTTTAATCAGATGATTTGACTATACAATGCCAACATAGTACACTTATTTTAGGCAATGCATTTTTTGGTTACATGGATTTAATTAGATGTGCAACTATCCAAAACCAGGGAGAATTTTATAAACTCTTTACTAAACACCCTGAACCTTTGAAGATCTTAAAAACAACTGCTAACCAACTTTTGTCCTTCATGGACAATCTACTTTAAAGTTCGATTAAGACACTTTGAACATAGACATGTGTCAATTAAGAAAGCTTTACACATGAATATGTGAAATCTTTTTATCTAGTTGTTTAATTCTAACTATCATTTTTACAAAATATTGTTCCAGAATTTCTTGTGAAAATCTTTCAAATTGATTTATCATTTACTACCAAACCACTATTTGGTAACCAAAATGGTAACAAACTTCTTAAACCAGGATGCTAAATTTTTTACCATAAGCTTAATACATATTATACATTCAACGAGCTACTCTTCTGAAACGGATCTTGCGTTAAAAAGTATACGCTACACACTTAATAGTTATTACAATCCTTTAAATGAGATTAGGACTTTTGTTTGTGTTTGTTTCTTTACAGTATCAACTTATTGATGAGTTCGCCCGACACGGGTAGCTAACTGTCCAATGTTAGGTGACAATGAAATTTTTGGGGTGAATTTGATTCTTTAGATTTTTGATACATGCGGAGGCTATGTTTAGTTGTTTATATTTAGAGATATGCGAGTGCCCATTGATGATATCATGAAAAGCCATTTTCAAAGTATCACAGAGTTTAAAAAAAAAAATACTTCCTCAAAAAAAGAAATAATAAACTATATTGTAAATATTTAGTTTGCCAACAAAAGAATTACAAAAACATCAATAGGCTCCTTGATCGTGAACCATAATATTTAGATCGAAGACGAATAATATTTTTGTGTTGTTTAAACTTGAATAATGACCTTTATTTTTATTGCATCAAAAAGAAATAACAATCCATACCTCGGAGAAGTTGTAGGCCCCAATAAAAAAGATCAAGAGTGATTCCTCACCTATCCTATCAGGGGCCCAGTTGAACGCTCGGTTACATTGGAAAAACAAAATGATAGGTGAAACTAGATCATGTTCAATGCTTTGATGATTTATGAACACCATGAATCATGCTTCCCAGTCGTTAATGATATTTATGGATAGATAAAATCTTGATGGATCAAAATGAAATCTATCTACATATTGAACGTGAATAAGGAATGTAACATCTTTGGAGAACGAAGCATAAATAAAGAAACAAACAAACATACCCTGTGAATCCCACTCAAATAGTAAGGCTAGGGAGAGTAAGACGATGACAAACCCCACATTAAACTCATAAGATAGAGAGACTGCTCCCAAGAAGACCCTCTGCTCAGCAAAACTCCTTTTATACAAGTAACATACAGAATGCAACATGTATGATAATATGGACTATTAACTAGTAACGGTAATAAGATAAAAGCACACTCAACACCAAGAAAAATCACAAAAGATGTGATAATCTATAATATTATTGCAGGTAAAGCTAATCTCTAATATTACAGCAGGTAAAGCGCTAGGGCTAAGAGTAAGTCTATAGTGCTAAAGACACTTACAAGTAAAAGAAACGCGAAATACAAATCTAGAATATGGCTATCTTTGATCCCTATGACGACCACAAACCTAAGATACGACTTCGTAGCATAGTCCTACTTTACACGTTCCCCTATAAATCCCGAACATGTATCCTACGTCTTCAAAAGCTCCTGTCACTAATCATATATTTAGAGAGGTGCAAGTCAAGGAGATCATGTCTCATCTTCTCCTCCCATGTGAGCATAGGTCTACTTTGTTCCTCTTCCCTTCTATTATGAGGATCTCTACACTCCTTATAGGTGTATGTAGTTGTCTCCCACGCTCATGCCTAAAGCATCTTAATCTCATGTCTCTTATCTTATTTGAGATGCATGATACCCCTAATCTAACTTTTAAAACTTCATTTTTTATCCAATCAAAATTTATGTTTGCACACATCCATCACAACATCTTTCTCTCAACTACCTTTAACTTCCGGCGTATGTCTTTTTAATTGGCCAAAATTCAATTTAATACAATACAGATGGTCGAACTGCCACTTTATAAAACATTCTGTTTAATCTCTCAAGAACTTCTAGTCACACGAAACGCATTGGGATGCTCTCCACTTGCACCAGTTTTGTGAACCCAATGAGCTACATCACAGTCAATGTCTCTATAATTGTAGACGAATGATCCCAAGTACTTAAACTTAGTTATTTGCGTTACAACTTACCCTAATAGTCACCTAATGAGATCATTGTCCTCCCTACTAACCCCACTAAAGTGACAATGTAGGCACTTGGTTTTAGATCGACCGATGCGTTGGCCTTTTCTCTCTAAGGCATTCTCCACTCCTCTGGTCTTTGGTTCAGGTCGTGCTTATTTTCCACTACTAACGTAATATCATCTGCAAAAAACATGCACTAGGGAATAACTTTCTGTATCATCTTCAACAACTCATCCAAGACTATTTCAAATAGGAACGAGTTTAATATAGAACCTTGGTGAAGTCACACCTCCATTTGAAAAAAATAATAATTTGTATCTCTTACCGACGGTTGAACATTCGTCGAAGCATTATTTACATATCTCTGATTGACTCTATATACTTCAAAGGGAATTCCTCTACTGTCGAGACTATACCAAATCCTCTTACGGGGCATACTATCATAAGCATTTTCGAGATGATGAACACCATATGCAAGTTTTGCTTCTTCTCCTTATGTTTTTCCTTGAGCCTCCTCAAAAGGTGTATCGTTCTGTAGTTGACAGACATAATATGAAGCTATTTGTTATCAAGCCTAAAAAAGAACTAGAACAATAGCGCTTTTGATAAAAATAAATAACAATAAACACACTAGATCAAATTGAATATATGAACAAGAAATGAAAGAAAGTTTATATCTATTTTTAAAGTGGACGAAGAACATTGAATTTATTATTATTCATTAACACAAAGTCTATAAATAGACTTACATAAATATAATGCGGGAATTAACTAAAATAATAAAATATTCTCCTACTAGAGAACTGGTAAAAGCATGACATATTCTTTTACCCAACGTACGTTTTACCTCCACAAGAGCCTGTTAAATCAAAATGTCAACTCTGACTAATTAAACTGTTAAATAAACCAATATTATAAAACCATAAATGTTTACTCTTTAAATTTCTATCCATGGAAGCCACGTGAACCTTTATTCCATGCATCCAACTAAATAATTTTTGAAGCAATTTTAAATACTAACGACAACCCACACCCTTGACCGGGTAAATAAACGATTAACCCCAACAAATACCTCTTAAATCGCTTATTCATACCGTTCATTCGGATAAAGACAATTCATCCTCAATCAAATTCTCTTCTTGGTTTTTTAATTTTGTATAGTCATTGTTGTAGTAACTATTATCCTGAAAATGCTTGTTATCATCTTGACTCCTCATGGACTCATGACCTCTTCCCTAGCCATGTCCAAACTCATCTTGGTTGGAGCATCAAACGCCATAACGTTTACACTCGTGCGGGTTTCTTGACACATGGAATGTCCTCCAATAAGCCACATGGAATGTCCTCCGTTTTCTCGGTTCCTTTCAAGCATTTATTGTACGCTTTCAATCTACCAACTGCTTAATTAAATAGTATTTAGTCGAGATCGAAATATCACTTAATTGTAGCCATAATTTGAAAAAAATTGATTTGGGCATCGAATTAAGCAACCTTTTCACCAACTCAACTTTTTCAAGCTCATATGCGAGACTCCCTCTTCAATGTTGCAAGTCTAGCCATTCTCAGCCATCTACCCCCAAATACGTATCTTCAATCAATCCTACACTTTCTTTGGGTTGGTGTAAACCGCCATTGAAGTACCACCTCCTCAAGAATAGCTTGAAATAAAACGGTAAGCGCTTGTTTCGACTTCTTTGGATCTGATTCTTTAGTTAATGCCCTCGGTTCGACTGTCTCCTATAACCCAAGTGTATCCATGATCGACTTAACTTTGACCTTCCATATATGGATAAATCGTAAGGGGCAAAACCAGACATTGGTATATGTCATTGTGGTACCAAAACCATTCTTTTCTTCCTTTTGACAGCTTCAACCATTTTTTCTAATCAAACCAATTCTAAGAGCTCTATTAAGCTGATCAAGAAAAAAAGCTATTGCTTTTACCTTTTCTTTAACCCGCAAAACGAAAAAAAATCCAAAGCCAACTACTTTGACAGATCCTTTACGTTCATATTTCACGCACCTTCGTCTGTTAGACTCTTTCAACATGAATAGGCTAATTAAGAGTAGAAGTTACTTTTGTTACTCTTCAACCTTTGATCAGAATCAACTTATAACGCCTTTAAACGAATACCAAGTGTTGGTTATCTAGCCTTAAGAAGAATTAGAACAGTAGCCTTTGATGAAAATAAATAACACAAAACACACTAGATCAAATTAAATATGTAGAAGAATTGAAAGTTGGTTTATATTGTAACATCCGGCCCATTTTTAAACTATAAACCCAAACCCAAACCTATTTGAGTCAATCTTCTAAATCAAATTCATTATTTAGTCATTTTATTTATTTTTGTGTTCCAAAAATAATAAATGTGTCACTTAATCAATTTAACTAAAATTCTATAATTTATAAAATAAAATTTATAAATTTTAAAAAGTTAGTAATATTTATAAGATTTTAAATATTCAATTAAAATATGTGATCAAATTGTAAAGTTTATGTGAGACTTATAAAGTCTATAAAGATTTTATAAAAAAATAAGTTGTTAAATTAAAATTAGCGTCTTAAAAAATTTAGAGTTTAATTGTAATTATTTTATAATTTATTTATTTTATTTAAGTTTATATTTATTTTAAATTCCAATCATAACACCCTTTTGAAAGATTTGTAACTCACCATTAACACCATTAATAACCTCCTCCTAACCTCAACCATAAAAGCAAGCTTTAGGTCTCACTTTTCAATTGCTTATTCTCCAAAAATCTTACTTACATTTCTTTCTTTCATCCATTAGTTTTGATAAATTTCAAGAATTTTCATTTACAAGTAATTTCAAGAATTTTCTAATACTAAGGTAATCTTATATTGCTTTTATATTATGCATTTCTATATTGTTTCAATCATCCTAACATCCAATTGTTCTCATGACTTTATGTTCTTACTTTTATTATTTTTTCTACTAAATATCTTTTAATATTAATCATTATCATTTGATCATTAACCTTCTAACATTTACCAACCTTATAACAATCACTAACATTCCTAAATCAAGCTAACAACACGCTAACGTAAACAAAGAATACCGTTTGCACATGGACGGCTATGCCGCCGCATTCGGTTATTCCACAAGATTATTTCTCTAAATGATGGCTATGCCAAAGTCTTAGAATATTTTTTATAACTAAATTGAAGTCTAATATATATCAACATATTACAATTTGTTCTAACCCGTTTCATACTTTAACAATTTTAAAAGTGCACATAAGTGTCTTACTATAATTTTGGCAGAATATAGTATGACTTCAACTGACCATAAATTGGTCATAAAAAACTAAATTTGAGTAAAAGTAGACTCCAATATTAAGTTCATCGAATAACCTTTTTAACGATAGTCTATACGTATTCAAACTCACTCGGACGACTAAAAAATAGTCTTCACAAGATAAGAGCGCGTTTCAGCACCTTCTATCTTATGCTGCTGTTTTGACCTATTTACGGGTCTTTTCGTAAAAATGTTTCTAAACAAAAGTTGTCCAGAAGACTCTGAACTAGTAAACTGTAAATTTTTATAATTTTATGAAACCGTTTGCTATTTTTAAAACCAGTTCAAACACGTACCAAACATTCTGTCTAGAATCTAAAACTGGTGCAATAATTTTTTTTCAATCTGCCTTTCGCCTTTTGGCATTATCTAAACGTCCTAACTTCTTATAATGAATTCCGACCTCAAGTTATTGTTTTTTATCCTTTAGGATATCACCTTTGACTTTTGAACATCCAAGCTTTCTTATGAACCCTACAACCATTATTATACAATGTGAGTATTCATAGCTCTTTTTATGTGTTTTATATCTTGGGGAAATCATGTGATTCTATATTAAATCATTAATGTTCATTGTTATTTTATTTCATTCTAAATTCAATTCAAGACATGTTATTTTTGTTAAATAAATTCATAGAAATCACATATTAACCCAATAATTCACCAAATCCTATTTTTAACACTAAAATACTTATTTTAGGTCTTGTAAATTTTTAAACTTGTAAAGTTTTAAGTTTTGACCATATTTGAGAATTTTACCACTTTTCGGGTCCTTAATTTCGCCCATTTAGTCCATAATACCACTCCTTTCAACATGTTTATCAAATGTAACGAATTTTATATGTTTAATATCACCAAAACCCTAGAACAATGCATTAGTTCACGGATTCTTTCATACATAGCATCATTGTTGCTTTTAAAGGGTGTTATACACTATTTACATATGTGTAATCATCATAGTTTGAGCATAAACGTCACCAAACCCTTTAGTAACTTTTAACCCAGGTGATTATGATGTTCATAAAATGTTTTTGAGTAGACTTTAACATGGGTTGAAGGAATTTTCAATCAGGTGGGTTTTTGGTGCTAAAACCCATGAAAAAGAGGGTTTTTGTGGTGAAATCGGGTGCACAAACCCTTTGTAAGGATTCCTTAAGTCTGATGCAACCCAAAATATCCAATGTGTCTCTGCAACATGCACTAAGTACTGAAGTAAGAAATGCTTCGGAAGTTTTACACAATACACTAGAAAATACTCTAAGTGTAAAATCTTCTGAAGCCAAGACCAATATCTTCCGAAGCCAAACATGAAGTCTTCCGGGGCCTCAGAGACAAAGTCTTCCGAAGCTTCAACCTATGAAGACAGATTTCTTCCGAAGACTTTTAGTATACATGCTTTATCTGATGTACTGTTCCATAAAGCTGGACACATTTCCGCTGCGTCTCTATAAAGTCACCAACTTACATGAGTTGGTGAAAAGGTCCATGCTTTTGGTAACTGTACATTGAGGTCTTGAGTCTGTAACTTTCTACTTTATGTACTTTATCCTTTTTGTAATAGATAAGGATGTGAGCTATGGCATGTCATAGTCACAAGGTCAAAAGGCAGATATGCCTTTTGATCCTACAATTGATTTTGTTAGTGTCTAGTCAATTGTATCCAGCTGGCTTTCAAAGTATAGCCGGCTGTAGGTTGTAGTATAAGTACTTCAAGTTCTTATATATTTCTTTATGCTTTGTAACACTTGTAAAAGAACTTGAGAAAGCAATATACTGCCTCCTTGAAACCCAACTCTCTTGTTCTGTCTCTTTACTTTACTTGTGTTCTTTGTATCAACTTGGTTTATCCAGTTCACTGTTTGATCAGAGTTTAGTTGCTCTCCTCATTCTGTTGTTGTGTTGTAATTTGTTCAAGCCCTTAACCGGTCCTGCAATTGGTATCAGAGCTTTCCAGGCTCTTGATATAAGATCTTACCATCTTAAGATCCCTCACACACACAAAAACTAAACTCTCCAAATGGCATCCATCTCAAAGACTGATATGGAGACTGGAACCATGAACAAATCCCCACTGATCACTCTTGATGATTTTGACACCTGGTGTATGAGAATGGAAGGTTTCATCAGGTCTCTTGATTCAAGAATGTGGGAATCTGTTGAGAATTAACCTTTCATACCCAGCACTCCTTCTGCTACTGGTGCTGGTATGATTCCAAAAGATGTGGCCAACTACTCTGATGAAGATAGAAAAAGAGTAGAGATTGATAGGAAGGCCATGACTGCTCTTCAGACTGCTCTCCCAAACTCTGTATACAGAGGCTTTAAGAAGTGCAAAACAGCTAAACAGTTGTGGGATGCACTGAAGCTGATGTATGAAGGCTCCTCTGAAGCCAAGGAGAACAAGAAGGATCTCCTGAATCAGCAGTTTGAAAACTTCACCTTCAAAGCAGGTGAAACCATGACTCAACAATACTTCAGGTATGTTGAGATAGTGGATACCCTAGTGGATGGAGGAGTTCCTCTTGAGAATAGGGACATTGTAAGGAAATTCATGTCCTCACTTCCTAGGCAATGGACACACTACTGTGTGGTGATCAAGAGGACTGAGAACCTCAAAACTCTTACTCTGACAGAGTTATATGGGATTCTCAGTGGATACCAGATGGAGATGAACATGCAAGGTTCATCTGGCAACTCCAACAATCAAATGGGTTCAGCCCTTCATGTGGTTGAAAGGGATAGCATAGAACCCCAACATCATCTCATATGCTACCCTGACAACTCACCAAAGGGTCCTTTCATCACCTTCCCGGAGACACCCAGGGAGAACTTTACTCAAGGAAGCCCATTCCAAGAGACAAGTTCTTCTCAAGCCTTTGTGTCTACTGATGAAAGCTATGGGAATTCTCTCTTCACTCTTGAAGACCTGGACTGTATCCATCCAGATGACCTGGAATACATGGAGATAGTTCAGCAGATGGCTCTCCTCACTCACAGAGCCAAGAAGTTCTACAAGAGAACAGGAAGAAGATGCAAGACCGTTTAAGGGCTTTAACACAATTACAACACAACAACACAATGAGGAGATTAACTAAACTTTAATCAAACAGTGAACTGGGTAACCAAGGTGATACAAAGAACACAAGTAAAGCAAGAGACAGAACAAGAGAGTATGGGTTTCAAGGAGGCAGTATATTGCTTTCTCAAGTTCTTTTACAAGTGTTACAAAGCATAAAGAAAGATACAAGAACTTGAAATACTTATACTACAACCTACAGCCGGCTATACTTTGAAAGCCAGCTGGATACAATTGACTAGACACTAACAAAATCAATTGTAGGATCAAAAGGCATATCTGCCTTTTGACCTTGTGACTATGACATGCCATAGCTCACATCCTTATACATTACAAAAAGGATAAAGTACATAAAGTGGAAAGTTACAGACTCAAGACCTCAATGTACAGTTACCAAAAGCATGGACCTTTTCACCAACTCATATAAGTTGGTGACTTTACAGAGATGCAGCGGAAAAGGTGCTTTATGGGACAGTACATCAGATAAAGCATGTGTACTAAAAGTCTTCGGAAGAAATCTGTCTTCATAGGTTGAAGCTTCGGAAGACTTTGTCTCTGAAGCTTCGGAAGACTTCATGTTTGGCTTCGGAAGATATTGGTCTTGGCTTCGGAAGATTTTACACTTAGAGTATTTTCTAATGCATTGTGTAAAACTTCCGAAGCATTCTTCACTTCAGAACTTAGTGCATGTTGCTGAGACACTTAGGATGTTTTGGGTTGCATCAGACTTAAGGAATCCTTACAAACTCCCCCTAGGCTGATGCTACCAAAACACTTAGAAGATCTTCAAATGTTGGTAGTCTTCAGTACAATCAAGACCATTCCTTTCTTCTTTAGATGGTCAGGATCATCAAGACTCTCATGGTATCTTCTCATCTCAAAGAGATCATGCAGAGGTAAGTTGATTATGTCTTGCCAGGAGTAGACATTCTCAACACCTTGATCTCTGATAACATTCCATCTTTCTGGATTGGTAGAGTAAGTCCAGGACAAGATGGGTGTCTCAGTAGTTAGAGGAGCCACTTGAATAGGAGTTGATTGGGCTGCCTCATCATGCACTTCCTCAGGTTGATCTGATTCAGCCTGAGGTGCAGAGGTAGATGAATTTGGCTTCTTCTTTTTAGTCTTTGGTTTAGAAGCCATCCTCTTCTTCCTCTTGGATGTCTTTAACTGAGAAGACTGGTCTGCAGCACCATGTTGATCATCAGTGTCTTTCTCAGTTGGGTGTTCCTCCCTCACAGGTTCAGAAGTGCATCTGCCTGATAGAAGCCTATGGCACTCAGGTAGTTGATCATCTTGATCCTATCTTCTTCTTTATCTACCTGAGGTTCTTGTGGAGCCACATCTTCCTGTGCAGGACTTTCTTGAACTGGTGAGAGAGTGGGAGCATGCTTGTAAAGTCTTTTCTGTCTCTTCTCCTCTTTGAATTGGAGAAGTAGCCTTGCATCCTCTTTCTCCTTCATCTCTCTTGATACTTCCATGTCAGCCAGTTCATTTAACTCTTCTAAGGGGAGGGAGATGATTTCATCAATGTCATAGTTCCTGGTCTGTAAATAGGTAATCCTGACTGCCCTTAACTCATCATCTTGAGTATTTGGTCTGGGGGCAGCCCTGATTGCAGCTTGCATGAAGCTAGATGACCCAGTAGAACTTTCTCCCCTTAGCCTCCTTTTCCTCTCTCTCTCTTCCTCCTCAATTTCCTCAGGAGTCATTATCCTTTTCCCTTGTCACCAACAGACCTTTGTGACTCAGGGTGGATTGAGGCTTGGCCTTCATTGCTTGGTGTAGCTTCCATGCTCTGGCCAGAGAGAGGCTGAGAAACACCCTTCACCAGCAGGTGTCTCAGATGGAGTTTGGACCTCTGCAGCAGTTGTTGATGATGAGACAGGGGTCTCAGGTTCTGCCACTGGGCCTTCAGTCAAGGTTTCCCCTATGAAACTAATCTTAGGGTCCACCTCAACATCCAGTTGACCGATGACATTGCCTGATTGCCTAAGTCTCCTTCTTAGAGTGAACTCTGCAAGGATCCTGTCTTGGATTCTTTGAGCCAGCCTGTCATCTTGTCTTGAATTGCTTGGATTGACAAGTGGCAAGTTGACTAAATCTAGTCTTTCATAGAAGCTCAGGCTTTGGATTGAAAACTTCTTGTTGGCCTTGAACTCTGTGAAGTATAAGGGCTCTTCTGTCATCATCATACCTCCACCTTATGATGTAGTTGCCAGTTCCTTGTGGTGGAGATGAGACAGCCCTTGGTATACCTTCCTCAAAGAGACTCCTGATGAGTGAGTCTATAGAGTCCACATTAATGTGAACTTGAGGAAGTTGCTGAGAATGCACAAGAGCAAGTGATGATGGTGAGTCCTCTATGTCCATTCTCTCTGAAGAATTCCCAGGTTCTGTGGTTGTAATAACTTTCTCCCCCTTTTTGGTAGCATCACCCACTTGCATAGGTGAGCTGGAGGATAAGTCAATCACTTCCACATGTTCTTGTGTTCCTGGTTGAGCTCTCCTTAAGGTCTCCCAGCTAGTTTTTCCTTCAGATATGAAATATGGAGTTGCTGATCATTGACCCTGTTTTGTAAGGTAGTCACCTGAGATTCCAAGTGACTAACCTTAGAGACTAATAGGTGCATGTTTTTGACAATTTCTGCACCTTTAGTCTCAATTCCCCTCATCTTCATCAGAAGAATCATTAGGGGATGAGATGATTGGACCAAAGTCCTCTCTCTCACCACCAGCTTGAGTTTCTTGGCTGCTGGTTTTCCTCTGCTCACTGGCAGCCTCAGTTGAGATGCCAGTGGGCTGAGTTGCCATGGTTGAGGTCTTAATGATGTAATCACTTTCAAAAGTGAGAGCCTCTTCCATATGGACATCCTGAACAGGTTCAGAAGTGTCCACCTCAGTAATAGGTGACTGATGTGGGATAGACTGAGGAGAGTCAGAGGTACTCATCTCTCTTTGAGTAGGGGAGGAGAAGAGACTCATGGTACTCACTGAATCCTAAGTCTTCATCAGTATAAAAGGATAGGTTGGGAATTGGTTGGTTGAGATCCAAAGGCTGGGGATGGTAGCTGTCTCCTGAAGGTTGTTCACTTGAGTGTTGAGACTCAGAGTGAAGGCTTAAGGCTGTTGGGCTAGTGAGCTTATCAGGGTGAGCATGAGGAACCTCAGCCCTGATAGGTGAAGTAATGGGAGTGGTTTGCTCCTCAGGAGAAGTGGGAGCTCTAGTGTCCACTTCTTCCTGTAAGGTTGAGTATTTGGGGGCCTGCACAGACTCAATAGCCTGAGCAGGGGTTCGTTTGGATTTTCTTTGGTAGGTGAGGGTGATTTCTGGTCTTTTTAGGGGTAAGGATAAAAGAGGTGTGGGTTCAACACTAGCTTGTGTTGCTAGGTTGTCACCTTGAGCAATGAGCTCTAACATTTTTTGGGACTAGGGCTGTTTCTACCCCTGAGAAGCCTACAGTTGGCTTCTTCATTATTTTAAAGATGCCGGGCTTCATCTGTCCCAATTTAAAGAATATTACTTGTTTCCCTCAACTGTGAGCCCAGTTCACAGTTGAGAATGTGTTGAACATATCTAGGAAACATGTAATACTCTAAGGAGTCTAAGTTTACAAGTAAATTAGTATAAACAAATTATGAATACCTGAACTTGACCCCCTGAACCATTCCATGAACTATAAAGGAGAGATCCTCAGGAATCTGGTCCCATCCACCATGCTTGTTTGATAAGCTGTGGATAACCACATGGAGCAGGAATTTCCATTGGGATGAGACCTTCCCTTTCCTGAAGGACTTTACAGAGAAATCTCCCTCATAGCCCATCTGATCAAAAGAATGATTAACAGCTTCTTTTGGGAAGGACACCTCACCTTCTTCATCATCCAGCTGCAAGTGTTGATTAATGATGGCCGGAGTGATGAAGATTGTCCTCCCTTGCACTGTGGCAGACAGTGCCTTCTCCCCATCCATAATGACCTCTTGGCAGGTCTTCCAGAATTCAAGCAAGTGATCCTCATATAGAGTAGGATCAATGGTCAGGGAGGTGAAATAGTTTGACAGAGTCAAGAATTGGCAAATCTCTGAGAAACTTGCATCTTTCTCAGAGCTTAACAGAGCAACTTGATTATGTTGCCTGTGAAGTTGCATGGAGAAATCTGGGTTGTTTCTGCGGTTAAGGTTGGCCATTTCAGAAGCTTAAGGGTGAAGAAAGGTAGAAAGCAAAGGCGGTTTAGAGAATTAGGTTAGAGGAATAGTAGAATTGAGGAAGATAGTGGGAAAGAGGGGGAACCGTTGGGTATTTATGTGAAAAGGGATTTGAACCAAAGTTAATGAAAGAGGATAAACTTTGAAATCCGGAAGTCGGTCCCACCTCTGAAAAGGTAGTTTACTTTTGCTCAAAAAGTATTTTCTTGGAATTCGAAAAGCTTCCGAAGGTTATTTGTCTTCGGAAGTTTTGATTGAAAAAGCTTCCGAAGCTAAAATGGCTTCGGAAGATTTTCCTGAGAGTCTTGAAGATTTATGCTTCGGAAGAGAAATAAACCCTTGGATGCTTTGTATAGGAATAAACAAAGCTTCCGAAGGTTAATTTTGCTTCGGAAGGAAAAGGTCCTTAAAAATGAATAAGTGTCTGAGATAAGAATTTTAAGCTTCGGAAGATGAATTTGACTTCTTCCGAAGGTAAAATCTCTTAGACAGTTATTTATTTTGAAGATATGTTTTTTCTTCCGAAGATAAAATTTTATCTTCCGAAGTATCAAAAATTTTCAAGAATCTAAGGAAAGTCTTCAAAAAGAATTTTACATCCAAAGAAAACATGAGCTTATGAAAGTGATGAACTAGACAACTTAGGACACACATATTTTAAGAAGAAATAATTAGAATTAGTTTTAAGAAAAAGTCTACTCAAAGTTAATCATCCCAATAGCTGATATCAGATACTTAAATCTCTGTTCATCAAAAGCTTTTGTGAACAGATCAGCATATTGTTCATCTGTATGAACTTTGACTAGTTTAATTAATCCCTTTTCATAGTTATCTCTTATTAAATGATACCTGATGTTGATGTGTTTGGTCCTTGAGTGCTGCACAGGGTTCTCAGTGATAGAGATAGCACTATTGTTGTCTATGTGGATAGGAGTCTCTTTGAAGTTAAATCCATAGTCCAGCATCTGATTTTGAATCCAAAGCACTTGAGCACAGCAGCTTGCAGCAGCAATGTATTCAGCCTCAGCAGTTGATGCAGACACACAGGATTGTTTCTTGCATTGCCATGAGACAACCCTTCCACCAAGGAATTGACATCCCCCAGATGTAGACTTTGCAGTCATATTGCAACCACCATAATCACTATCTGTATAGGCATACAGATTAAATTAGGATTCTTTGGATACCATAGACCAAGTGTTGAAGCCCTTTGAGGTATCTTAAAATCCTTTTCACAGTGATTAAGTGAGACATCTTAGGGTTGGCTTGATATCTTGCACAAATACATGTAGCAAACATGATATCAGGCCTGCTAGCTGTAAGATACATAAGAGACCCAATCATAGCCCGTATAAGTGTTCATCTACACACTCCCCCTCCTCCCGACCCTCTCCTCCTGGCAAGGATTTCTGGTTTCTTTGCTATGGGTGTCTTAGCAATCTTACAATCCGTTTTTTTCCTTTCTTGAGTATGTCTTGAACATACTTTGACTGACTTATGAAGATGCCATCTTCAACCTGCTTCACTTGAATTCCCAGAAAGAGTTGAGTTCTCCCATTGAACTCATTTCAAATCTGTCTTTCATCAGCTTCTCAAAGTCTTTGCAAAGCTTTGGATTAGTTGAACAAAATGATGTCATCTACATATACTTGAACTAGCAATAAGTCTTTCCGTCCCTTTGATGAGAGAGTTCCATCTATAGTACCTCTCCTGTATCCATGTTTACAAGATACTCAGATAGTGTCTCATACCACTTCCTGGGTGCCTGATGGCAACCCATAAAGAGCTTTGGTCAAGCTTTGCAGACAAATCAGGATGATCAGGTTCTACAAAACCAGGTGGCTGTTTGACATAAACCTCCTCATCAATCACTCCATATAAGAAAGCACACTTTACATCACACCGTTGGTAGACCGTTGAGTTCTTGGACAGCAAATGCCAGGAATATCCTAACACTTCTAGTCTTGCTACAGGAGCAAAGACATCAGTGTATCAATCCCTTCTTCTTTGTGTGTATCC